>ML777950.1:306736-347855 GCA_009831015.1 Picea engelmannii
GTCATATTGTATCTAAGGATGGAATTAAGATTGATCCTAAGAGGGTTGAAGTGATAGACACTATAAACATTCCTAGAAATGTAAAAGAAATTCAATCTTTCTTAGGAAAAATAATTTTTTTACGAAGATTTATCCCAAATTTCACTGAAATTGGAAAATTGATCACATATATGCTGAAAAAGAACAACGAAGTAAAGTGGACAATAGAGGCCAAAGTGTCGTTCACACACATTAAGAAATTCATAGCTGAGGCACCTGTATTGGCAAGCCCTGATTATCTAAAAGAATTTCTTATTTTCTCGTTTGCCTCCGAACACATGATTGTTGTGGTGCTCCTCCAAAAAAACAAAGAGGGTTTCGAACAACCGATCGCCTTTTTCAGCAAGAGCCTCAGAGACACAGAACTTAAATATGATATAATAGAAAAACAAGCGTATTCCATGGTAAAATCACTGAAGGCATTTATACCATATGTATTACACTCCAAGATAATCACATACGTACCTACAAGTTCTGTGAAAGATATTTTGGTACAACCAGACAACGACGGGAAAAGAGGATGATGGCTTGCCAAGATTCAAGAATTTGACCTGGAAATCAAACCTACTAAACTGATAAAGGGACAAGGCCTAGCCAAACTTTTAGCTGAATCAAATCTCAGAGATCTGGATATAAACTGCCTACAGGAATGTGAGGAAGACATGAACATAAACGATCTTGATGAATGAACAAATGAAATTAAGATCGAGGAGAAGTTCGTATCATCATAATGGTACAAAAACATAGTATCCTACCTGCTGACTCTAAAATGCCCGAGTGAACTATCGCCATCAAAAGCCAAGACTTCAAATCTTCATGTGGTTAAGTATTGTATTTCCGCAAATAAACTATATTGGAAAGACCCACTCGGTTTCTTGTTAATCTGCTTAGTCAAATTGGAAATAGAAAGGGTTATAAGTGAATTTCACGAAGGAGTGTGTGGAGGACATCACACTTGGAGGGTCACAACTTACAAAATTCTAAGGGCTGGGTATTACTGGCCAAAAATTTTCTCAGACATTAACGCCAAGGTCCGAGCCAGTAACCCTTGTTAGTTATTTGCAGGCAAACAGAAACTCCTGACGCAACCTTTAGTTCCGGTCAAAACTGAAGCCCCTTTTCAACAATGGGGGCTAGATTTTATAGGAGAGATTAATCCACATTCTATCACCCAACACAAGTGGATCTTAACTGCCACAAACTACTTTACTAAATGGGTGGAAGATATTCCAACCAAAAGGGCAACTGACTCGGTGGTAATAGATTTCTTAGAAGACAACATCTTCTCAAGATTTGGCTGCCCCCGAAAGATAGTCACAGATAATGCCCAAGCTTTCAAACCTATGGCTATGATCATCTTTTGCCAAAAGTATAATATCATTCTTGGCCATTCTACAACGTACTACCCCCAAGGAAATGGACTGGCCGAGTCATCTAACAAGAGACTGATCAATATAATTAAGAAAGTTTTGGATGAAAACAAAAAGTCTTGGCATGTGCATTTAAAGTACGCCTTGTGGGCGAATCGCATAGGCACTAAAAAGTCTATCGGTATTTCCCCTTTTCAGATGGTATATGGGACAAATGCGATGTTACCTATAAATTTAGTTCTCCCCATGATGAAATTGTGGCAAGATCAGAAAGAAGAACCTAATCATGTCACTAGGAGGATAAACCAACTAATCGAGGTTCAACAACACAGGGTCGAAGTAGATAAAAGGTTGCAGAAGTATCAAGATGACATGAAGGCATTATTCGACCGTAAGGCAAAAGACAAAGATTTCCTCCCATGTGATTTAGTATTAAGGTGGGATGCAAGGAGGGAAGAAACAACGAAACATGGTAAATTCGATCACCTCTGGTATGGGCCATTCAGAGTCTCGGCTCTTGAAGGAAAAAATTCTTTCCTACTAGAAAATCTAGACGGTGAAATCCTCAACGCCCCTGTCAACGGGCATTATCTGAAGCATTATATGACATAAGAAGTTGCCAAAAAAAATAAAGAAAGAAAGAAAAAATATGTGTATATTCATATATAGAATTTTCTACATATGTATATATATTTCATTACGCATTGCTATTTTGATTTTCTTTTATTTTCGTAAAATTTTCGACACCTTTCAAAAAGCCTTGATAACCTTCATATTTGCCTTTTTATAGGATTCTAGCTGCAAACTAAATGAGCAGGAGAAGTAAACCGAAAGTCATGTATCGGAAAATAATTTGGCCTAAACAGGTGATAAAAAAGATTTTTGATAGTTTGGAAAGAAAATGAAACGGTAAGATAAAGGTGAGAAGTCCTAAAGTCTTGTTTTGAAGGGCTCTCAAAGGAAACCAAGATAACCCCATAAGAATACGACAATATCATCTGAAATAATAAATAAAGGAACATTTCCATGATTAAGCGTTTGCGAAAGAATAAGATGAAATGAATAAGTCACCCAAAGTAAAACACCCCCGAAAAATATTTTCAAGAGTCAGTTTTGATTTTTGACCCCTGTTTTTCAGTTCGTAGATCTCTATTTGTCACCCTTTTCTATTTTTGGGTTCACCTTTTGAAAAGCCAGCAGATTTCTGGTTTCGCATACGTAGGGAGAAGGGATTACTTTTCAACCTCGAAAGCTTCAAAGCAGATTGTGAAAAGTAAGTTGGTCTTCACAACTCCTCGATCCCTTACTAAACTAAGTGACGCCTAAGTGATCTTGACTTTTCTAGGTTTTTCAACAGTTTCGGAGGATTGAGGCTTTCTCAAATTGAAAACTCCAAAAAAAAAAAAATTCCCTCTCCCTGCGAACGAAGGTGTTGTGAAAGTTAAGGGAAGGTTGGTACCAAGTAATCAAAGTAAGTTGGCAGACCTATAATGAAAAATATTACACAGATATCAACCCTCATACAAACTGATTGCCCCCATTTCGTGCTCTAAAAAAACAAATTATAAGACAGGTGGTGAAAGGAAATTCAGAAATGATTGCCCCCATCTAGTCCAAAAGACGATGAAAGGAAATCCAGAAATGATTGCCCTCATCTCAGCATTTAAATTCATAAATATATTCCGAAGTGGTGAAAGAAAATTCAGTAAAAAGGGCCAGATAGATTCACCAGGGTATTGAACAGGCTCGCTGGCAGTGAAGCAATATCTGAGATATCTGTAAGGCTGTTATACATGAATATCACTCTGCTCTGGTAACCAATTTTTTCAAAACCTGATCTACATCTGAAGTTTAGACAGGGCTTCCTGATTAAAAAAATATAATTTGTTTATTTTGATGCAAGCCGATAGCCACAAGATCTGTTGGGTCTCCTAGAACTATTTCGATTATCTTAATGCAGACCTGAATTCAGTGACGAGAAGGAGAAAGTCGTGAAAGGGACTACAACTAAGTTTAAAAAGTATCCGAGTTTTGAAAAGATTTTCGAAAATAAAAAAAGAAGTCCCTTTCCCCTTCGGTATCCTATTCTAAGGAACATCTTCGCTGGATTAAATCCATTGACTCCATTTACCCAATATAGGCACGTGGTTTACTGTTCTTCCTGTCTTGCAGGAAAACGGGATCCCTAGCTGGAGCCTATGTTGGAGCCGCCTTTGTTTTTTAGCCTTTTTTAATTTTTATATCTTAATGCTTGAAATCGAAAGCTGGTTTTTGTATTTTCCTTTCTTTTCCCCAAAATCTCAGAAGTCTCATCGCGCAAGCAGTGATGGTTTTCATACTCTTAAGGAAAGATTTATTTTTTAATCATTTAAACGAGTCTCTACTTTTTAACCCCAGGATGTTGCATGTCGGATGCTATAGATCACATAGTTTACAAGTCCCGAGGGGAGAAACGGCGAAATAGTTTTAAAAAGTTTACCCAGATCAGTATCGAGAGTAAAGATAATCTAAACCATAGTTAAGCATCATTGGGATTTCATGTCTCGGTGTTTTATAGCTCCAAAAGTCTTACCGTCATAACCCCGACAGACGAAACCGCAAGTTTCTTGTTTTAGTAACCCAAGTTAATGTTAAAGGTAAAAAAACTTAACTGTGGTTAAGCTCTGTCGGGAATTCACAACTCGACATGTTTTCCCTCAAAAAACTATAACTTCAAAGAGTCGAGTCACGAAGTCGCGATAAAAATAGAAACGTAATTTAATTAGATCATATCATCACAATCTCGCGATTTCGCAACTCGGCATACGAGCCTCTCGGAAGCTATACCATTGAAGCCTCGAGTCGCGAAGTCCCGATATAACTAACAACGTAATTAATTAAACGCCTAATCATGGTTACATTTTTTATTAACCAAGTCTAATTATCACAACCTCGGGTTTTAGAGGTTTAAAGGGTTAAAGTGAAAGCTCCCGACGAGGCGAATGCCGAAAGATTGATTAACATTTAAAAAGGCCTGATTAATTAAGCTAAGTCGGCATTGCCGGTGTTTTAAATACGAAAATTAATATGCACAGTCTACGAGGCAATTTTAAACTTTCCTTGCGCCAACTTGCATTATGCACTGTCAAAATCTAGGACATTAATTGGAAATGAGGTGAATCGACAAGTAAAGAATTGGTTTTCTATTGCTAAATTTATATTTAAGAACGATTTGACCGTTCTGTCCCTAAGGACGACCTAGTTTTAAATGGTCGAAGGCATGGATCTTTTATTTGTTGTCACAAATTCCATTTCTATTCTACACAGAGCAAACCTTTCTCGATCGAACTAATTTCTGTATGTATACATATTGTTATCGCAAGAGAACTAAAGTAGAATTCCCCGCCATGGCCCCAAGAAAAGAATCTAAAGCCACTGTTGAGGTTTCAAGACAAGGTTCAGACAACGTTTCTGATAATTCACCTCGAAGTGTCGACTCTATCAGGAACTGGTCATATATTTCTGAGGTTCTACAGTCCGAATTGGTAGATGTTTCGGATGATTCCAGTGACAATGAAAAAGACGACCTAATCACCAAATATAATATCGTCATCCAAGCTCAAATGCATAAAGTAGGGGCTAGGCCACGTCTGCTCCCTTACTACGCTATGGTCCAATGGGCATTAGACCATGTAGATATACCAACCAGAACCATCGTCAACGAGCAGAGAGTCACTATTGGAACTTTCAGACCCAAAAAATTGCAGGTTATGTACAAGTTGCCCACCATGTCAGACTTAGTATACAATGCTGAATTCCTGGAAAATTTTAAACAGAAGGAATGTGTGCAATATGACAAGAGTATGTCCAGTTTAATCAAAGATTGGGTTTCACACCCTGCGAAGTTCAGGGTGGACAGTAATGGTATATATTCAATATCTTCTCTGGAACCACAGTTTAAATATGTAGCTATGATGGACTATAGATTATATGGGAGAGAGGACACCACACATTTTTTCCTTCAGTGGGTGCCTCTAATCCATTCAGTCGTTGAAGGTTATTCCTTCGACTGGGCTAAAATATTGTCTGATAGTTTGACCAGTTGAGTTACAGAGTATCGAGAGCAGAAGGAGAGTGGAAAGATCGCTTCATTCTTTATGTCCACGTATATCATGGATTCCGTGTGTTTTCTGATGCCTTTTCCCTTAATGAGTTGGAGCTGGACTCCATCGGAAGCTGAGCCCATCCACATCTACCATTCAAAGTTGTGGGAAGACAAAGCTTCAGATTTTGTATATGAAATATTTAACTGGGTAATAGTACCATTGCACGTCACTATCTTCGGCCACCCGCCACCCAAGATCTCAGACAGTATCGTGGTAAATCTAAGCAGCATAGCCGATTGGTACGCGGAAGCAGAATTTTCATATCTCAGGGTTTTCGGCGCTTTTGTTCCTCCGAATGCCTTACCACTATTCATACTCAATAGGCTGGCCTGTCGTGAGATTTCCAGGCAAACCGTAATCGGTGGCGTAAGCAAGGAACTTAAGGGATATTCTAAGAAGGTATGGCCACCTTTTCCTATTCATTTAAATTCCTATTCTTTGTTAGATTTCGGGCATGCTAAAGCTGAGGCAGTAGCCCTGGAAGACCTGAAATTGGTTCATGTCGAATTCAAGAAGCACGATCCACATAGGGTCATAAGTAACCACTTATCCAAGTGTGGGCTTAAAATGTTTGAGCATGTAAATTCACCCTCGGATGACATTTTCTGAGGCACGAGATCTTATGCCGAGGTTTTGGCTCGGATACAAGCCATGGAGCCTGAAGAAAGGGCCAATGTTTTAAAATTCCAAGAGCATCGACGGAGTTGTCTTACCCCAATATTGTGGGGTGAGAATCCAATAACAGCATAGGTGCATTGAAAATAAGACGAAGGCTCAAAATATTCAACACCCAGACAAGAAGAACACTAGGACAGGGAAGACCAAACTAGGAGCTCGAAACCAAAAATAAAAACTCCCAATCCACCGAAAAATAAGACTCCAGTTGCCATTCCAGGCCAATCAGCTAAGAAAATCGGAGATCCCATTTCCTCCATTACTCCCTTACAGTCAACTCAAGGGAACATAGACATAGGGTGGATTTTCAATGAAGAATTGAGACCTATAAGGATGGAAGAACTCCCTCCAAATGAGTTCTTTTTTGATAAAAGGAGAAAAACTGTGGTAAAAAGAGAATTATAGCAAGAAGAAGGATCAACGACCAAGAAATTTAAGGTGTTGACCGACGAGAAAGATAAGAAGAAAGAAGAGTTTGCGACAGAAATATCCAAGACGTTAGGGGCGTTTTCTACGGCAAAGCAATTTTCAGTCGGGGTTTTGAAAAATCAGCTAAAGCGAAAGAATCGCCTCATCAAAACCTTAGAAGCTAAACTAGCCACAACAGAGGAAGTTTCCCAGGACCAGGCGAACACAGGAATAGAACAAGCAAGAATGGCTGACAAAAAGGAAATGAAGCTGCTCAAAGCTAAGCTCGAACAAGTAGAGCTGGTAGCTCAGACCAGTCAAATACAGGTAGGCCAACAAAGAGACTTGATAGGGAAGCTACAGGTTAGATTAGAGTTCGTTGAAAGCCAAGTTATAAATATCGAGATATTCCAGTCCCAGGCTATGGAGATTCGAAGCAGAGTTTCTGCAGCTCAGCGAAGTTTACTTGCCAAGGTAGAAACAATTCGGGACAACTGCCTGCTTATTGATCAAGTATTGGGAAACTTATCTGCCAGGGAGAGAGAAGTTGGAGTAGCTCGGGTTGCATTTCAAAAGGCTATAATAGCTACAACAAATAGGGGATCGAAAAATAGTTCCGAGTTTTCCATTTCGGAATAGACCCGAGGTAATATTTTGTTGAAATAATGGGAACGCAACATATCAGAAGGCAAATTGCAAGCCAAGAGGGTAAGGAAATCCTGTGAAGAGGCCTTCGGTTCTATAGATGGAAATCTATTAGGCATTGATAGTGAGAGCAATGTTGACACACTGAGCCAAATGAATATAGTGAAACTCTCTCTTGATATAAATGAGAAAGAAGAAAGAGATTCGGCCAAAGCCTCATAAGTAACTCTGGCAGACATAGTTCAAATAGATAAATGGATTATTAAACCAAGTGTGCGATTATTCACTATTGAAACCCTAGACCGACAGATGGAAGAAAGGTTGCCACAAATTAGTCAGAGATTGTTATACTTTTGAGGCCAATTGTCAAGCGGAACCTTCTAGGTTGATATCTCAGCTGGTGGAAAAACGTGTCACTTGTACCGAGCATGCAAAGGGGCAGGCTTCTGGTACCAAATAGAGATAGATAAATAAATGAAATGATTGATCTCCTTCTTGTTGTAATTGAAAATCCTGGAACGATTGAGATTCCATCATATGTAAATCTATATAAATATACAATAGAAGGAAGGAAGAGAGGCTGGACTATTTTGGGTCGATTGTAATAGATATTTTTCTCCCTCGAGAGTTAATATAAAGAAAATCCGAAGATTCTCGATTCCATCACGATTGTGTTATGAGTTTGTTTCCTTATATTTCACATTTCATTTCATTTCATATATGTATCTGATGAATGCTTAGCTATAATTTAGTACAACCTCTACTATAGTGAATAAATTTTAGTTTTCTATATTGTTTACCATTTTTCCTCTGTACCGGCTATCAGCAGGTATAAGACCAGTGAACATTTTAGATTTCTATATATATTTTATGCTTCATCAGGTTATCTCTTTATCTTTTTATTCTTTTGTTTATAAGTGAGATTCTCCCTTGATAAGAGCCTTACATGATAGACAACTTAATGTTTTCTTACACCTCATACACATTTATTAAAATATAACTCAGTTACAGGAAAGGGCCTTTGGTTTTCACCCTGTTTTCACTACTGGAGCTATAAAATCTCCTTTATATGACCAAAATCGAGATAGCATCTAAAAAAGTATTGAGATTTTATTATCATTTTGTTCCTCCATGACTGTCCCTGTGACAAGACAGCCTAATATCCAACCCGAACTATCAGATCAAACACATATTGCCCTGAATCGTTTCGATACTATTATTAAAACAACCACTACCCAGGTGGAACTGGAACGTTCATGGGCAACGATTAAAAGTGACATAAACATCCAGGAACAGTTGGAAGCTAGACAACAATGTAGAATTTGGCCCTAGATTCCCTTGCCGAAGGTTGGCATTTCTTCCTTCTCTACCCCTTACTCACTTTCATATGCCTAGACATTGTACTTCTAAGCCTTAAGTACAGACTCTGGAACAACACGCACCATGGTCTTGTCATATGTGGGAAGTCCCTTGCAAGGTGGCCCTATTTGTAATAGTTGTAGCAGTGAGTGGGTCCTCTACCGCGAGCTCGACCTCCTCTGCCTCTGTGACCTCCTCCAAACCATTGAGGGGATTCATTTATCCTAAAGGTAGAGTGGTATAGTCTATATACTAGATAATCTGAAGAATGACATTAATTAGAAGTATGGGTAGTCGACCTACATAATTCACAGTACACCATATTTGGAATGAATTTGTATTTATGTCAAATGGGGAAATATCTCGTAGAATTTCCATGGTGTATGAAAAACTCACAATACTCATTGGGTTGACCCCCTTGTTGAGTCAGGAAGGCCTAAAGTTGTGCATGTGCATGGAATGGCACCGCAGTTGCAACTTGCGCAACACCGCCTAATGGTCCGACTAGTGGTGGAGGCATGGGGTGGCTCACAGCTCCTCCACCCCGTTATCTTGGAAACTTTGTCACTGTATGGCCTTTGGTGTAGGAACTAGTGCACTAGAATTTTGTTCGACCTCCTCTAAGTAGGGCCAAATCCTGAATTTTCTTAGTCAGTGTGAAAATATGGCCCTGAATTTGTGCAATATTATTATCTTATAAGGATTTTAACATGTGAAAATTCCCAGGATATATGACCATTTCTTCAATTTTCATGGCATGTTCTAAGGCTTCTCCCAAACTAACTAGTCTTTGTTGAGTTAATGGAATTAGAGTCAAATTAAAAAGGCCCTGAATGAACCATTCATGTTGGTGATTCTCGTGAATAGTGTTTTCTAACTTCTCGATTGTGTCTTTGAAACATTGGTTGTACTCCCAAGTGGACTCTCTATCTCTCTTCTTGATCTCCCACTACTTAGAGAGGGCCTGCTATTTAGATTGAGGTAGGAGAAACTCTGCAATAAATCTCTATTTGACCTTAGCAAGATTAAAGGGTCGTCTTGGGGGATTTCCTTGGGGATTACTAGGCTCAATGGGATTCATGTACCATTTTAATTCTCTACCTCTCAATGTGGTATGGAATTCTACTATTTTATTGGCATCTCAAGTTCCGTGGGACCTCCAAATCGCCTCACATAAGAACAAATGTTTCTCAACATCCTCATCCCCTTTACCCCAACATTTCGAGTATTGGGTAAGTGAGTATGCATGTTGAGTTCCCATCAGAGAACTGGGGGATCCTATCAATATAAATCCTGATGGTCCTAGTTGTACTAGAGATGAATAACTTACTCCAGTTCCACTACTATTATAATTCTAACTTATTGTATTATAACTATGAGAAACATTATAAATTATTGCAGGATTCGATGTATAATTTACCTGATTTGTAGAAGGTGTTGAGGGTGGGGGTGATCCAAGGTTGGTTCCTTTTCTTTTAGAATTAAATTCTTTCTCTAGGGGGGTTGTGTAGCTATGAAAAATTGTACCATTTCATTGACACGACTCAACATATTCCGGTGTAGCAAGACCTGCGTCTCACACAACTCCTGCAAGGGTTATGAATAAGTATTTTTCTCTGGAAATGACGTCGATCCTAAATCCCTTGTTTATCCTAACTTTTTCTTGTCTTCTTCCTTTAGAAATTTGATCTTTCTCCCCAAATATTTTCTTCAACCAATGACTGATTAGTCTTCAACATATATACATCTCCCACAACTTCTCCAATTCTTTCCTATGGATGCTCTCAAGGTCAATCATCTTTCATGACTAATCTGACCTCTTCATTGACTTTATCATCTACTCTCACAAATTATTTTCAATCATAACAACCCTTGTTAGAGCTCATTGATCTCTAGCACTTTTCTCACAATGATGGCAACCCCCGACATTTCAAGAAATTTTGTAACCTAACTTATGAACCCTTCACCTGAATCACTCGCCCCTCATGCACAGGGGTTTAAGCTGCCATCTCTCCTAATAGAACAAACAACATTCCTTCCTCCTCCAATAAAATATTCATCAACAGAGGAATTTCCTGCAATAGTCTTCCTCGAGGGCCTTCATAAAACACCTATTCTTCTTTCAAAAACTATTGGTGGTTCTCCACATCAAATTCGATGATGTATCTATCTAGCATAGTCTTGACCCCAAAATATACCGCATGACAAATCGGGTGATCCAATCGATGGAGGGAGGCTATTTGCGTAGCGTTCTAATGGAGCCTTATCTTTACTCGATATTTAAACTTAGATGCTTCTTGTAATTGATCGAGTCACTAAAACACTTCCTCTTGAAACTGGATCCAAAATATTTTGTATTGATCATTGGTTGAATCATAATAATAGAATGCATCCTTCACAACCCTCAAACGCTTTTGTCATAACTCATTTTATTGAAATATGAACTCATCACACCTTTTTTCCCACCACCTAACAATGTTCAACTTGAAAATATGATGTTCCATGCTTTGAAATATCACTTAGAAACCATGGTCCCGACAACGAAACCATTTTTAGTGCATGATTCGAGACCACGGTTCTCAGAGTTTTCCAACAAAGTCACCACTGTAGTCTAGAGTGCTTTCATATTCAACCTTCTGAAAGGGAAGGAGGTCTCACTCGAAGTGTTGTCAAGACTTACGTGAAATGGAGTGAGATTTAAGAAAATGTAGTGGTGGGAAGAATGAAACCCAGCTAATGGATCATGGGGTTGGGTTACACAACACATATTTCCACCCTGTCACATCCAAAACTCCCAAACCTAAACCATCAAAGTATTAATGATATTTATGATCGATTAAGGTTAATGATTTCAAATAAATATTTTGAATCGCCAGTTAATGAGTTCCATTAATTTTAATAAATTATTCATCAGTAGAGTTATACGAAGATCGATAGACCTTTTTGAATAAAGCACTTCGAATTTCAAAATTGTTTCTACCATTTGCAATTAGCAGTTTTTTATTTAGTGTAGAGCTTACAGATTTCTGTTGTCACAGGTAGACTAATTCTATTTCCTTGAGGATTATGGAGCCATGAAAAGATGTAAAGAATCTTGATGCATTGGGTGATGATTCAAATCCAAACGCGGATGTTCTATCAAGCACAACTCTGAGAGTTGTGGATGCCATTAAAACTTGGACACATGTTTTTGATGTCTTAGAGCATGAGATCAATAACTGTCCAGACGACTCTGCTGAAGAAGATGACGAATCCTTTACAGCTAAGCTGAGATATGTAGCACAATATGAACTGCATAAGATTGATGCATGACCAAGAACCATACCCTATAACGATATGATAAGTTGGGATTTGGAACATGTCGACATCCAAACCAGGAGCATCATCAACCACCAATAGGTTGTCATTGGCTCTTTCCGACCAGAGCACCTACAAGTAATGTACAATATTTCCCCTACCCCTAAATACACTTATAATGTCGCATTTTTTCTAGAGTTTGAGAGAAAGGAATGCATCCAATACGCTAGAAATGGTCATGACATAGTCAAGACCTGGTGGGGACATCCAGAAACATTTAAAGCCAATGCTCACGGTATGTACGCCACATCATCTTTAGATGCTCATATGTTGTATGTATCCATGATGTTTTGTCGCGTGTTTGGGAATAATAACCCTACACATTTCTCAGTTGAGTGGGTAGCCATCATGAATGAGGTAGCTGAGGGTTATACCTTCAATTGGGCCAAAATGTTATCCGATAATTTTGCCAAGGAAATCGCCGAGTATAAATCAGAAAACTAAAAAGGGTAGCCTGCCCCTTTTTACATGTCAACATATGTTATGGATGCCATTTGTTTCATTACCCCTTTTCCCCTGATGAACTAGAGTTGGACCTCGGTCAGTTCTGAGCCAATTCATTTCTATCACTCCAAATTATGGGAGGATAACGCCAAGGATTTCTTTTAGGAAATCTATCACAATGTTGTAGTGCCTGTTCATATAGCTATTTATGGTCACCTTCCGCCAGGGATGATTTTAGGGGGTAAATTTCGCTCATGGGCTAATTTTCCATGGTTTTTCCCAAAACAATATTCGCTATTTTAAAAATGATTCGCCCAAATTATATAGGATAAAATTATTTTACCTTAAAAATCGACAAAATTTTATACAAACTATATAAAATCCTTAGAAATTTGAATATTTTTACAAAATTATCGCCAAACATTTATAGTTGACATACGAAGGATTAGTAATATTTGCCAAGATTTCTACATTTAAAAATAAATTTCCATCCTTAAAATATTCCATGCCCGCTACCCTAGATTTCAAAGGGGATCATGGGGAACTTAGGAAAACTTGCAGACTGGTTCATTAAGGAGAATTTATCCTATATCAGAGTATTTTGTTGTTTTGTTCCTTCTCATTCCCAACCATATTTTTTACCCAACAGGATGGTGTGAAAAGAAGTGCCATACTAGACAGTAGCAAGAGGTATAACCAAGGAGTTGAAAGAAGCTTAGAAAACGGTTTGGCCAACTTTCCCCATTCAAGTTGGAATGTTCACGTTATTAGATTTTGGTCACTCTAAAGTCGAGTCCGCAGCCATGGAGGATGTCAAATTAGTTGACATCGAGTTCAAGAAGCATGATCCACATAAGATAATGGAAAATCATCTGGCTCAGTTTAAAATGAAGTGATACATCCATGAGAATTATCCTTATGACGAAATGTTCATGGGAGTTAGATCTGATGAGGAAGTCCAAAGTAGATTCCAGACTCTGCCTCTTGACCAACAAGCTAGTTTCCTCAACTTTCAAAAACACAGATGGAATATTTTACCAAAGATATTGCAAGAAGATTCAAAACTCATGCCCCCTTCATAGGAAGTTGGACCTACAGGATCAGAGCCAAGTTTCTTTGCTAAGCACAAAGTTGAGGAAGTCCTAAAAAGCCCAGAAGTGATATTTCACAAAATAAGAACATCACTGTCAGGACTGAATGATTCACAAGTGTTAGCTTGGTTCAAGGCCTTCATGAATCCAGGACAAGTTCTCTCTCATTCAACACAATCTACTCCTGCTGGCACCTTGAATAGAATAGGACAAGAACCTTCCACTAAAATTAGTTCTCATATCACATCATTAACCTTTTTAGATACCATCTTTGGAAATCTTAGTTTTGAACTCACTTTTGTAGGTGATATTACTCCTATCTTGCCCAAATAGATTCCTCCCTCAGATGTCGTCTTGAGCAAGAAATGAAAAGCTATCGTGAAGACATAATCTCACCAAAAGGATGGAGTTATCACTAAAAGGAAAAAAATAGTGTATGACAGGAAAGACCATGATGGTCCAGAGTTTGCGAAAGAAGTTGCAGGTTCGTTAGGGGATTTTTCCACTGCCAATCAATGGTCACTAGAAAATATAACTGACTAACTGCGACAGAAATGCCTCTTGGTAGAACAATTTCAAAATGAGATATATAGTACAGAGAAGACTACCAAAAGCAGGATGAACTAGTATTTTGAGAAAATCAGGGCTAGTCATCAACATCAAATCAAGCAGTTAGAGGATAACCTTGAGTTGTTATACCAGAGTTCACAGACCAACAAAGGAATGATCACTTAGTGTGAGAACTTGATTGAGAAGTTGTAGGCTGGACTGACCCTAACAGAGAACACAACGATGGACATTTCGACCTTCAAAGAAAAAGCATCAGAAGTCAATGAGAGGTTGGAAGTTTCCCACTAAGAACTCTATCTAAAAGTAGATGTTATCCAAAAATGCTATCAGGTAGTAGACCTTTCCCTAAAGGATATTTATGTCAAGTAAAAATAGACCTACTCAACCCGGTCTAAGTTTCAAGAAGTTCTCATATGGAAGAAGAGAGCTAATACCCCTGGTCTTCCCCTTCTCTCTCATTACGAACAAGTAAGAGGTGAAATGGCCCTAAAATCCTGGGAAGAAAATCTGGAAGAAGGAAAGAAACTTTCCAGAGATGTAAAAGAGGCTTGTCTAGAGCCATTATCTTCAATAAATAAAAAATTGATTGAGTTCAAAGGGAATAGTATCTCAGAGGCCTTGGGGCAGATAGAAATAGAAATGAACTAGCAAAGATCCATAAAGAACAAGGAAGATACTCAAGTATCCATCCAAGAGATGAGCCATATTGATCTACTTAAAATCAATGAATGGTTCGTTAATCCAAGTTCATATTTTCAGGTCACAGTCCAAGAGGTGAACACGATCCATGAGAAGCTGAAAAAAATAGAGAAGAAGATGTTTTCTTTTGAACTAAATGAAAGGATTGATCCTTCAAGATTCGTGGTAGCATTAATTGACAGGTTCACCCAATGCATTGAATAGGGGAAAGCGAGTGTAGCTAGGAGAAAATGAAAAAACATGCACAATGTCCACTTTCTTCACCCACTCTAACTTTCTCCCTCCAACAGTCACTTACCTCATATATCCCTACCACCCACATTCTTGCATCCACTCATCCCACTTCCTTATTGGACACTTATTCCCCTATCATTCTTTTCGTGAACAATTACTCTTACCTGTAACATTTAGCCATCCCTTTATGAGCCAACGCTGATATATTCATCTAATTATCCCCCACATTTCTTCAACTGCAATTCCTTATCCCAATGAACGCATCCAAAGGGACAGATGACAATGAGATCAAATCGCAAGGACAATAAGCCGAATGATTGTGGTGGCCCTAATGGACATGTGTACCCAGCTCAAATATCAAAGGAAAATGAGCGTATATACCAACAGAAAAAGACACAGAGGAAGCACCGACAAAACTCAACAATATTTTCATGTTGTTGTTTTATTCAGATGTATTCTATTTTTAGTCAAATATTGTGGGAAGTACAACAATTTTTAGTTGTGAGAAATTTTGTATAAATACATAGATTTTAAATCTATTCAAGGCTTCTTCTTACCGAATGTAAAAGATAAACTCTTTTTCAGTATTAATACAAGTGCAAGCATAGATTCTAAGTTTCGTTCAATTTGAGTTATGTGTTCCCTCCGTGTTTTCATTTCTCTAAATTTCTTTCTGTAATTCTTGAAGAGTGATTGATTGAAATTTAGTACTACATATATTGTGATCATAATATATCATCGTTTCATTTAGTAAAAACTTTTCCTCAGTTATTACTATGAGTAAAACAAGACCTGTGATCTGTGTGAATTGTTGCATTTTTATCTCCTATTCAAGGGTGCATATTATATTGTAAACAAGGTGAGACTTATCTGTAATTGATACCTAACTTTTTTTTAACATTTTTGTAAAACTTTCTACATCATTTGACATTATAATTGTGACTCAGATAACAAGATATAGCCTCTATACTGTCTTATCATTAATTTCATTTGAAGATTATTTCTCAGGAAACTGAAGGTAGAAAAAAGCACTCACAAAAATACTTAATTTAAACCCTTTGATGCCTAAAATTATTCTCTGAGCCTTAGAATCAATCTTAGGAACAACATCTTTTTGGCGTTGTTGCCAGGGATGAAGAAACGAAATCATTTTTTCCTTGGAGAACGACAGAGTAAATTTTTGTCTTTGATGGTGAAAAAAAATTGAATATGTGAGTAAGGATTACTTTATCTTCCACCCAGTGACTCCATTGTAGACAAAATTGGCATTCACTCATAAGAATACCAAGAAAACCCAGACGAAAAGCAGACTACGCCAGTTCTGGATCCCGAAAAATTGTTGAAACCAAAGGGATATCTCAGACAAAATTCTACATTGGCAGGTAAGGTCCATCAACCTAGAACTGCACAAGTTAATGTTAATATTCCCGCTAAAGAACTAACTCTTAAAGAAAATTTTAAACAGGTTCATTCTACAGAAGAATCAATAAGTAAACTTGAAATTAAGCTTGAAACTCCAGAGGTAATTATTTCTGAAAAAAAAATTGAGATTGACACGACCATCCCTATTTCATTGATAGATACTTTTACTAGTGAGAACAAAGGATCCATTTCAAACCCTACTATCATTAGTAATCAGTCAATTATTTCTCTTCCTGAAGTAAAAGTTTATGTTTGCCAAAACCCTGAAGATTATTTTCTATACTCAGATTCATCCCTTGTTAATTCACCTATCTATACACTAGATAAAACTGAGCTGAGCTCAAGTTTTCATTTTCCCCCTCATCTAGATATTTTGTCCTCTCACTATATTTATCCCGAACTTCATTCACAAATCCCGAAGTAGTAGAAAGATTAATAGATTAGTCTTTTGAAGTTTTTGAAAATATCCTATTTATCCCTCGAGTTCTGTCTCCTAGGATTTCAATGGTCGGTGTTGGAGGTGTCGGAGGTGCAGGGGTTGGTGGACCAACTCAAGCCCCTAGGATCTTTTACAAGGTCGTTGCTAGATATGCTCCCTTAGTCCTTCCGGTTTTCCTGCATGATTTACCTAAAAATTACATGAAGAGCCTCCCTAAAATCACGAGAGAAGGGGATCTAACAACAACATAACATATAGCCTTTTTCGATCAATTTGTTTATATTCTTGGCATTGAGCACGAAGATGTTCACATGAGACTGTTAGTACAAAATTTTGATGTACAGGTAATAACTTGGTTCAAAGGAATCCCAGTAGTTCTATACGATCGTATAATGATATGGAAACTTCCTTCCTAAGGAAATGGGGTGAGAAAAAAGATGATCCTTTCAAAGCCCATTCCCAACAACATCTAAGCTAGTTCGAGAGCCATCCATAGGGGAAAATACATAGGGAGAGTTTATTAATTAACCGAATTCAGAGCCTTGAGAAAGAATAATTTTGAATCGGTCCTAGAGTTTATCCAAAGATTTAATAATCTCTATCACAAAATCCTAGCGAAGGTTAAACCTTCTCAACCAGCTGCTAAAGTCACTTTTGCAGGGGATTTTGATTATGATTTCACTCTACTTTTGAGAGAAAGAAGATCCACTACTTTAGAAGGGATGAAAGATGATGTTATAGATATTGAATCCAATATGATGGCATCTGGGAAGTTGAAAACTAAATTTGAGATGGGAAAAAGAGAACCCAGGCATTTTAAAGAACATACAGGGCCCTCCGGATCTGGAAAGTCCATAGAGGAAAAAATGGGCGAGATGGCCAAAATTATTAAAGATTTATCGAAAAAAAATTCCAGGATGGAAATAGAGCAAGCCAAACTTGATCCATAAGTTAGGAATAAATTTAGGATAAACCGTAATCCTTAGATACAACAGAGCCAAATAAAAAATTAGGATCAAAAGATTCAAGCTCCGTTTAAAACTGAGAATTTCATACAGAGAGACGAGTTGCAAGATTATGAGGAATTAGAGGAATATCTAAACAACCTCAGTGATGATGATCTTGAGCCTCACCTAACCAAACAGGATTATGAGAAATCCTTAGATATGGAATCTTTGTTTAATAATGATGAAAACATCAACAATCTGGGGGACTCTACATACAAAGGTCTCGCTAACTCAATAATGTTCAAGCTTCAACATAAATATTATTTGAGGCCAAGAGAAAAAAGTTTTACAAATATTCCACTAAAAAATATGTTATCATGAAATAAAGCAAACAAGGCGACAGTTACAAAACTGTCAACTGAGACGCAAGTTGCCTGAACAAAGCAAGTTGAAACGAAAGTAGTACAAACTAAGAAGTCAAAAAACACAAAGGCTGAGATTTCGACCAAGGAAATTGAAAAACAAATTGGGAGTTTCAATTTAGAGAATGAACTTAATAAAATTAAGATTCCAATGCCTCTAGTTGAACTTGCTAGGAACCCGATCTATAAAAAACAAATCGCTAAAGCAATAAACTTTTCTGATGTTGAATGTCAAGATGATGTCATCAATTTACAGGTTGAAAAACCTGCAATCATGTTTGGACCACACATTGAAAATAGCAAGGATTCAGTTGCTTCATTCTATATTACATTGACTTTGCATGATCATTTACTTCACAATTGCATGTTAGACTCAGGATCCTTGCATAATTTTTTCTAAGATTATCATGGAAAAATAAGGCCTTGAAATCAACAGACCTTATCAAGATTTGTACTCATTTGATTCTAGAAAGGTTAAGTGTCTGGGTATGATTAAATATTTAGTGGTAAATCTTACTCAGGTTCCTGTGAAAATTATTCTTATGGATGTGGTTGTTTTTGACATTCCTATAAATTATGCCATGCTTCTATCCAGATCTTGGGGTGCCAAGCTAGGAGGATAGGTTCAACTTGACATGACCTATGCTACAATTCCAATTTTTGGTGGACAATTTGCTCGATTGTACAGGAAAACTAGACTGGCATATACTATAAGTGACCCTAAAAACCCCAATAACTACCCATTATATGTTTTTGATCAAGATTTAGGCAATTGTATATTATCCATAGATGACGATTTTGAAGAATTTATAGAAGAAGAAAATCAAAAATTAGAAATTTCAAAGAAAAATATAAATGTTAGAGAAGGAATGTGGAAAATTTTCTTCGATGGTGCTTCATCCTATGAAGGAGTAGGATTTGGAGTTTTATTCATGGCACCAAGCGATGAGTATGCTATTCATTTCTCTTATATATGGTATAATCAACCTCTATTATTCACAGACATTATTCCAAAGTTGTTGCGATTTTCATACCATCTACGGTTTTGAAGCTGAAGTATCATATTGAGATGAGACATAAACCTTCAATTCCAAACAATTTTTAGCACTGACATGTGTTTGAAGATGATGAAAAAATCAAATAGTTCCTAGAAATGGTTGATGAGTTTTCTAAGACTCACATAGATCAAGAAAATCATAATGACCATGCTTGGATTATGCAGGAAGGAGAGAACCCAAAGAAGTTCCAAGATAAAATTGCAAATCACCGCATGCTCTTACTTAAAAACAATCAAATTCCCAGAGGCCTGATCCCCTTAGAAAGGTTTTTTGACTAGGATGATATACCTTTGAATTCTACTTTGTGACCTCAACCTGAAGAAGTTGAATATTGTAACATAGGAATTAATGAAAACCCCAAAATGGTCAAAAATATTGAAATATCTCCCGGCACAAATAAATAGTAAATACACTGAGTTACTTAAACAACATAAAGATGTTTTTGCATGGTCTTATGAATATTTAAAAATTTATGATACTTCTTTTATTGAACATAACATTCCCTTAAAACATGGTATTAACCCTTTCAATAAGAATCTTAGACAAATAAACCCAATTCTTCAGCTAGTAATAGAAAAGGAAGTTAAAAAAATCCTTGATGCAAAAAGTATCATTCCCCTTAGATACTCTGAATGGGTGGCCAATATGGTCCCTGTTAGAAAAAAGAACGATAAAATAAGACTCTGCGTTGATTTTAGGAACTTAAATCGATCTTCTCTTAAAGATAACTACCCGCTCCAAAAGATGGACCACGTTTTAGAGAAGGTAGTAGGGGCTAACAAAATTTCCATGATTGATGGTTTCTCAGGATATAATTAGATCATTGTTCATGAAGATGATAGGGAGAAGACTGCGTTTACTACTCCATGGGGGATCTTTATGTATGATAAAATGCCTTTTGGTTTAATGAATGCAGGAGAAAATTTCCAGAGTGAAATGGATATCGTGTTCATCGGTGAGAGAGAAAAGTTTGTTGTTATTTATCTAGACGATTTGACATTTTTTTCCAATTCTGATGCCGAACATTTGATGCACCTCAGACAAACTTTTGAAAAATGCAGAAAATTTGGTTTGTCTTTTAAACCCCCAAAAATCACACTTTGTTATGCAAGAAGGTAAACTTTTAGGTCATATAGTTTCAAAAGATGGAATCAAGGTGGATCCTAAGCCAGTTGAGGCTATTGACCTGATTAATATTCCTAGAAATAGAAAAGAGATTCAATCTTTTTTAGGTAAGATCAATTTTTTGAGGATATTTATCCCTAACTTTGTTGAAATAATCAAATTGATTACAGATATGCTAAAAAAGGACAACAAAGTTAAATGGACTGCAAAATCCAAAGCGTCTTTAGAGCGTGTTAAGAAATCTAGAGGAGAAACACCAGTATTGGTAAGTCTGGACTATACAAAAGAATTCTTAATGTTCTCTTTTTCTTCTAAGCATACTGTTGCAGTAGTGCTCCTTCAAAAGAACCAAGAAGGATTGGAACAACCAATATCATTTTTCAGCAAAATCCTCAGAGATGCAGAACTAAGATATGATATTATTGAAAAACAAGCTTATGCAATGATGAAGGCTCTCAAGGATTTCAGAACATATGTCTTGCACTCCAAAATAATTGCTTATGTACCAACAAATGAAATTAAAGATATCTTGGTTAAGCGAGACAATGATGGAAGAAGAGGTAGATGGTTGGATAAAATTCAAGATTTTTATCTAGAAGTGAAACCAACCAAGATAGTGAAAGGTCAAGGTATGTCAAGGCTATTAGCCGAATCAAATTTCAGATAAATTGGAATAAATAAATTTGAAACACATAATTTTCTTCTAGATATAGAGGAAATTAACGATCAAGTACCTATAATTCAGATTGAAGATAATTTTTCTTCCTCTTCCTGGTACCGTGATATTGTTACATACCTCCTTACTGTTCAATGCCCAAATGACATGACTCCTTCTAAAGAAAGAACTTTAAATCTACATGCAATTAAGTATTGCATTGTTGATGGAAATCTATACAGGAAGGATCCTCTGGGTTTCTTATTATGCTTCCTAACAGAATCTGAAACAGAAGGTGTCATTGATGAATTTCATGAAGGAGTATGTAGAGGAAATCATGCATGGAGAGCAACAACTTACAAGATTTCAAAGGAAATATATTATTGTCCAAAGCTATTTACTGATGCAAATGAAAGGGTTAGAGCTTGCAACTCATGCCAATTGTTCACTGGTAAGCAAAATCTCCCCGTCTTACCTTTAATTCTAGTGAAATTTGAATCTCCTTTCTAACAACAGGGTCTAGAATTCATTGGATAAATTCTTTTGTAATCAAGTTCTCAACATAGATGGATTCTAACCGCTACCGATTACTTTAGGAAATGGGTTGAAGCCATTCCAACTCAGAATGCTACAGATTCGATAGTAATAAAAATTTTGGAATAAAACATCTTAGCAAGATTTGGTTTTCCTAGGAAGATAGTCATTGATAATGCTCAAGATTTTGAAATCTATGTCAATGATCAATTTCTGTGAGAAATACAATATTATTTTAGGTCATTCTACAACTTATTATCCTCAAGGGAATGGGTTGGTTGAATCATCTAACAAGTATCTGATGACTATAATCAAGAAATTTTCGACTGAAAATAAAAAATCTTGGCATATTCACTTAAAGTACACCTTATGGGAAAACCAAATTGGCACTAACAAATCTATAGGTACGTCTCCTTTCCAATTAGTTTATGATACTGATGTTGTCCTTCCTATTAATATTTCTCTTCCAGTGATGAAACTCTGTCAGGATGCAAATGAAGAACCAAACGACGATATGAGGAGAATGAATCAAATCATCGAAGTTCAGCAGAACACAATAGAAGTGCATGATAAGCTTCAAAAGTACTAGGATAATATGAAATCCTTTTTTGATAAAAAAATCGAAAGACAGGGAGTTTATTCCTTGCGATTTAATTTTAAAATGGGAATCTAGAAAGGAAGATGCAGGGAAACATGGAAAATTCGACCATCTCTGGTTTGGACCATTCAAAATTGCAGTTGTTGAAGGAAAAAACTCATTCTCACTAGAGAATATTGGAGAAATTATTGACTCTCCTATCAATAGGCGTTATTTAAAACAATTCATGCAGTAGTCACTTTTTCAATTTCCATTATATATATCAGATTGGATTGACATTGATGTTTTAAATTTCAATTTTCCTTTTCCTTCTGTAAATTACCCAAGTCATTTTATCATTTGTTGTAAATATTTTCAATAAATTTATGGTTGCTTGACTTCATTAAAATGGAAAGTAAAAACATATATAGCATATATCATCTCTATTCTTCAGGATTTTCTGACTTTTTGCATTTTATTCTTCTCGCAGAATAGATCTTGTTGGACAGGAGAGGAGGATGAATAAAATTAGACACTCGATTTATCTAAAAATAGGTGATAAATTGATAATTTGCCTTGGTGAAGGTTCAAAAGGAAAACAAGGTATGATTTCCTACTCTTCTAGTTCAAATAAAAGTTTAAGAAAATTCTTTTTGAAATGAATGTGAAGGAAGTTTTTCTCATGATAACGCTATCACCTGACCTAAAAATCAGATAGGTACAAAATTACAACTTAAAGTGTCATTCTATTAAATTCTAAATCCATCTCTGAAGTAAAAATAAAATAAAAATAAATAAGCTCGAAGGAAGTCTGAACTAAATACAAAGACTTTGTAGGATGAGGATATTTTGTGTCAGGTCCTCCGAATATTCGATTTAGTTATTTTGGCCTATCCCCAAGTTCTTATCCACTTCATATTTTCTTTATCCTTTCTTAGTCTTCATACAAAGAAAGAAACTTACCTTGACTCTGAAAACTTAAAAACACATTTTCAAAACAAGGTTAGGTGGAAATCTTTATGTTCCTTTGATTTTAATTGAAAAAGTATGTCTAGGCTAATCCTGATAATTTTAGCTCTTCTATCGGACTTTAAACTGACTAATTCACTCAATTTTGATCCCTGAAAGATCAATATTCCCATAAAAAATTGTCCTATAGGGGAAGGTGTATTGAAAATTGGAAGAAAGTTAGTTTCAAAGTATTCTTAAAATTGTTGGCAGACCTTCTTTTCAATGTTTTAAACATATATCATACCTTGTATATTACATACAGATTGATTGTACCCACTTCAAAATATTAAAATACAAGATTGATGGTGAAAGGAAATTCATATATTGATTGCCCTCACCTCAACAAAATACAAAAGTGTTAATCGAAATGGTGAAAGGAAATTCAATGGCAGAAGTAGATAACTTCACCGGGGTACTGAACAAGATCACTGGAAGTGAAGCAATATCTATGATATTTGTAAGGATTTCATACTTATTCATAGATCATACTCTGTCATCTAGTTCTCTTTCCGGTGATATTTACATCTTGAACTAACTAGGGATTCCCTAAATAAATTGTTACATCTTCTTAACCTTGAAGCAAACAAAGTCGGTCGAAGACTGATATTTTAGTGAAAGTTATTTTCATTATATTAAATAATTCTAAGATCAGTTTTAGGAAAAGGAAATTTTAAATAGCCTAACTTGAGATCAATCACTGAGTATGTTTTGAAGGTTTTTTGAGTCTTGGTTAAGTTCTTTTTTCTATGTATGATTAATTCACAAATAAAACTAGAACATAATTTTCAAAAAGCAATAATGACCCGATTTACCCAATGAAGGCACTTGGTCTATTGTTCTTTCATTCCTCACAGGGAAATCCCCAGATGGAGCCTATGTTAGAACACGAATAATTTTGATCTTTTGAGCTTTGTATTTTTTACCTCTTAGAAATAAAATTTCACTCAAAAAAGAAAAAAACCTAGAAAGCGGCCTTTTAAAATCAAAATAAATCTATGGGTTGTTATTTATCAATAAAGCACTTACGGTTTCTATCATCAATAAGTAACTCTAATTTCATCGAACGATCCTGATGACCTCTGAAGTTTTGAAGCCTCCCAAGTTTTAAAAGAAATCCTTTAACGGTCGCTTCACAGCTCCGCGCTTCAAGTATTCCAATGAACCCAAAGAACAAAAACCCCAAAACTATGAAACCCAAATATAGCCACTTGTGAATTTTCCTAAATAACTTACAGACATGAGTCATAGGACACATGTCCTTTAAAAATATTTACTTGGGTTTACACGTGGCACTTACTTTCAACATTTACATCGGATGATTCACACGTTTTCAAGCAACATGTGGCAACTCTCATTTCTTGAAACATCATCAAAATGATGTCATCCCTACCACTTCACTCCGAGAGATTAATCTTCAGGAGTTTTTGATTTCACAACCCCTATATTATCAAAGCGTTGAAGTAAAGTGATTACAAAAAATAAAAAAGGTTTGAAAGGAATTAATAAAATGGTTAACGACTTTAATTAGTCATGATTAAGAGTTAATTAATTACTTCGTAGTTTCAGATTCTGGGAAATTTCTATTGTGCTATATTCAAAACTTCCGAAGTTCGAACTTCTGAAATACTTAAATTTAATACAACTTTTTAAACATGATTAATTAAGACTTAAAAGTGATTACTCAGAGATTAACTCCTCCACGAATTCAGACTTTGGGAGATTTCCACCCTGTCACATCCAAAACTCTCGAACGTGAACCGTCTAAGTATTAATGAAATTTATGATCGATTAAGGTTAATGATTTCAAATAAATATTGTGAATCACCACATAATGAGTTCCATTAGGTTTAATAAATTCTTCATCAGTAGAGTTGTACGAAGATCGATTGACTTTTTTGAATAAAGCACTTCATATTTCAAAATTGTTTCTACCATTTGCTATTAGCAGTTTTTTATTCAGTGTAGAGCTTACAGATTTCTCTTGTCACAGGTAGACTAATTCTATTTCCTTGAGGATTATGGTGCCATGACAAGCTACAAAGAATCTTGATGCATCGAGTGATGATTCAAATCCAAACACAAATGTTCTATCAGACACAACTTCGCTAGTTGTGGATGTCGTTAAAACTTGGATGCATATTTTTGATGTCCTAGAGCATGAGATCATTAACTATCTAGACGACTCTACCAAAGAAGACGACAAATCATTTACAGATAAGATGACACATGTAGCATAGTATGAACTGCATATGATCGTTGCATGGCCAATAATCTTACCCTATAACGATATGACAAGTTTGGATTTGGAACATGTTGACATCCAAACCAGGAGCGTCATCAACACCAGCATGTCATCGTCGGCTTTTTCTAACCAGAGCACCTACAAGTAATGTACAAGATTTCCCCTACCCCTAAATACACTTACAATGCCACATCTCTTCTAGAGAATGAGAGAAATGAATGCACTGAATACACTAGAAATGGTCATCACATAGTCAAGACCTAGTGAGGACATATGAAAAAATTCAAAGCTGACACTCATGGTATGTATTCCATGACATATTTAGACGCTCATATGTTCTATGTATCCATGATGATTTGTTTTCTATTTGGGAAGAAGAACCCTACACATTTCTCAGTTGAGTGGGTAGCCATCATGAACAAGGTAGCTGAGGGTTATACCTTCAATTGGGCCAAAATTATATCCGATAATTTGGCCAAGGAAATCGTTGAGTATAAATCAGAAAAATCAAAAGGGAAGCCTGCCCCTTTTTACATGTTGGCATATGCTATGGATGCAATTTGTTTCATGACCCATTTTCCCCTAATGAACTGGAGTTGTACCCCAACCATTTATGAGCCAATTCATTTCTATCACTCCAAGTTATGGGAGGAGAACACCAAGGATTTATTTTAGGAAATATGTCACAACGTTGTAGTGTCTTTTCATATAGCTATTTATGGTCACCTGCTGCCTTGGATTTCAAAGAGGATCATGGGGAACTTAGAAAATCTTGCAGACTGGTTCATTGAGGAGAATTTATCCTATATTAGATTGTTTGGTTGTTTCGTTCCTCCTCATTCCCTCCCACAGTTTTTACCCAACATGATGGTGTGTAGAGAAGCAACATACCAGACAGTAGCAAGAGGTAGCAACAAGGACTTGAAAGCATCTTAGAAAAAGGTTTCAAAAACTTTCCCCGTTCAAGTTGGCGTGTTCATGTTATTAGATTTTGGTCACTCTAAAGTCAAGGCCGCAGCCCTGGAGGATGTCAAATTAGTTGACATCAAGTTCAAGAAGAATGATCCACATAAGATAGCGGAAAATCAACTGACTCAATTTAACATGAAGCGATACATCCATGATAATTCTCCTTATGAAGAAATGTTCAGGGGAGTTAGATTTTATGAGGAAGTCCAAAGTAGATTCCAGACTCTAACAAGCAAATTTCCTCAGCTTTAAAAAACACAGATGAAATAGTTTACCAAAGATATTTCTAGGAGAGTCAAAAATCATGCCCCCTTCACAGGAAGCTAGGCCTACAGGATCAGAGCCAAGTTGTTTTGCTAAGAACAAAGTTGAGGAAGTCCCAAAAATCCCAGAAGTGTTATTTCATGAAATAAGAGCATCACTGAATGATCCACAAGTGTTATCTCGGTTTGAATCCTTCATGAATCTGTGACAAGTTCTTCCTCATTCAACACCAATTACTCTAGATGGCACTCCGAATACAACAAGACAAGAACCTTCCACCGAAATTAGTTCTCTTATCACATCATTAACCTTTTTACATACCTTGTTTGGAAATCTTAGTTTTGAACTCACTTTTGTATGTGATATTACTCCTATCTTGACCAAAGAGATGCCTCCCTAAGATTTTGTCTTTAGAAAGAAACGAAAATCTATCGTGAAGAGAGAATCTCACCAAAAGCATGGAGTTATCACTAAAAGGAAAAAATTAGTGTATGACAAGAAAGACCATGATGGTCCAGAGTTCACAAAAGAAGTTGCAGGTTCGTTAGGGGATTTTTCCACTGCCAATCAATGGTCACTAGACAATTTAACTGAACAGCTGGGACAAAAATGCCTCTTGGTAGAAAAATTGAAAATGAGATATATAGTACAGAGCATACTGTCAGAAGCAAGATGAACCAAGACTTTGAGAAAATTAGGGCCAGTCATCAACGTCAAATCAAGAAGTTACAAGATAACCTTGAGTTTCTCTACCAGAATTGACAGACCAACAAAGGACTGATCACTCAGCATGACAACTTGATTGAGTAGTTGCAGTCCAGACTGACCCTAACAAAGAACACAACGATAGAAATTTTGGCCTTCAAAGCACAAGAATCAGAATTCAATGAGAGGTTGGAAGTTGCCCAAGAATAAATCTATGTAAAAGAATATGCTATCTAGAAATGCTATCAGGTAGTAGACCTTTCCCTAAAGGATATTTATGTCAAGGAAAAAATGGCCTTCTCAGCCTGGTCTAAGTTTCAATAAGTTATCATATGAAAGTAGAGAGATAATACCCCTGGTCTTTCCCTTCTCTCTCATTCTAAAAAAGTAAGAGGCGAAATGGCCCTAAAATCTAGGGAAGAAAATCTGGAAGAAGGCAATAAACTTGCCAGAGATGTAAAAGAGGCTTGTCTAGAGGCAGTATCTTCAATAAATAAAAAGTTGATTGAGTTCAAAGGGAACATTATCTGAGAGGCCTTGGGGTAGATCGAAATAGAAATGAACCAACAAAGTTCCATAAATAACAAGGAATATACTCAGGAAACCATCCAAGAGATGAGCCATATTGATATACTTAAAATCAATGAATGGTTGGTTAATCCAAGTTCACAGTTTCAGGTCACAGTCCAAGAGGTGAACAAGATCCAAGAGAATTTTCCACAGATACAAAAGAGGATGCTTGCTTTTGAACTAAATGAAAGGATTGAGCCTTAAAGATTCATGGTAGCATTAATGGATAGGTGCACTCAATGCATTGAATAGGGAAAAGTGAGTGTATCTGGGAGAAAATGAAAAGACATGCACAACATCCACTTTCTTCACCCACTCTACCTTTCACCCTCCGACAATCACTTACCCCATCTATCTCTACCACCTGCATTATTGCATCCACTCATCCCACCTCCTTATTGGAAACTTGTTCCCCCATCATTATTTTTGTAAACAGTTACTCTTCAATGTAACCATCCCTTAACGAGCCAACGTTGAGCTATTCATCTAATTACCCCCCTCCCCCATGTCTTCAAATGGAATTCCTTATCCCAATGAACACATCCAAAGGGACAGATGGAAACAAAATCAAATGTAAAAGACAGTAAGACGAATGATTGTGGTGGCCCTAATGGACACGTGTACCAGACTCAAAGATCAAAGGAAAAATAGTGCATATACCAGCAGACGAAGAGACAGAGGAAGTGCCAACAAAACTCAATAATATTTGCATGTTGTTGTTTTATTTAGATGTAGTCTATTTTTAGTCAAATATTGTGGGAAGTCCAACGGTTTCCAATTGTGACAAATTTTGTATAAATAAATAGATTTTAAATCTATTCAAGGTTGCTTCCTTTCGAATGTAAAAAATAAACTATTTTTGAGTATTAATACAAGTGCAAACAAAGATTTTAAGTTTCGTTCAATTTGAGTTATGTGTTCCCTCTGTGTTTCCATTTCTTTGAATTTATTTATGTAATTATTGAAGAGTGATTGATTGCAATTTAGTACTACATCTACTGTGATCATAATATATCACCATTTCATTCAATACAAACTTTTGATCTTTTATTATTGTGAGTAAAACAATACCTGTGATCTATGTGAATTGTTGCATTTGTATCTCTTGTTCAAGGGTGCATATTCTATTGTTCTTCTACTATAAACAAGGTGAGTGTTTTGTTCTTCTACTGTCTTATCATTAATTTCATTTGAAGATTATTTATGAGGAACTGAAGGTAGAAAAAAATACTCACAAAAGCACTTCATTTAAAACCTTTGATGCCTGACATTATTCTCTGAGCCTTAGAATCATTCTCAGGAACAACATACCTCATAAAGAGAAAGAACCTACCAGTAGAAAAGGAAACATGGGAAGATGAATTCTTCATCTAGAAACATCCACAACTAATCATGTGTTGAGGGAAACACATTTTTTAAGAGGATGAATAGGTTAAGCCCTAGATATTTATTTATTACATTTCTATTGTTATATTAGTGTTGTCATTGTTGGTTGGATAGACCCTTTAATTGCAATTGTACCCTCTATCTCCCATATATACTACAGAGACCTAGTTTTAGAAAGAATAACCACTTGTACATTTGTTACATTGTAAAATGAGGTTTCCTCCTTATAGATGCTTCTCATTCATTCTTCTATATAATTTTCAAGGTGTTGAGTAGATTATCTTTCTATTTTTATTCTATTTGGGGGTTTATTTCCTAACATCTATGGATTTGGTTTGAAAAGGATTCTAGAATTTTTTTTTCATAATGATTGTAGTTTGTACAAAGGGTTAGATATTCAAAGAAAGTGAATATTTTAGTTCTATAATGCTCCAATTTGACTAGAGTCATTACTATATGATATTTATTATTATTCATTTAGTCTCATAATTCTATTCTTAGAACAAAATTATTGGCCCTTGACCAAGTTTTCAAGAATACTTGGTCATATTTGACCGTTTTTGGGACTGCAATAGCTTGCCAAGGATGGAGCGCAACGCGAAGCAGAAATTAAGGAAGCAAGACCTATTTTTGGGTCCATTTTAGGGTTTTGGGTTGATGTAACGGGAAAGGGATGTCGTCCCATGGGTTTACCCACGCTTAGGCCCATTTTGTAATCTATAAATAGGCAATGTAAATAGAGAAGAAAAAAGAGGGTAGTACATCTATGTGATGTATAGCTAAAGGCTTAGTGCTAGTACTAGATCTGTGTGATAGGATGTATCTTGAAGTGCTCTATGCATGAGATTGAGAAGCTAAGTGCAAGTTGTTGTAGATTTGTGTTGAAGTGCAAGGAAGAAGGATCTAGCAAGCTGTGCAGATCTTATGTCCTGTGCGAAGTAAGGATCATTAAATCTTTGTGCTGTAATTGCTTGACCGAGATAATATAAAGAAGACTTTGTGGACGTAGCCCCAGGGTGGGGGTGAACCACGGTAACTATGTGTATTGTGCCTTGTGCTTCGATCTAATGTGTTGTTTCCTTTTGGCTAAGTGCTTGTTGTGATTAGTAGATCTAGTTATGATTTGTGTTGATGATATATGAATGAATGTTAGATCTGATATAAAAGATGCTTAGTGTTTGATCTGTTAAACCTAACCTATATTTATGTGGCTAAGTATTGAACCATATTTAGTATAAGTATTCATTGTGATGCTCTGTGTTATCTGCGAAGTACCATACGTGTTAAATATTGACGAATGATCTATGCCAAGTGCCCTGTAAAAGATATAATCACAGATGAGTGTCCCAGCTACGGTTGCAGACATCTGAGTCCTGCAACCACACCTGCCTCTACCTCAAGTGAGACTTCATCTGCTTCGCAGGTGTTGCCAAAAGGGCCGATAGTTAGGGTTTTTTTGGTGCGCTCTTTAGCGTTGAACTTCGGGTCTGCCCCTGTGCCAATAAATGGTTATGTTGCCGGGACCTGAAACTATGATTGTTGGGAACCGAGGAAAAAGAAATGTTGTGCAAAAGAAAGCTCTGTGCGTAGATCTATTTCCCTAGTGCGCATCTTTTTACTCGACTTGTGTAGCTTTGTACCAGGAATAAGGTCAGATATCAAGAAAGGAAGATCATATCCAAAGAAGAGAAGGGAGATCTGAATGCTCTGTTCTCTAAGAAAAGTAAAAGTGGAAATTTCTGAAAGAAAGAAGTCAGATCTGTAGAAAAGAGGTAAGATTTGTAAGCTCTGTGCTCTAATAAAGGTAAGAATAGTCAAACGTTCTTAGATCTGGAAGCTTCGTGCTCTGTAGATAAGTGAAATTGTTTATTTCTAAAGCATGGATCTAGGTATGTTTGATATATTCTGTCCTAGCTTCAAAACTAGGGAATTAATAGATGAAAGAAAGTTTGATATGAATAGATATGATAAGTATAATGATAGATATGTTATACCTATGCATCGAAAGAATGTCTGGACTAACAAGTGGATGCAGGATCCTAGAAAGAGTTTTTTGCAGGCTAGCTACCACGAACCTAGTGCACAGTACATAAGAAGTTGGGGAACATTTAAACGAAAGAGAGGATTAACCCTCTGTTATAGCTGCAGAAGACCGGGACATCTTGCTAAGGAATGCCCTGGGAGAAAACCTAGTTGCCTCTATTTTAAGGCTATGGACCATGAAGTGTTGGATTGTCCTAGAATGATTGTTAGACTTGAGAAGTTGAATATGGAGAAAGAAAACCCTAAAGAAGATAAAGAGACCAAGATCATAGAATAAACCCAGAAAGAATCAGAAAATATATTGCTACAGTTGAAAGACACCTTGAATGATCACCAACATGCTAGGTTATCAGAGATCTTCAAAGAAAAGGAGTCAAAGAAAAGGAGAAAATTGAAGAAAGAATAGGGGACTTCGACATTGACTGTATTCTTGACGAAGAGACACAAGTAAACATTATGGCAGAAATAACTTGGGAAGCTATAGGAAAGCCTGCCATGATCCCTTCCCTAGGAGGAACAAGTTTATTCATAGGAAAGCTAGTAAACCTATGTGGAAGGCTCACCCAGATGCCTATGACTGTCAATGGAACTTTGATAGAAGAAGACTTTGAGATTATTAAATTTGTTGAAGACAACGCCTGGTTTACCATGCTCATAGAAAAACCTTGGATTGATAGAGAACAAGCCAGACGAAAAGAGGAAGAAAAATTTTTGGAACAGAAGAAGAAAGAGTTAAAATACTTTATGACCAGAAGGATCATGCACTTGATTGAGGAACATAATAATATATTGTATATATTTAATATTAGCAACTCCGATGTCGAAGCTAAGAGAACAATTGAGGATCCGCAGAAGATCGAGTTACGTATTTGTGATACAGAAGAAGTATTATCAAGGAACCCTAGGAAATACTTTCAACAACGCGAAGTAACTAAGACCATAGAAGATAAGCATCAGAACGGTAAAAGAATTAGTGAGACAAATCTCATTGGGAAGAAGGATAGAAAGTTAAGAAAGAAAAGGGAAAATATTGTAAGGTTACAAGAGGTTCTAGAGGACACTTCGCAGAAAGAAGAATTGCAGAGTTGGAGCTTCGTCGAGATATCAGAACAACGACATAGAATACTTCGCCACGATGAAGCAATATAGCCATTGGAACCGATATACCCATTCGACTACCAACCCGAACAGGTCGAAAAATAGTTATGGGTTACCACTAGACCTTTGGATAGCACCAGAACAGATAGAACAGAGTTAATGAAGGACCCATGTCTGTTGCAAGAAGACCATTGTTGAGATTTCATACTTAACTCATTGCGCCACGCACCGAGAATACATTTTGCTAACTGATAATTTGAGCGTGAACCCTCAGATCATTACCTTGTTCCCTTACTATTCACTATAGTCTCTGAATTTCATTTTTCACCTGAGCTAGCTGACCCAAGTTTGTATGTCAGACGAACTCAACGCTGCTGAGAAAATTGTTGAAGAAGTTCTAATTGATTTAATGACTGAGAGATTCATGTCAGAGCATGGAATATCTACAGGTGTATAGGCATCGTCCCCTGGAGAAATTCCAACTTCCCCCTCCACTTCTCAAGCAAGACCCTCCCAACCACCTTCAGAAAGATGATCTAAGCTCGGAAATGACTTCGCCACTGTGAAAATGATCCCAAGCATCTTGCCTAAATATATCCCACCACTAAGAGAAACAGTGAATCAAGACACTATACCCAGAGACTTCGACTATGATGTGGTCACTGCGTACCTTCCAAAAGGGGTGCGCACAGTTCATGCTGACCAGGAGAAGCTCACCACGCTGAAATTTAGTGATTTCAACCTTGGAGATCACAAGGTTTACAGTATGATATCCCCTCACAAGTACTTGAATATTGGAAAAGGAAATAACCCTAATATTGTCCCGCAACAATGGACCCATAACCTCATACAGTCAACCCTCCTCAACGTAATGAAGATTCCACATTTCGAGAGGCATCAGGAAGTAAATGTATGCGTCAGGTTGTTTTTGTCTTGCTACCATGGAGGATACCTATGGTTGGACAGTCGCATCATTGTGGATACGATTATGATCAATCAGATCACTGGGCTAAGCATCCAGGGCCCTAACCCATAGGAATTTTACACTAGAAAGACTGCAAATCATGCTCTCGCCCAATGAATAAAAGACACATATGGTGATTTAGAGAAAGGTGTGCGAGGTTACAAGGTATCCTCCATTGAGAATGCAACAGTGCACTTTGGTTTCCAGTTGATCACAGGGAATTTAGTTCGCAAGAACAGACCCACACAAGTGATTGGATTTGTAGTTGACCTCGCAGGGAAGTGCGTGGAGGGACTACAAATGAACTGGGAAAAGTACCTTATAAATCAGCTAGAGCTTGACTATAGACAAGCGCAGGACCAAGGGTATGAATTCCACTTTAGCTAGTTGCTCATACTCGTCACTTTCATCGCTTGGGAACTGCCTGAGGGAGCCACTTTTCTGGAGATTGAACCCTTCGAGCCATTGGCCGTTAAGTTTTGTACATTGTGGTACTCTAGTGACATGAAAAAGTAGTGGAAGTCCAATGTCGTCTTCCACGCTTACTACACTCAATTGAAGAATGTCATCCAATCTACACCACGCATCACACCCAACACACTTCATAGGTTTAGACCTTTGATGAAATTCAGCGTAGACCGTCACTTCACCTATATCAAAACGTGCGCGGATGAGAAAAAACAACAACTCCAATCATATTACAAGCTGACAGAAGATGACTTGGAGGAGATTTCCAAGGAGTGGTCGACATACCTCCTCGTTGCAGCAGACCCCACAGAGATGCCCGACGTGGATAGCCCTCAAGCTATGTAGGATACACCTAGACCGTGCAAGACTAAGTATGTGGAAGTTCAAGATATCCACACAACATCCACGACGACTACTTCGCTGTCACTTGTGAAGGGAGGTGATGATGGAGAACTAGGGGGCACAGAAGTTGAGAAGAACAAAGGCGAGGTTACTCCACCTAGAGACGAGGAATATCCCTCCAAGAAAAGGAATATTACCCCACCAAATCCCTTATCCTGAAAGAAATCTAAGGCCACCCGAACCACGCTTAAAACTACCCTTACCCCATATGATTTTGACTTCTTAATTTCAGTGTTGAATGATGTTTCACTAGAGCTCACAGAAAATAAAGAAGCAAAGAAGGAGGAGTTATTCAGCTGGATCAAAGGCAAACTCAAAGAAGTGTAGTAGGCACCCTAGCCTAGCCAAGCAGTGTCTACAGTGCCCTTGATAAGTGAAACATTAGGAACAGGCGATGAGCCCAGACAGTTATGCCAGATCGTCGAGAAAGTTGAAGCTCGCCTTTGACGAGCTCAAGAACACATAGCGCAAGCCACCCAAGCTTTGGCGCAAGAACAGAGTGAAAACAGAGAACAACGGAGGAAGGAAGAACAAGCTAAGCTTGCCTTACAAGCGAAGTGGGAGGAGGAAAAAGAACAATTATAGCAGAACAAGGACCAGTTGCTAGTAGAGAAACTCGAAGTACAATAAAGGATTCACAAAGCACTTCGCTCTGTGACAATTATAGAAGTGAAGATGGAAGATCGCCTTCCACAACAGGTGACCCAAATGGAAGAAGTAATCCAACAACTCCAACAACGCATCAAGGATTTGGAGCTCCGCACCGTACCTAAGACACCCCAAGAAATAATATATCTCAGAGAGGCCACTGCTCGAAGTGCAGTCGACCGGTTAAAAACCTTGGCTTTAGAATGTAGGAAGCTAAGAACTAGAAGTGCACAGACTTATGAAACCCTCGCAGAGAATCCATAATTGCAGACATTGGAGGCACAACTATAGGAAGAAAAGAAACATGTAGATGTACTATAAGCACAGTTGAAGTCCGTGACCCTAGTCAAAAGAATGAAGAGGTTTGCAGAACAACGCACAACCCAACAACAAGTACACATGATGTAAAGTAAAGTGATGGAAGTCTCTTAGTGACTGCACCCACTCCAAGAGAAGGCATGCCAACTATTTTCTGAACTTGAAAACCAGGGAGTTGCACTTGAATAGGTTGTCATCACTGCACAACAGTGCCTGGAAGGATCGTTCAATGACACAGTAATCCAGGAATTTATGGAACAAGAATTTGTTGCACTGCAGCAAGTCGAAGCAGCTTGAGCCAAGATCAAGGTGTTCGAAGTGGAATTGATCAGACTTGAGTAACTCGAGACGAGTCACAGGTGAGTGTTGGGGGCATGTTGGCCCTTGACCAAGTTTTGAAGAATACTTCGTCATATTTGACCATTTTTGGGACTACGACATCTTGCCAAGGATGGAGCACAACGTGAAGCAGAAATTAAGGAAGAAAGACCTATTTTTGGGTCCATTTTAGGGTTTTGGGTTGATGTAACGGGAAAAGGGATGTCGGATCGTGGGTTTACCCACTCTTAGGACCATTTTGTAATCTATAAATAGGCAATGTAAATAGAGAAGAAAAAAAAGGGTAGTACATCTATGTGATGTATAGCTAAAGGCTTAGTGCTAGTACTAGATCTCTGTGATCAGATGTATATTGAAGTGCTCTGTGCATGATATTGAGAAGCTAAGTGAAAGTTGTCGTAGCTTTGTGTTGAAGTGCAAGGAAGAAGGATCTAGCGAGTTGCATAGATATTTTGTCCTGTGTGAAGTAAGGATAATTAAATCTGTGTGCTGTAATTTCTTGACCGAGATAATATAAAGAAGACTTTGTGGACGTAGCCCTAGGGTGGGGGTGAACCATAGTAACTGTGTGTATTGTGCTTTGTGCTTCGATCTAATGTGTTTCTTCCTTTTGGCTAAGTGCTTGCTGTGATTAATAGATCTAGTTATGCTTTGTGTTGATGATATATGAATGAATGTTAGATCTGATATAAATATGCTTAGTGCTTGATCTATTGAACCTAACCTATATTTATGTGGCTAAGTACTGAACCATATTTAGTATAATTATTCACTGTGATGCTCTATGTTATCTGCGAAGTACCATACGGGTTAATTATTGACAAATGATCTATGTTAAGTGCCCTGTAAAAGATATAATCACATATCAATGTCCTAGCTACGGTTGTAGACATCTGAGTCTTGCAACCACCCCTGCCTCTACCTCGGGTGAGACTTCATCTTCTTTGCAAGTGTTTCCGAAAGGGCTGGTAGTTAGGGTTTTGTTGGTGCAATCTTGAGCGTTGAACCCCGAGTCTGCCCCTGTTCCAAAAAAACTCATTATCATATGATATTTATAATGATTCCTATAGTCTTGTAATTCTCCTCTTCAACTAGACTCATTATTATATGATATTTATTTTTTGAGGGTTTTCCTACGGTTTGAAAAACCTTTTTTTTTTATGAACACACTTGGACTAGATTTATGTTTGAATCTCTTTTTCATTTATATGATATTTTATTAATGTTTGATGTGATGATTATGCATGAAACATGACTATATTGATAATTACTTGATACTATTGAATACTAGGATTGAGTGCATAGAATTATGATTTAATCTAATGGTGGGTATATATTATTTGTACTATTGAATTAATATATTTTTTCAATGCTTTTAATGATTGTGTTTGTTTTGGAGCTTGATTATCTTCCTAATTCAGAGGTCCTTGTTTTCAGCCATGTCTATACCCCATGAAGACATTACACCCTAGAAGAATGTACACTCCTCAACGTAGGGGAGTGCAGAGGGGGGGGAGTGAAGAGGGGGGTTACCCCCTCGCTGGGGTTTCGGGGAAAGCGGGCCCCCGACGGGGGTTTAGGGGACATTTTTTCTCAATGGAGGCTCGGGGGAGAATCCCCCAAAGAAAAAATGGCCTTGTAAATGTATATTTTAATTTCATTGTAAATATGGATCGTTCATTATAAGGTTTGTTGGCCCTTGCCCAAGTTTTGGGAATTTCTTCGTCATGTTGACCTATTTTGGGACTTTGACAACCTGTCATAGGAGGAGCGCAAGGCGAAGAAGAGATCATGGGATCCCGACCCCCTTTTTGGGACCTTTTTGGGTTTTGGGGATTATGTAATGGGATTGGGATGTCGACCCATGGGTTTCCCCATGCGTAGGCCTACTTTTGTAATATATATATATATAGAAGGATAGGCAATGTAGAAAGAGGTTGGTGTGCTAAGTGTTGGACACACCTACCACACTTAGAGGGGGGGTGAATGAGTGTGGGGCTCTTTTTCCCAAAACTTTCCTCTTTCACAAAAACTCATCAATTAGCATTCAACATTTATTCATTACCCATCGTTGTCATTTATAACCAGCTATATGTGAGAATATATTAGAAACATATATCAACAATATATCATCAACAATTAATCACCACAATGAACACAAAGAACACAAGATGTATGTAAAATTTTCTTTTTATTATAGACTACAATCCTTGGGGTTTATCAGCAACAACTGAATAGAGTACAACTCTATAAGAGCACCTGCTCTATAATGCAAGACTCAGCTTACACCCTCAGCATCAACTGAGATGAGGCAACAATCCTCAACAGATATCAATATGTCAATAGGTACACAACCTGTCAGTAGTGCAGCCCATGTGTGCACGTGCCCTGGCTCACTATAACCCGCGTGTGCATGCAGCCAGTGTATAATGCAACAAGCATATGCTTCTGAGCAACTAGGGTTTTTCTTTGCTTCACATGCTCATATCCTCTGCATCCTGCAATCACTTTCTCTTCTGTCTTCCACTATCCAAACTGACCCACATCCAGTCACAACACATCCAAGCTGTACAATAGCTTACTCATGCTCCACAACAAATCAATATGAATGTTGTCTCAATCATGTATAAACAACTAGTATACCATAGCAATCATGTCACTACTGAATCACAAGAGTGTTGCTCGCGCCATCAACCAAATCAACCAAACTAAACCACATCATAGAAGGCATACCAAGAATTCCCTCAGAATTAACAACATATCAAACAATAGTATCCATCAATACAATAATATAACCATACCAGGGTCTCAGTGATAGATCTCAGGCCATAGAATGCATATCTGGAACCTGCCTCATCATCCAAGAGTTTGGCACCAACTCAAACACAAATTTCCATGATTTTATCCACTCCAGGCTCCCTGTACACAGTCAATCTGCATGTACACTCACCCTATACACACCCAACCCACGTGTACATGCACCCTATACAAATATAGACCGCGTGGGCATCAAAAAATAGGGTTTTCTGTGAATCTGAGAATTTTACCGTCAAGATCTCTAACATAGCCGAAAGTTTGATGCGTCCATGAGATCCTCCTCTCGCTCTCTTCCTCAAAATAGATCTTCAATCATGCTCAAGAGATCCACATCAATAATATGCTCTCACAAGAATCTCTCCATCAATACTCCAAAAGATATTCACAATAAGCTCTCCATTGATCCACAAAAAGGATTCTCACAAATGTGTATTTTTACAAGAGATCCTAGATTCTTATTTATACTTTCATCTTCTAGGTCACTTAACCCATTTTTAGGTTACTTAACCCATTTCTAGGTCACTTAACCTATTTTCCTTATTTTAGGGTTAATCACTTTCCATGAATAGAAAGTTCTCCAATACTTTATCATTTAAATATTCCTTCTTGATTTTGTCACTTCATTTTATTATTTAAATAATCTTTCTTGATTTTGTCACTTTACTTTATCATTTAAATAATGATTTCTTCTTTTCAAGCACTTTGACTTCTTTGACCTTCTGGGGCTTCAAGCCATCATATGGGGGTCCTTCAACTTCGTAGAGAAATAACTCTCAAACTATGAGGAGTTATGTGACATTACACATACCATCGGAAATGGCATGTCAAGCACTATCCATCTAGGATAGTTTCACCAACAACTTCATTGATCTTCATCTCATTAATCCACATGCAAGCATGGGTCGTCCAACCATTCTTCTAGGATAACTCAATCCATAAATCATCTTCTCATGAGGGATTTCACCATAAGGGGACCACTTTGGAGTTTATCCATTTGTGCACCTTATCAACCATGATAAGACAGTAATGATTCATCTTTGCATCAATTCACCACTGCATCATATATATCAACTATGCATCATGTATCAATGACAATTCATTGATCCATATTTATCAATGCATCATATCAATGATCCATCTTTATCAATTGGTTTCCACTTAGACATCTATCATTCTCATCAAGGGCATCATATCAATGATCCATCTTTATCTATTGGTTTCCACTTGGACATCTATCATTCTCATCAAGGGCATCATATCAATTGTTAATCAATCAATTACTTGACATCAATCAATGACATCATTTAATCAAACCATTTGCATCAATGACGTATGATCCAACAATCTACCAAATAATCAAACCACTGGCATCAATGACAACATGATCCAACAATATCCCCCTTTGGCATTGATGGAAATACAAACATTGATGTCAAATCCAATTACCAATTATTGATGTTAACATGTATACAAGGCATGCTATTCATCAATGGTCAATGTGACTATATCTCCACATCAATCACATCAATGTGATTATCTCTCCCTCTTTGACATCAATGGCAAAGGGCCATTCTCCACTTGGGGTTGATCCCCCTGTCTTGTTGCTGCTGAATAATATCTCCCCTTTTAAACAAGGGATATCAATCTGATGTAATGTTGAAAATACATTTCTCATGCTTCCTCTATGACCATCGCTCCCACTAGAATTATGCCTCTATGCTATTTCTTCAAATATAGGGATCTTTTCTAGGTATGCATCAGATAAATATCTCCTCCCAGAATCAAGGGAAGAAGAATGACTCCCCCCTAAGGGTATGTCTCCCCCTATATTCTTTGCAAGATGAACAATATGATACCATATGATGATCCTTGGACCTGTTTATGCATCAAGCGTGTGCTATACCATACATCATCAAACAAACTATATGTCATCAAAATAGAGAATCATAAACAATATATACACCAAGTGCATTATGTACCAAAATGTGCCCACCATGCACAACACCCATGTACATCAACCATGTACATCAACAATGTGCCAAAATATATCATCCATGAAATGTATCCACCATATGCCAACATGTGCATCTACCAATATGCCAACATGTGCATCTATCAATTATGTCAATCATGTGCATCCACCAATATGCCAACCATGTGCATCTACCAACATGCCAAACAATGTATCATATCACTCATGATATGTCTCCATCATGAATCAGGTGCCACAATCATGTATCAAACAAATACCAATGTTGTGAAAATCAAGTAATACCATATATGAGTGTACTACTATGCACCAATACCAAAAAATGATGAGTCCCATACATGTATGCCAAGTCCTCCATAAAACATGCGCCAATCATCCTGCCAGTAAGAGCCTCTACTGATGTACTAGAAATGTACCAATCATGCCTCACACATAGATCAAACCATGATGTACAACATGATCACCTCATCAACTCACCAACCATATGTCTCAACATGTAGCCCAATCCATATGCAAAATGCATGTAGCATGATATCAACATATGCTTCCAATAATACATCATAAGATATACCAGCCATGTATACCACCATCAACATCACAAAATGATTAATCCTAGTATATCAACATCAATCCATACTCTTGGGTTAGTGCCATGCACCCAATATTTATT
>ML777950.1:349959-383666 GCA_009831015.1 Picea engelmannii
GCGGGCTGTAGTGGGCCTGCTAGAGTTTGCTTTTTAAAAATGGAGTTTTTAGAAGAGTTGTTCAGTAGTTTTTTGGCAAAGAAGGGATATGAGTTGGCCTGATGCCAGGTAAGCATGTGTGGTGCAATTTAGGGTTATAACATCTTGTTCCTTGATCATTTCTTTTAACTTCAAGATGTTCCTTAGACTTATCCTAAGAAACTTCTTAGTGTTATATGAAAGATAGTTATAGTCTATATCATAATGATCACTTATATATCTATATAAACCCTCTTCAATTTCCTTTTGAAGTTTTAATAGATTTCCTTCTATTCTTTTCATGGGATAAATGCCATCAAACTTTACACAAACTGTTTCTACATCTTCTTCTTCGCTTGTAGAGAAAAAATCATCATCATCATTGCAATCAAGGGTTTTATAGTGTTCTTTACCTTCATTTGAAGTATCTTTACTTTCTTCCTTTTTTCTAACATCAACACATAATTATTTGCCTTGATCTTCAATATCTTCCTTTATGCTATCATCACTTGATCCTTTATCTTCACTTGAAATGTTTTCAAAATCACATTTAGAAATAATGCATTCAAGAGTTGTTGATGATTCTTTACCTTTGATGATATTGATGGAGTGTTCTTCAATTTCTTTTTCCTCTTCCTTGATTTGATATGTCTCCTCTAGCTTTAGTCATAGATCCTTGGCGGAAGTGCATTGTCCCATGCTCTCTTTGATAGGGCTTGAGAGTCCACTAAGAATGGTCTTGAGAGCTAATGCATCATTCTTCTTTCCTTCCCTTTGAACTGCAAACTTTGACTTGTTCTTCAATGGAAAATATCCACCAATGGTTGTCTTCCAAATAGCTTCTCCCATTGTCTTCAAATACACTCTCATCTCTATTCTCCAAGTGGAATAGTTTTCCTCATTAAGGATTGGAACTTCATCATCCATTTGTGTGTCTATGGATCTCCTTCAAGCTTGTTAAGTCTTGTAGTGAAGGCCTTCTCTGATACCAATTGTTGGACACACCTACCAAACTTAGAGGGGGGGTGAATGAGTGTGGGGATGTTTTTCCCAAAACTTCCCTCTTGCACAAAAACTCATCAATTAACATTCAACATTTATTCATTACCCATCACTGTAATTTATAACCAGTTAGATGTGAGCACATATCAGCAACATATATCAGCAATATATCATCAACAAGTCATCACCACAATGAACACAAAGAACACAAGATGTATGTACAATTTTATTTTTATTATGGGCTACAATCCTTGGGGTTTATCAGCAACAACTGAATAGAGTACAACTCTGTAAGAGAACCTGCTCTATAATGCAAGACTCAGTTTACACCCTCATCATCAACTGAGATGAGGCAACAATCCTCAACATATATCAATATGTAAACAGTTACGCGACCTGTCAGTAGTGCAGCCCACGTGTGCACACGCCCTGGCTCACTACAACCCGCGTGAGCATGTGGCTAGTCTATAATGCAACAAGCGTATGCTTCTGAGCAACTAGGGTATTGCTTTGCTTCACATGCTCAGATCCTTTGCATCCTGCAATCACTTTCTCTTCTATCTTCCACTATCTAGACTGACCCACAACCAGTCACAACACATCCAATCTCTCCAATAGCTTTCTCATGCTCCACAACAAATCAATATGAATGTTGTCTCAATCATGTAGAAACAACTAGTATACCATAGAAATCATGTCACTATTGAATCACAAGAGTGTTGCTCACTCCACCAACCAAATCAACCAAACTGAACCACATCATAGAAGGCATACCAAGAATTCCCTAAGCATTCACAACATATCAAACAATAGTATCCATCAAGAAAATAATATAACCATACCAGTGTCTCAGTGATAGATCTCAGGCCATAGAATGCAGATCTGGAACCTGCCTCATCATCCAAGAGCTTGGCACAAGCTCAAACACAAATCTCCATGATTTTTTCCACTCCACGCTCCCTGTACACAGTTAGTCCATGTGTACACTCACCCTATACACACCCAACCCACGTGTACACACACCCTATACACAGACAACCCGTGTGGGCATAAAAAAATAGGGTTTTCTGTGAATCCGAGAATTTTTCTGTCAAGATCTCCGACATAGCCGAAACTTTGATGCATCCATGAGATCCTCCCCTCTCTCTCTTCCTAAAAATAGATCTTCAATCATGCTCAAGATATCCACATCAATAAGATTCTCTCACAAGAAGCTCTCCATCAATACTCCAAAATATATTCACAAGAAGCTCTCCATTGATCCACAAAAAGGATTCTCACAAATGTGTATTTTTAAAAAAGATCCTAGCTTCTTATTTATACTTTCATCTTCTATGTCACTTAACCCATTTTTAGGTTACTTAACCCATTTCTAGGTCACTTAACGTATTTTCCTTATTTTAGGGTTAATCACTTAACCCATTTTTAGGTTACTTAATCCATTTCTACGTCACTTAACCTATTTTCCTTATTTTAGGGTTAATCACTTTCCATGAATAGAAAGTTCTCCAATACTTTATCATTTAAATATTCCTTCTTGATTTTGTCACTTCATTTTATTATTTAAATAATCTTTCTTGATTTTGTCACTTTACTTTATCATTTAAATAATGATTTCTTCTTTTCAAGAACTTTGACTTCTTTGACCTTTTGGGGCTTCAAGCCATCATATGGGGGTCCTTCAACTTCGTAGAGCCATAACTCTCAAACCGTGAGGAGTTATGTGACATTCCACATACCAACGGAAATGGCATGTCAAGCACTATCCATCTAGGATAGTTTCACCAACAACTTCATTGATATTCATCTCATTAATCCACATGCAAGCATGGGTCCTCCAACCATTCTTATAGGATAACTCAATCCGTAAAGTGTCTTCCCGTGAGGGATTTCACCATAAGGGGACCACTTTGGAGTTCATCCATTTGTGCACCTTATCAACCATGATAAGAAAATAATCATTCATCTTTGCATCAATTCACCACTGCATCATATATATCAACTATGCATCATGTATCAATGACAATTCATTGATCCATCTTTATCAATGAATCATATCAATGATCCATCTTTATCAATTGGTTTCCACTTAGACATCTATCATTCTCATCATGGGAATCATATCAATGATCCATATTTATCTATTGGTTTCCACTTGGACATCTATCATTCTCATCAAGGGCATCATATCAATTGTTAATCAATCAATTACTTGACATCAATCAATGACATCATTTAATCAAACCATTTGCATGAATGATGCATGATCCAACAATCTGCAAAATAATCAAACCATTGGCATCAATGACAACATGATCCAACACTAAGTGATAAAGGAATGGCTAAGTTCTATATCTATGTGATCAAAGGATTGTAAGTACTCTGTGCATACTATGTAAGACTTGTAGAACTGAGTGCAAGTCCCTATGAGAGACTGTAGAAGGTTTAGTGTTGTAACACAAGGAATAAGGATCTAGCAAGTTGCACAGATCTTCTCTCCTGTACGGAGTAAGGGTTTTGAGGCTCTGTGCTTGTAACTGATTGACCGAAGACTATAAAGAAGAAGAGTTGGTGGACATAGCCCTAGGATGGGGGTGAACCACATAAACACTGTGTTGTCTTGCTTTGTGCGTTGTCTTGATATGTTTATGTCTTCTTTTGCTAAGTTCTTTGAGATGATTAGATATATCTGCTTATTTTGAGTGCTCATGATGGATAGAATGTTATATTTGATATATGTGAATATGCTTAGTGCTTGATCTGCCAGATGTGATCTATTTTCTTATGCTAAGTGCTTAAATACGTTAAGATTCTTGAGAATGTTGCGAAGCTATGTTTTAACAACGAAGTGATTATTGTTTACATATTAAGGAACTAACGATGTTAAGTTATTTATTAAGTGTTCTAATCACATATCTGTGTCCCAACTAAGGTTACAGACACCTGAGTCTCACAACCACCCCTACCTCTACCTTGGGTGAGACTTCATCTACTTCCCAGGTGTTGCCGAAAGGGCCGGTAGTTAGGTTTTTTTTGGTACATTGTTGTAGCGTTGAACCCTAGGTCTGCCCCTTTGCCAACAAATGGTTCCATTGCAGGGACCTGAAACTGGGATTGCTGGGAACTGAAAAAGAAGAAGCCATGTGCGAAGAGTTTACATGGAAGCTTTGTGCGTAGACTTGTGCCCTAGTGCGCAGTATTCTACTTGATCTATAAAGCTATGTGCTAAAGGGAGAAGGTCAGATCTAAAAGAAATAAGCTTGATCTGTAGAAAAGAGGTCAAATCTAAAGAAAAGAAGCAAGATATGAATGCTTTGTGCTCTAAGAAAGGTAAAAGTGGAAAATTCTGACTAAAATAGGTAAGATATGCAAGCTCTGTGCTCTGATAAAGGTAAGAATAGTTAAAATTTTTAAGATCTGGAAGCTTTGTGCCCTATAGAAGTAAGATAAGTGGAAATTTTTGTTTCTAGAATAAGGATCTAGGTCTATTTAATAGAGTATGTCCTAGTTTGAAAGCTAGGTCATTGATAGACAAAAGAATATTTGATATGAGTAGATCTCATAAGAATAGTGAAGGATATGTTATACCTATGCAAAGAAAGAATGTTTGGACTAACAAATGGATGCAGTATCCTAGAAATAATTTGTTGCAGGTTAGTTCCCATGATCCTAGTGCGCAATACAGAAGAAGCTAGGGATCATCTAAAAGGAAGAGAGGGTTAAACCTCCGTTACAGTTGCAAAAGGTTAGGACATATTGCTAAGGAATGCCCTGGTGGAAGACCTAGTTGTCTTTGTTGTAAAGCTCTAGACCATGAAGTATTGGATTGACATAGAATGATTGCTAAGCTTGAAAGAATGAACCTGAATCAAGAAAACCCTAAGGTAGATCCAGAACCTATGGATGAACCTCAAAAAAAGTCAGAGAAATCATTGCTACAGATGAAATAAACCTTGAATGACCACTGACATGTCATCTTATCAGCGATCTTCAAAGAGAAGGAATGCATCGAAGAAAGAATAGGATAATTTGACATTGACTGTGTTCTAGATGAGGAAACACATGTGAATATTATGCCAGGGAGAACCTAGGAAACTATAGGAAGGCCTGCTATGATCGCTTCAATAGGAGGAATAGGTTTATTTAGAGGAAATCTAGTAAACCTATGTGGAAGGCTCGCTTGGATACCTATGACTATCAGTGGAACTTTGATGGAATAAAGACTTTGAGATTATTAAATTTGTTGAAGACAACGCCTCGCTTACCATGCTAATAGGAAAACCTTGGATTGATAGAGATCAAGCCAGATGAAAGGAAGAAGAAGAAGTTTTGGAACAAAAGAAGCAAGAGTTAAAAGACTTTATGAACAGAAGGATCGTGCACTTGAATGAGGAACAAGAGAGAAGATCATAGATATTTAATACTAGCAACCTGGATGTCGAAGCTAAGAGAACACTAGAGGATCCACAGAAGATTGAATTACCTATCCCAGACAAAGAAGAAGTATTATCTAGGAACCCTAGGAAAGAATTTCAACAGTGCGAAGTAACTAAGACCAAAGAAGAGAAGAATTAGAATGAGAAAATCACTACCGAGAGGAATCTCACTAGAAAGAAGGATAGAAAGTTAATAAAGAAGAGGGATAAAACTTAAAAGTTACAAGAGGTTCTAGAGGAGACCTCGCAGAAAGAAAAATTGCAGAATTGGAGCTTCACTGAGATATTTGAATAGTGACACATGGCACTTCGCCATGACGAAGCAATATAGTCATTGGGGCCGATATATCTGTTCGACTTCTGCTCCGAATGGACAGAAAATAAATAAATGTTCGTCATCAGAATGTTGGACCGCACCATAATGGATTGAACAAGAGTTAATGTAGGCTCATACCTGTTGCAAGCCAACCGTTGTCGAATTACCTATTTATCTCAGCACGCCATGCACTGAGAAATTTTTTTCCAATGGAGAATTCGATCTCACAGCCTAAGCCGATTTCATGCAGTGATCATTGTGCTCTCGTTCTCTATCTCCTTACCGTGTTTGGGTTGTTCCCCGAACCTGCAAATTTTTTACCCCGAGTGTGTATGTCTAAATCATTGAGCACTGTAGAGAAAGACACTGAGGAATTTTTGATCGACTTGATGACTGAGAAATCCATGTCAATATCTGAAGGTATCCAAGCTTCATATACGAAAACAATGCAAGCATCCCCATCCACTTCTCATAGAGTTGGATCGTCCCGTGAGAGGAAAACTAAAGACAAGGATGACTTAGAAAATGATAAGATGATTCTGATCATTCTACCTTCTTATCTACCACCCCTGAGCAGTGCAATAAACCAAGACAGTGTGCCTTGAGATTTTGAAAATGAATTGGTCACTACGTACCTTCCGAAGGGGATACGTGCAGATCAGGATAAGATCGCAACATTGAATTTTAGCAACTTCAACCTCAGCGATAGGGAAGTGTACAATATGATAGCCCCATATAAGTATCTGAATAGAACCAAGGGAAATAATTCAAAGATCGTTCCCCATTAGTGGACCATAAACCTCGTGCAGTCCACTTTGCTTAATGTAATGAAGATTCCTCACTTCGGTAGGCATAAAGAAGTGAACGTGTGTGTCAAGTTGTTGTTTTCCTGCTATCATGGAGGATAGTTATGGTTCAACCACCACATCACAGTTGATCTGACTTTGATCAATCATATCATAGGACTTAGCATGCAAGGCCCTGACCCACAATATTTCTACCTTGGAAAGACTGTGGATCACGCTCTCGCCCAGAGATTAAAGGTTACTTACGACGATGTAGAAAAGGGCACGCGAGGCTACAAGGTAGACTCTATCCAGAGTGACGCAGTGCTCCTTTCCTATCAGTTGATCGCAGGTAAGCTAGTTTGCAAGAACCAACCGACCCACGTAACTGGATTCGTAGTCGACCTCACAGGGAAGTGCGCAAAGGGACTACAGATGAATTGGGCGAAGTACCTCGTGAAACAGCTAGAACTAGATTGCAGGGAAGCGCAGGATCATGGATATGAATTCCACTTTAGCTGGCTTCTTATCCTAATCACTTTCATTGCATGAGAGATGCCGGAAGGTGCGACCTTCCCGGACACTGATCCCTTTGAACCTGTGGCCACGAAGTTCAGTACACTATGGTACTCTAGTGACATGAACAAGCAATGGTAGTCGAATGTCATCTTCCACACGTATTATAACCAGTTGAATATAGCCATATAGTCCACGTCTCGCATCACCCTGAACACTCTCCACAGGTTCAGGACCTTAATGAAATTCAACGCGGACCGCCATTTCATCTATATCACTGCACACGATGATGAGCATAAACAATAGCTGCAACCATACTACAAGTTAATAGAGGATGACTTGGAGGAGATTACTAAGGAATGGTCAGCGAACCTCCTTATTCCAGTGGACCCTGCGGAGATGTTCGATGTTGACAACCTCGAAACTGTACTGGATACAGCCAGACCTAGAAAGATAAAGAAGGTTGAAGAGGTCCATGATTTAGATAGTGCATCTGTGAAGACTGCCTCTATCTCACCTGAGCAAGGAGGAGATGGTGAAGAGATAGATGGCGCAGAAGTTGAACCGAAGAAAGGTGAGGTTACACCGCCAAGAGACGAGGAGGATCCCTCTAAGAAAAGGAAGGTTTCCCCTCTGAAACCTTCTTCAAGGAAGAAAATGAAAGCAACCAGAACTAAATTTGAGACCACCCTCACCTCAAACGACTTCGAATTCATCGTCGCAACACTAAATGATGCTTCCTTGGAGATAGTAGAGAACCAAGAAGCTAAGCAGGAGGAGGTGTTCAGTTGGATTAAGGATGAGATCCAAGGAGTGCAGTAGGCACTACAGTCCAGCCACGCAGTATCCAATGCACCCTTGATAGTTGGAACACCAGAACTAGGTTATAAGCCCGCTCAATTACACCGCATTGTTGATACAGTTGAAGCTCACCTTCAACGAGCTTAGGGAGAAAGAACACAAGCCACCCAGGATTTAACGCAAGTAAAGAAAGACCTTGAGGACCAAATAAGTGTTGCAGAAAAGGAAAATCTTGCTCTACAAGAGAAATGGGATGAAGAAAAAGAAGAGATAAAACAAAGAAAGGAACAGTTGTTCGCCGAGAAACTTGAAGTTAAGTAAAGGGTCAATAGAGCACTTTTCTCTATGACAGTCATTGAAGTACAGACCCAGGAACAAGTTCCACAACAGGTGGAACAACTAGAAGAGGTAATCCATAAAATACAACAATGCATCACTGACTTAGATCTTCGTGCAGTACTTGAAACCCCACAGGAGATAAGGAACCAAAGAGAAGCAGTTTCCCATAGCGCAGTTGACATACTAAAATCTATTGCCTTGGAGTGCAAGAAAATTAGTAACAATAGTGCCCAAACCTATGAAAATCTCACTGAAAACTCAAAATCGCAGACACTGGAGTCGTAGCTCCAAGAAGCAAACCAGAATGCAGATACACTACAAGCACAGCTGAAGACCTTGTCATCTATAAAACGGATGAAGAGATCTCAAGAACAACACACAGATTGGAATCAGATCCATATGATTCAAATAAAAGTGATGGAAGTCACTCAATGACTTCAACCTGTGTAGGATAAGGCATGCCAGTTGTTTACAAAGGTTGAAATCCAAGGATCAAAGTTAGAACAGGTCATCATTATAGAAGAACAATTCATAGAAGGGTCAGTGAATGACGCAATGATCCAGGCATTCACCGAACAAGAGGCCACTACAAAGAAGCAAGTCGAAGTAGCTCGAGCCAATCGCGAGGCAGAACTGCACAGACCTGAGTAACTCGGGACGAGTCACAGGTGAGTGTTGGTGGCTTGTTGGACCTTGACCAAGTTTTGGGAATTTCTTGGTTATGTTGACCTATTTTGGGAATTCGACAGCCTCTTGAAGGAGGAGCGCAAGGCGAAGCGGAGATCAAGGGATTTTAGCCCCCTTTTTGGGACCTTTTTAGGTTTTTTTGATTATGTAATGGGATTGGGATGTCAGCCCATGGGTTTACCCATGCTTAGTCCCACTTTTGTAATATATATATAGAAGGACAGGCAATGTAGAAAGAGGCCGGTGTGATAAGTGCTAAAGGAATGGCTAAGTGCTATATCTATGTGATCAAAGGATCATAAGTGCTCTGTGCATACTGTGTAAGACTTGTAGAACTGAGTGCAAGTCCCTGTGAGAGACTGTAGTAGGCTTGATATTGTAATGCAAGGAAGAAAGATCTAGCGAGCTACGCAAATATTCTGTCCTGTGCGGAGTAAGGGTTTTGAGGCTCTGTTCTTGTAACCGATTGACCAAAGACTATAAAGAATAAGATTTGGTGGATGTAGCCCTAGGGTGGGGGTGAACCACGTAAACAATGTGTTGTCTTGTTGTATGCGTTGTCTTGATATGTTTATGTCTTTTTTTTCTAAGTTCTTTGAGATGATTAGATAGATCTGTTTATGATGAGTGCTCATGATGGATAGAATGTTAGATCTGATATATGTGAATATGCTCAGTGCTTGATCTACCAGATATGATCTATTTTCTTATGTTAAGTGATTAAATATGTTAAGATCCTTGAGAATGCTACAAAGCTTTGTTTTACCAGCGAAGTGATTATTTGTTACATATTAAGTAAATAACGGTTCTAAGTGATTTATTATGTGTTCTAATCACAGATCTATGTCCCAGCTAAGGTTGCAGACACCTGAGTCTCGCAACCACCCCTGCCTCTACCTCAAGTGAGACTTCATCTGCTTCACAGGTGTTACCGAAAGGGCCGATAGTTAGGTTTTTATTTGTGCATTGTTGTAGCGTTGAACCCTGGGTCTTCCCCTGTGCCAACAAGGTCTCATATATGATGATATAATTTATTTTATGTTCTTTTTCCTTAGAAGGAAACCCTCTTTTATGAGGGAAATGTATTGCGGCTATGCATCATTGCGAATATTGTATTCCGAGAGAGGAGACTATGAGAGAAAGAAGAGGAAGTTATAGAGGGTGTGTTGTAGGTTGTATCCCTTCATTTGTTGGATAATAATAATGGAAGGACCTGGTGATTTCTTTGTTGGACGTAGCCCACATTGGGTGAACCACTTATATCTGTGTCTCTTTTGTATTTTGTATCTTCTGTGTTTTATTTCCACATTTTTTTTATTTTATTGCTCTGCGATCCTATTTTTCTAATAACTGGTATTAGAGTGAAAGGTAACTTGCATGAAAATAGGGTTCCTAGTTTGAGTGGGATCAATGGCAGAAGATGGAAAGTTTAGGGTCAAGAAATTTAATGACCAAAACTACCAGTTATGGAAGATGTCGATGGAAGATTATTTATATTAGAAGGATGTATTCCTACCATTGGGTGGAATAGAAAAGAATTTGATGACCATGCAGGATGAAGAATGGGAGGTTCTTGACTAAAAGGCACTAGGAACGATACGACTAAGCCTGGAAGCGTCGGTGGCTTTCAATATTTCAAAAGAAAATACAACAAAGGATTTGATGGACACATTGGTTAAACTATATGAAAAACCCTCAGCGTCCAATAAGGTATTTATAATGAAGAAATTATTTAATATGAAGATGTTAGAAGGTGGGTATGTTGCAGATCATTTAAATGAATTTAATACGGTTATTAACCAACTAATTGATGTAAAAGTGGACTTTGATGATGAGGTCAGGGCTCTTCTAATCCTATGCTCATTTCCATAAAGTTGGAATGACTTGGTCATGGTTGTAAGTAACTCTGTATTTGGTTCAAACACTTTAAAATTTGATGATGTTGTTGGTGTTATCCTTAGTGAGGAAATGCGATGAAAAACACAGGTGAGATGTTCAAGTAATGCATTGAACATGGACAACGGGGGAAGACAAAAGGATAGAGGAAAGGGCTCATGGAAACGTGATAATTATAGGAAGGGAAAATCCAAATCTAGACTTGGAAAGATAGAGTGTTGGAATTGTGGAAAGAAAGAACATCTGAAGAAAGAATGCAGAGCTCCAAAGAAACAAAGAGATGGACAATAGGAGAAAAATCAGGAAGAAAATGTAACATGTGATGTGTTACAAGATGCTTTAATTATTTACATAGATAATATTTCCAAGTCTTTGGTAGTAGATTTAGGGGCTTCATCTCATGACACACCCCATAGGAAACATTTTCTAGATTATGTTCAAGGTGATTTTGGACAGGTTCATTTGGGTGATGATGCACCATGCAAAATTGTTGGAATGAGAAAGGTAAAACAATGGTCGTTGAAAGAGGTAAGACATGTTACAGATCTAAGGAAAAATCTAATTTCAACAAAGCAGTTGGCAAGTGAAGGTTGTATATCCATATTTACAGATAAGGTGTGGAAGGTCACCAAAGGATCATTGGTGATAACAAAAGGATGGAAGGTAGGTACAATGTATTTATGTACTGGTAATACTGAATCTTATATCTCTTTAGCTTCTACAGAAGTGGATACTCCACTGTGGCATCATAGGCTTGGACACATGAGTGAGAAGGGCATGAATATACTTCACAAAATAAATATGTTTCCAGATCTTAAACAAATTGATTTGGATTTCTGTGAGCATTGTGTTTATGGAAAACAAAAGAGAGTCATATTTCTCAGAGTCGGAAAAGAAACGAAGAGTGAAAGGTTAGATATTTTTCATACATATGTATGGATTCCAGTTCATGTATCATCTCTTGGTGGCTCTCGTTATTATGTTACTTTTATTGATGATGCAACTAGAAAAACCTGGGTTTATTGCATTCGACAAAAATATGATGTTTTTGATACTTATAAGAAATGGAAAGCTTTGGTTGAGAATGAGACAGGAAAAAGGTTGAAGTGTCTCAGATCAGACAATGGAGGTGAATATTGCATCAAGGAGTTTGATGATTACTTTTCATACCATGGGATTTGTAGAGAGAATACAGTTCCCAGAATACCACAAGAAAATGGTGTGTCAGAAAGGATGAACAAGACAATCATGGAGCGTGCAAGGAGTATGAGATTGCATGATGATTTTCCCTTATAGTTATGGGACGATGTCGTAGATATTGATTTTTACTTAATAAATAGTGGACCTTCAATTTCTTTGGATGGTAGAATTCCAAAGGAGGCATGGGCGGGTAAAAAGGTAAACTATTCTTTTTTGAAGACTTTTGGTTGTGAATCATTTGTCCATATTGATAAATAAAATAGAACAAAGCTTGAGGAAAAATCCAGGAAGTGTACCTTTATTGGATAGGATGTTAATGATTTTGGTTATCATTTATGGGATTATGAAAATAAAAAAATAATTAGGAATAGAGATGTCATATTCAATGAGAAGGTCATGTACAAAGATCAGTTGCAGGGAAAGAAACATGAAAAAGAAAAATCAGATTACACAGTGCTTGATGAGATCATTAAAAACGAAATTCCAAAGGTACCAAAAAATCATAATGTACAACAACAGGATCAAAAGGTACCTCAAACTCCTGCAAGTGTTGTTAGAATATCTTCCAGGTTAAGTAGACCCCCTGAACAATACTCTCCTTCATTGTGTTATTTATTTTTTACTGATTCTGGTGAACCAGAATGTTATGAAGAGGCGATGCAGGTAGAAACCAAAAAGAAGTGGGAGCAAGGCATGAAAGAGGAAATGGATTCCTTGGTAAATTACTAGACTTGGGACTTGGTTCAGTTTCCTGCCGAAAAAAAACATTGCAAAATAAATGGGTTTACAAGTTGAAGGAAGAAGATGGAGTGAAAAAATGGTACAAGGCTAGACTTGTTGTAAAGGGGTTTGCACAAAAGAAAGGTATATATTTTGATGAAACATTTTCTCTTGTTGTTAAAATGACTTCAATTGGGACTATTTTAAGTCTTGTGGTAGTAGAATATTTGCATCTTGAACAGTTAGATGTAAAAACAACTTTTATCCATGGGGATTTGGAGGAAGATATTTATATGCAACAACCACAAGGGTATGAGGTCAAAGGGAAGGAGAATTTGGTATGCAGGTTAAATAAGAACTTGTATGGCCTAAATCAAGATCCAAGGAAATGGTATTTGAAGTTTGACAGGTTTATGACAGAAAAAGGTTAGAGTATATTTCTTTATGATCATTGTGTTTATTTTAAAAGGCTAGAAAATGGAAGCTATATTATCTTGATATTGCATGTAGATGACATGCTTGTTTCAAGGTCTAATATGAAGGATATAAATGTGCTCAAGAAGAAATTAGCTAATTCATTTGCAATGAAGGATTTGGGTGCTGCAAAGCAAATCCTTGGTATGAGAATAACAACAAACAGGAAAAATCGCAAATTGACATTGTCTCAAGGTGAGTACATGGAGAAGGTGTCGGGGAGGTTTAGAATGTATTATAACCCTAAATTGCTCCAGACATGCATACCTGGCACATGGCCCTCTTACTTGTTATTTTTTCCAAGCCATCACTGAGTTTCTCTTCTTAAAAACTCATTTTTTGAAGATGTATGTGCCTTGCACCATTTTTTCCCACGTACACATGCCTGCTGCACCACTACTTCCCAAATAATCCACCGCCTATAGCCCATCTCCCAATCAGATAACCATCTTTTTGTCATATAAAATGAGGTGTTGGGGTCTCATTCCTAATCTAATCATAAGAACAATGAAATTGTGCCCATTTCACATCCCCTCCTTGCCCCAAGAATTTTTAGCCTTGTTGTGAGAATTGCATCAAAATTCCCCATTTTTTCCTTTTTCCTCCATCATAAGCCCATTCCATTTCCCAAGAAGAAGGTTGATTGGAGAAAGATACATGGAGGTGCACTTGGATCTTGGTGAAGAGGAGACCAGACCAGGTTCGTGGAGTAGTAGTCGGTACTGGTTATAAGTAATCATTGTATTATCAATAAAAGAAGTAATTTTCCTGTCCTAGAACATGATGTGTCGAATGTTTTCACTTGTTTTATGTTTTTATTATAACCTCTAACCCGTATTTATGTATTTATGTATGCTTTTATTTCCCTATTTATCTGTCTTTGAATGCAGGCCAGCCTTGGGAGGAGGTTTGCAATCAGCAAAGCCTTCAAGCATGAGAGGATCTACACCGGATGCAGAGTAAAGGTACAGTTATCAGATCCTTCTTATTTTACTTTTCTTTCATAAGTTTGGGGTATATTTAGGGTAGTTAGAAAATTAGGAGACTTTTAGATGGTTTTGATCTGCCTACATTGTAAACCCTGGTGGAACCATAGGGGGGTTTTCCTGCTAGCAGAACTGGCGACCATACTGGGGAAGCCTCTAGGGTTTTAGGGGATTTTTTGGGTGTTTGATTGGTTTTATACCTTTTGAATTTTTGTTGAGTCTACTGAGTCTTTTAAGGGATTCTGGTCACCTATTGGTGCCATACCAGTTCTCCCTTCCCTATCAGTCAGTTTTTTTATTTATTTTTTGAGAAATTACAGAGGTTTACGCGACCTGTTGTGGGTCATCACGCATACATACGCGCCCTGCTTTATAGATAGACTGCATACATACACATGCTTCTTAAGCATCAATAGTGTACCTATGTCAAGAGGTTGTTTTTAAGAAGAGGCAATCAACCTATTTTCTGATTGAGGTTTTACTTCTTACGGTTTCTTGACAGAGTTCAGTGTCTCTGTTTTTACATTCATAGCTTGGGTTAGATGTCAGTTTGATTGTCTTTTTGAAGATTTCTTTTTTTTACTTTTGAAAGGGTTTTAGGCGAGTCTTTGAATTTTTGATCAACCCATTTGGTGTCTTTAGTGACTCCCTGCGATCCACAGTTCACCAAAGGTTAGTTTCAATCTTGTCTTGTATTTCTTTTCCCCCTTTCATTTTATTTAAAGAAAAGAAAAAAAAAATTCATTTTTTTCTTGTTTAAATCATTTCCAAAAAAGAAAAAGAAATTAGCATAGTGTTGTTTTTTCTTCTCATCTTGAAAGCATTTAAAAAGAAAAATAATAAAGATAATCCTTCTTTTCCAGTGTTCTTGTAAGTTTCATTTTTTTTTTGAAAGAGTCTTAACAATATCAGTTGCACTATCACACCCTTTGTGTAAATAAAGCTTTAAAATGAACGCTAAATCTAAAATTAATTAGACTTTTTGTTTGTAGGGTCAACCAACTAGTTTAGGGTTAGGGCCTTGAATTAGGTTGGAGAGGAAACTCTTCAAGGCCGTTAAACAAACATCAGAGTCAAAGTTAGGAAGTGTTAAAGTCTAGTGATGTGAAATTTATCTGAGACCCCCCTCTAACATAGGGGATAAACACGAGGTCGCATGAGGAAAGGCAACAGAGATAACCCCTCCAAAGCCGAACTAAACATAGTGTGGAACACATATTGAGGATCTGTCATGGGATACTATCACTCACATTTTCCTACGGAGGTTCATGGACCTCGAATCCATTCGAGATCCTCAGTTGTCTTTTGGACCACTTGATTTCGATACCCTCGGTAGGTTTCAGACTTGTTATCCTGCTCATTGTGGTCCACCCAACTGTCGACTATACCTGCCTAGTGACTGTTTTCAAGTTGGCAACTTAATTGACTATATTCTAGGGACTTACACGGGTAACTGCGGGGGTATACTATGGTACCTAAGGCAGACGTTGGGTCACACTTTGCAGAGTATACCTGGAGGGTGCTTCCGTGTTCGATTTGCACTTGCATCGGTAAGTTTATCTAGTTTTGGTTGGCATAACTGTTCTTTCTACTAGATAGTGGTCTGCTTGATTTGCCTTTAGGAGTTTTTAGTGTGTTCTTTGTGATCCCTAGTTTTCTATATTGAGTTAGTCAGTCATTTTTTTGGGTCTCTGACCTAAGGTGGTAGACCTCCCATTGTATCGGTCATGATGAATTTTTGGTCTTCCACTTAGAAACATTGATCCGTGTCTTTATATGTGTTGTTTTTATACCACTAGTTCGCTAAGAGTCAGTGTGTGAGACTTTTACAAACTTGAACGATCCCACAAGGGGAAAACATGTGCATAAGATCTTCATGGATAAATTTCTCGATGATACTAACCAAGGAACCCCTTCACAAGGGTATTATTGTTCTTTTCCTTTCTTTAGAAACGTTGGTGTCCCTTTGATGGTCACTTTGTACATTCCTGGGTTGAATGTGGGATTGTCGGTTTGGTTGGGTACCATTCCAAAAGTCCCAAATTCTCTTGACACTTCTTAGTTAAAAACTTTATATCATGGACATCATGTTGATGTTCCTTCGTTAGCAAAGTCTTCTCCTCCTTCTCCCGCCTCTGGTGAAAGTACAATTACTAGTAACTGGAAGTCTAAACGAAATAGAAAGAGGAAGAATAGGAAGAAGAAATCACCAACCTCTGCAAGTCATGTTGGATATAGGTCATCAACCTCTGCAAATCATGTTAAATAACAACACATAGCCTCTGCAAATCATGCTAGGGGCATGAACCTAGTCCCTGCAAGTCATACTGGAGTTCACTCACCAACCTTTGCAAGTCACATTGGATATAGTTCCTCAACCTATGAAAGTCATGTTGAAGACCAACACTTGGCCTCTACAAGTCATGCTAGGGGAAAGCACCCAACCTCTGCAATTCATGTTGGGGTAAAAATTCCAGTCACTGCTAGTCATACTGGTAATAGGTCTGTAGCCTCTGTGAGTCATGTTATCGACCAATCACCAACCTCTGCAAGTCATGTTAGTGATATTTCAACAACCTCTTCTAGTCATGTTGGGGACAAGCAACCAACCACTGCTAGTCATGCTAGAGGCATTGATTCTGTTGAGAAACCTAGATGGATAGGACGTAAGCCTAGATTACCTTGTAAGCTTTGCAAGGGATATCACCTTACTCATTTGTTCCCTAGCCTTCCATAGGTACAAAGATTATGGTCCCTATCGGAAATCTCTTTTGATTCTGAGTCTTTTAAGGTTTCCTCACAGCCTTTTCAGCCAGTGGTTGAGAAAGTGGTCATGTCGATATAGTCCTCAGTAGATCCCACTCTTCTCTTGGAGAGTGTTGATTATACCAACATGGTTGCACCGATGTAGTCTTCGGCTGATCCCACTCCTCTTTTGGGGGGTGATGTGCCTGTAGACCGTGTTGTCTCGTAACCTATTCAGCGAGTGGTTGAGAAAGTGGTCACGTCGATGCAGTCTTCGAATAATCTCACTATTCTCTTGGAGAGTGTCGAGTATACCAAAGTGGTCATGCTAATACAATCTTAGGCTGATCCCACTATTATCTTAGGGAGTGATGTGTCTACTGACTATATTTTTAGCATTTCCAGTTAAGTACTTTTATAACAAGGGGGCATTCCACTCACTTCGACCACGCCCCCCCCAAGTCCTAGGATGGTTTCCTTTGATTGAAATGACATTGTTAAGCCTCGTCTTCCTTCTTATGCACCCTTTCAAATAAGGGTTGAAGTTAATTCAACAAAAAATTATCGATGTACTGTGGATGAAGGAGCCTCTGCAATTATTTTAACCTCCTTGGTTTGGAAAGTCTTGGAATCTCCCGAGCTTGTGCCTGCTTCACATGAGATGTTGGATTTTGACAGAGGTCCTAGTGTACATTTGGGGGTTCTTCCTTAGTTTCCTATCTCGTTAGGTGGGAAGATTGTCCTTGTTGATATTATAGTGGTGCAAGGCCCATTAGATTTCAATATGCTTCTCGGGTGTGATTATGTATATGATATGAACGTTGTGGTGTCTACGCTCTTCCAAGTGATGCATTTCCCTCACAATGGAAGCATTGTCATTATCGACCAGTTGGCATCTAATAATCACCATCCTAATTCGGCGTTAGTTCAGGCTGCCCCTTTATATGTTCCTAGTGTTTGTGTAGACTTTTATCACCATAACAACTTTCAGATCAGGATCCAAATTTCAGAAATTTAGCGAAATACGATATCGTTGTGGAAGCATGATAGTTTGGGGGACCAGGCTATATCCAGCGGCATATAGACAAATATAGTGGAGGCGTAAAAAGGTATAACTCAATGGATCGTTGATCTTGAAGAATCCCAGATCAATGGCTAAGGCACATATCAGGGGAAGAAGCAACGTGAAAGATAATTTCTCAAAGTTGGGCTAGGAAAAACCCATATGGTTTTGTTCATGGACGCATGCTACCCCTAGAGCTACATCAGGGAAAAAAGAAGTTTTCCTAAGACCACTTTCTCCAATCTCCAATGTCGGAAGCTGCTGGGACACGGTGTACCGTCGATATTAAAGTGATCCAGATCAACGACAGAAGCTCATATCGGTGATTCAAGTAGCGCAAGGATTAATCATTCGAGGACAGGCCAGGGAAAATTGTCTAGATGAAAAAGATAAGATGATCCAAAGCCTGAAGAAAAATTTGAAGATGTCCCCTATAGATCATCCACAAAAAATAGAGCTAACTTCTTTGGAACAAGAGAAGGAAACATTCAGACAAGAAGCACTCAATTACCAAGCTAAAGTGTTGCAGTTAGAAAAAGAAAAAGAGAATTGGTCACAAGCACAGGTAGTGACATCAGATATGGTTGTCATTGTACCTGCAAATACAGTGGTTGGATAAAGAACTGAGGGGTTTTTTCAAGCTATGTCCCAGGTAAGCTTAAAAACAAGGGAGATAAAGGTCCTCAAAGAAGTCATAGAAAATTTGAAACAAGAGATGAAAGTGAAAGATGAGAAGATGGTTCAACTTCATAGAGATAATCAATATTTGCTAGAGAGAGTGAGCAAGTTGAAAACAAGGTTAAAGGGAAAAACACTATTACAGAAGCTAAACATGTAATATGTGATGGTATTGTTGCAGAGACTGCTAAATTTAGGCCTTATCTAAATTTTATAAATGACAAAGACAACGTTCCTGCTACAGCTCAAAGAAGGTGTACTGTTGTCAATGAACTTCTGATCTTCAAACTATCGGGGTAAAGGATAGGACTACGTTGATAATTTGGGCCGGAAGGATCATCGCCAAGCATTACCTGCTCAGATCGGTCCAAAACAAGGCTATGAAAATGGAGCACAACATACGGGAGACTATTGACCCAATACTGGGTGAAAGAGAAAAGAGCACCAACAACAAAGGAGGGTGCCATTAATCGATAGCAAAACCCATCTCCTTATTCTTCAGTGGATTTAGGAGAACCAAAGTGGGAAGTGCTTTCCTGGATAGGGCATAATATGATGTTCACCCGACATTTGGGCCATTTCCAACTTATGATCCAAGGGGAAACTCAAAGTCAGAAGACATTGTTCATGCAGCTAATATCCAAGTTTATGGAGGTTTCTTTTGATGCTCCTCGGCTAAACAACCTTGAAGGGGAAAATAACTAGAAAGATCTTTGGGTCATAGATGTAATTGGCACAATTAAAGACGTGTTTGAACAATTGTTTATCAAAGGCCTCCCATCATTTTGGGATGGAAATGGTTCATTATACAATCAAGAATACTGCAATTCTATCCTCTTTCAGTGTAGAATGGATGATTCTAAATTTGAAGCCATGGAAGAAATTTTGAAAGGCCCAAGTCTGGTAGAATATTTGGCTACAGACTTTGAAATTTTGAATAAGTTCAAAATAGTGAAGGTTGGCCTATCGACTATGTCCTACACCACATTCATCGACTTGGAAATTTTGATTAAAGAGATGATGGATTATGAAATTCCCTCTGATTCGCAATGGAAGGAAATCGTGCGACTGGGTAAGATGAAGTGCAGTATCCCCGGAGCCAGTAAGTGATCTCCAGGTGTCACCAAGTTTGTAGATTCGACAGAAGATCAAAACAAGACAAATGGCATGGAGGAAGCCGAATAGTCAGAGAAATTGTCCATTGTTTTGAAGTGATTTTTGTTAATCATTGTAAATCGTTTCATATACCAAGACTATCAGTTGAAATTACTATTATTGGTTTTAGAAGTTGAAACGTTTCGGTTTCAACCATTGTACTCGAAATTGTATAAATGTTGGGGCATTTGATTGAATTAATGTTGGCAGAAGTGCAAGAGAACCTTTTGTTTGTTTCAAACTCTATTTGTAATTTTTTGAATCTGAATTGAATATAAATGCAGAAGCTTTTGAAGTCTCTATGGAAAGATTCTAATTGGTGGTGATATGAGCTTTTTCTTCTTTCATCGTATGTATTTCTTATAATCCTTTATTTCATTTACATTTTCTTCTATTTAAATTGGAGAGTTAAAGGCCCAGAATTCATCTTGTGATGCTCTTGGCTTAAGAAATTTAAACTGTGTGATTGTCTTCTTAACTAATTCAGAATTCATTTCAGTAATGCTCTGATGCAGTTATTTGTTTTCTTTATCTTCCTATACTCTATTTAAATTTAAGAATAACTCAGATTCATTGCCTCATTTAGCCTTTATCCTCTGAAGAGTTCTATCATCTGATGCATTATTTTCATTCAATTTCAGAATTTTGACTCCATAGCCATGAGTGTTCCTCCCCTTCCTTGTCAACAACTTTATTAAAAACCCCCAAAACAAGCCAAATCTAGCCACCGATTTCCAAAGAAATATCGAGTGACATGAGAGAGCCCTCTCTGCATTGAGAAGGCTAGTGCCTCAGCTCTAAATATGGTTGAAATAGTTCCCTTTTTCGTTTATATATCAACCAGACAAAAGACAAAATTTACAGAGTGCTAACATTCTGGCGTCGTTGCCGAAGACGAAATTGAAAAATCCTCCCTGGGAAAATGACTTAAAGCTTTAGTTTGATCCCTGAGGGTGACAGTGGATCAAATACCTTATTGGATAAGATTATTTTTTTACCCTGGCGACTTCATTACTCATAGACCAGTCGTACCACCCCGTGTGAGACAAAAATGTTGGCTCCTAAGAAAATCCACACTAGGATAAACCCAGACCCAGAAGCTGCAATCCCTGTGTCTGACTCTGAGAATATTGTACGTAAAAGAAACGAATAGCCAGTAACTCCATTGTTGCATCTGGAATGATATATGTCTTTACCCAAGAACGGAGTGACTAGCATTGAATACCTCGAGTTTGATGCAAACTTTGAGAAAATCCTATTCAGAACTAAGTCTGATTCTTGTTTAAGCGAGACCATCTTTAACAAAAAGAGATTCCAAGATTTAATTCTAGCTGCATCTACTAGGAATTTAGTGATCCCCGCTCAAAACCAATAGCCACTCCGACCCCTCACAACAGTTATGGCATCCATATTTCCCCCCCTCGTACTGTCTTCTCAATTACGTGATTTTCCTCAAGATTACAACCCAAGGATAAAATTATATGATGTTGAGGGTAACATATCAGCTGAGAAACATCTAGACTAGTTTAATGATTTCATAGACTTGGAAGGGGTGGATTTTTAAGGTGTTAAGATGAGGTTGTTTACACAAAGTCTTGTAGGAGAAGTAAGGAAGTGGTTCAGAGCCCTTCCACCTGCCAATATTGCAAATTTAGAATCTTTTGAGACACGTTTCATTAAAAAATGGGGGGATAAGAAAAATCCCCTTCTGTTTTTGACACAGTACAAAAACAAGAAGAGATCACCCGACGAAACAGTGCAAGATTTTTCAGCTGGGTTCATGAAGGTCTACCATACAATTCCTGCTGAGGTAAACCCCCCCCCCCCCCCTAGAGCTGCGCAGCTTAGATATGCTAATTCTTTTGAAAGTGATTTTTCTTTGTTGTTAAGAGAACGAAGATCTACCACATTTGATGATATGATGACCGATGATATAGAGGTTGAAGTGAATCTAATGGATTCAGGGAAGATGAAAGATAATGCTAGAAAAGACACCAACATAGCTCAAGACAAAGCATAGCCCTCAACATCACAAACATCAGAGGAAAGATTTGAAACAATGATGAGAAACATGGAGTGGATGATGGAAATAATGGCTCTAGGAAATAATGATAACCCTAGAGAACATGTTGATGGCCCACCCAAAAATTTGAGAAGACCACGTATTCCTCATATTAGCAATAGAGAGCCAAGAAATCATGGAAATCAAGCTACTCAAGAAGAATAGGCAAATCAGGGAAATCAAGCAAATCAGGGAAACTAGGGAAATCATGGGGAACAACAAATAAGGCCTCCTTTTCAAAATAATTATGTGAATGAAGATTATGATGGATATTTTGAAGACAATATGAACTTCTATGATGATAAAGAGACAGAGGTATTTCTAACCAAAGAAGAACATGACCAGTTCATGGATGCAAGTGGGATATTTTTGCAAGATGAAGAAGAAATGGTATCAATAGAAAGGGAATATTATGAGACTGGATTACAAAACGCCATCATGTAGTTCCAAAGGAAGTATAACCTTTGAAATCAAAAGGTACCTTCAAACCCACCAAAGGGGAATCCCATCAAAGAAGCTCATAATAACATACCTTATTCAAGTCAGCCCAAAAAGAATTCTACTGCTAAGGATCTAGCTGCAAAGGATGCTATGGAAAAGGGGAAGCAGAAAGAAGAACCTCAGAAAAAAAAAATATTGACAAGAAAATAAATGGTCATCAAAGTGGTAGAGCAAACCTCACCTTCTTTTGATTTCGAAAGTGAAATGGATAAAATAAATATTTCAGTACCATTTAATGAATTGATAAAAAATAGTGAGTATAGAAATCAGATCATCAAGATGCTTAAGATGGGACAAACCTATGATACCATGAACATACAATATGACCACCCAGCCATCCTATTTGGGCCAAGAGTAGAATAAAGAAATGAAAATGAAGAAGTCCCTCCTTTTTATGTCAGCTTGAAAATCCATGAATGCTATGCTAGATTTTGGAGCATCCCACAACCTGATGCCCAAAGTGGTCATGGACCAATTAGGTCTCAGTGTCACAAGACCTTTTAAGGACCTGTTCTCCTTCGATTCAAGGAACGTGAAATGCCTTGGCATGATCAAAGACATGGTGGTTTATTTAGCACAAATCCTAGCTAAGAATATGGTGATGGACGTAGTGGTTGTTGATATTCCTCCAAAGTCTGGTATGTTGTTTTCCAGGTCATGGGTTACACAACTAAAAGGAACCCTCCAGATGGACATGTCATATACTACTATTCCCATCTTTGGTCAAGAAATAAGATTGTATAGGGAGGTTCTTCTTAAATATATGGTCAACAATAAATCACAGCCTAGAAATCATCCTATCTACTCGGTAGAAACTGAATTGAGGTCATCTATTTTCTTCAATGACCTATGCTCCGAGGAATAGGAAATATGAATCATTATAGATGACAAAATTGAGCTTAACCAACAGATGGAGAAACTTCCAGAGTAGCAAAGTGATGTAGAGGATCAGATATGGAAAATGAATTTTGATGGAGCTCCATGCAGAGAGGGAGCTGGAGCTGGCGTATGGATCTATCATCCCAATGGAGACACAAAATTATGCTCTTACAAACTCATTTTTGAATGCACTAATAATATGGCCGAGTATGAAGCATTAATATTGGGGTTGAAATTTTTGGAATAATTAGGTGCCAAAAGAATTGTTGTTCTTGGAGACTCTGAGCTTATCATAAATCTGATCAAAGGCATCTACCAAGAAAAACAACCCAGAATGAGGGCTTATAGAAACTTGGTACTGGACCTCCTTGAGAAATTTTCAGAATGCAATCTTTCATCAATTCCAAGAGAACAAAATCAGGTTGTTGATGCCTTAGCTAATTCAGCAGTGGTGTTCAAAGTCCTAATATTCCCAAGCTACAAGGTTGAAGTCAAGTACAGGCCAACTGTACCAAACAATATGAAGAACTGACAAATATTCGAGAATAACAAACATATAGAAAGCTTCCTAAGAATGGAGAACGAGTTTGAAAATTTAAACATTGATGATGAATACTACGATGATGAGGTGGATGCAGTTGCTTTCAAAAAAGAAGGATATTTTGACAAACAGATTGTTGGCAGAGATATTGTATAGTTAAAAAGAAACATCATCCCTAAAGGCCTAGTATCGTTAGAGAATCTCTTTGATAACAATGATGTGGCCAGAAGCCCAAAGATTACAGTAAATGAAGGGGATGTGGAATATTGCAATATCAAAACTCAAGAGGATCCAAAGATAGTTAAGTTGTCCAAGAAACTAAGCCCTAAAGTCAAAGAGAGGTATGTAAAATTAATGAAAGAATACCCTGATGTATTTGCTTGGATCTATGATGAGTTGAAAGTTTATGATACCAATATAATCTAGCATGTTATCCCAATCAAAGAATATCACAAGCCATTCAAACAGAAATTAAGAAGAATAAACCCCCTGTTGTTACCATTGATAGAAAAAAAAGTAAAGAAATTGTTTGAAGCAAAAATCATAGTGTCCCTGAGGTTTTCCATATGGGTGGCCAACCTGGTTCCAGTCAGAAAAAAGAGTGGAGAAATCAGATTGTGTGTGGACTTTAGGAACCTAAATAAGGTATCTCTTAAGGAAAATTACCCATTGCCCAAAATGGATCATATTTTATAGAAGGTGGTGGGCTCTCAGAAGATGTCAATGCTATATGGTTTCTTGGGATACAACTAGATCATGGTACATCCTGATGATCAAGAAAAGACAATGTTCACCACACCATGGGGAACATTTATGTACACCAAAATGCCATTTGGACTTATGAATGCAGGGGAAACATTTCAAAGGGCTATGGACATAGATTTTTTTAATGAAAAGGACAAATTTATTGTTATATACCTCAATTACATCACAGTGTATTCTACCTCAAATGAAGAACATATCAAACATATTAGGAGGGAATTTGAAAAGTGCAGGAAATTTGGTATATCATTAAATCTGAGAAATTCAATTTTTTCCATGGAAGAAGGAAATCTCTTAGGGAACATTATTTCAAAGGAAGGTATAAAGGTATAACCCAACAAAGTTGAGGGGATATTTAAAATTGGCATACCTAGAAGTAAAAAGGAAGTAAAATCCTTCCTGGGCAAAGTAAATTTCCTGAGGAGATTCATTCCCAATATGGCTGAAATTATAAAACATATCACCAACATGCTAAAGAAGGGAAATTAAATCAAATGGATTCTTGAGGCTAGAAAATATTTTGAAGACATCAAAGTGGCAATGATGAAGGATCATGTATTGGCTAGTACAAATTTTAAGAAAGATTTCATACTATTCTCTTTCGCTTCAGAACACACAATTGCAAGTGTGCTACTCCAGAAAGATGACCGAAAGTTTGAGAAGCCAATAGCATATTACATCAAGACATTGAGGGATGTTCCTTTGAAATATGATATCATGGATAAGTAAGCATATGCTTTAGTCAATGCATTGAAAGAATTCAGGATTTACATCTTACATTCGCATACCACTGCTTATGTTTGCAGTAGCTTAGTAAAATACATCTTGACACAACCCAACCCTAAAGGAAAGAGGGGAAAGTGGATAACATTATTACTAGAATATGACTTGGATATTAAACCTACCAAGTTGATCAAAGGACAGGGACTTGCTACACTGATGGAACAAACAAACTGTGAACTCTTGGGAATAAACTTCACTGCAACTCTGTCTGGAAGTATAGTAGAGGAAGAAAGGGAGACTCCACAAATATCTCAGAGGTTTCTTGACTCTAAATGGTATGCAAATATCATCTTTGTGTTGAAAAATTTGCAGGCTCCTCCTGAATACAGTAAAACAAATGCCAGATTCTTGAAACTGAAGGCATAAATTTTTTGTATAGTGAATGAATCGTTGTACTGGAAGGATCCATGAGGAATTTTATTGAGTTGTTTGATAGAAGAAGAGGTAGAGAAAATGATTAGAGAGTTCCATAAGGGTGAATGTGGAGGTCGTCATTATTGGAAAACAACTGTGCACAAAATTTTGAGATCTGGTTTTTATTGGCCTAGCATTTTTCCCAATGTTTATAAAGAAGTTTCAAAGTGTCATGAATGTAAAATTTTCGATGGGAAAGGAAAATTGCAAGCTCTTCCTTTAAAACCTATTTCTGTGGAATCTCCTTTTAGACAGTGGGGCCTTGATTTTATAGGGGAAATCCATCCACAATCCTCATCCCAACACAAATGGATCCTAACAACGATCGATTATTTCACTAAGTGGATTGATGCAGTTCCCACTAGGCAGGATATAGATGATGTCATCATTTGATTCTTAGAAGATAATATTTTGTTCAAATTCAGATGTCCGATCAAAATTATAACAGACAATGCAACAACTTTCAAGTCTAAGAAATTGGGGGAATTTTACAGTGATTACAATATCACCCTTGGTCATTCCACATCATATTACCCTCAAGTAAATGGGTTGGTTGAGTCTTCGAATGAACTCTTAGTCAGAATCATCAAAAAATTACTGCAAGAAAATAAAAAGACATGGAAAAAAAATATCATCCATGCGTTGTGGGCTGACCGAATATCCCCAAAGAGATCCATTGCCACATCCCTGTTCCAGATCATATATGCAACTGAAGAAATTTTTCCTACTACATTGGGGTTGCCAATAGGAGACAGTTGCAGGAGCAAGATGCAGAGATAGACACCACACGAAGAAGGAGGGATGAACTCATCAGTGTACAGCAGACCAGAGAAAAGTCTTTCCATAATGCCCAGTTGTGTCAAGACAATATCAAAGAATATTTGGACAGGCATACCAAGGTGGATGATTTCAAACTAGGAGACTTGGTACTAAGTTGGGATTACAGAAATGAATATAAGGGAAAACATGGGAAATTTGATCACCTGTGGCTGGGCTCATTCAAAATTGCATCTTACCATGGAAGAAACACTTATTTGTTAGAAGAAAATAATGGAGAACTCGTTGGAGGAGGGCCCGTGAATGGCAGGTTCCTCAAGCATTACATGGTTTGAAAATCATCACCCCGCCATTCCTTGTATATAATCATTTTTGTGTTTTTTCTTTGCACGTAAAAATTTGGAATAAAAGAAACATAGTTGAAGCCCGAGGTGAAGGCCCTAAGGTATGCCAGGTCAATTTTGAATTTTTGAATAAAGACTAGCAGATTCAGATTGCACAGATATGCCATAGCCAATGGGTAGGCACTTAGTCTACAGTACTTTGTTATCTAATAGGGAGGATAACATCCCCAGTTGGAGCTAATGTTATCACCATAACAACTTTCAGATCAGGATCCAAATTTCAGAAATTTAGTGAAATACTATATCGTTGTGGAAGCATGATAGTTTGGGGGATCGGGCTATATCTAGCGACATATAGAAAAATATGGTTGAGGCCCAAAAGGTATAACTCAGCGGACCGTAGATATTGAACAATCCCAGATCAATGGATAAGGCGCATATCGGGGGAAGAAGCAGCGTAGAAGATAATTTCTCAAAGGAGGGTCGGGAAAAACCCCTATGGTTTTGTTCGTGGATGCATGGAACCCCTAGAGCTACATCGGGGTGAAAATAAGTTTTCCTAAGACTGCTTTCTCCAATATTTGATGTCGGAAGTTGCTAGGACACGGTGGATCATCGATCTTAGAGCGATCCACATCAACGACTGAAGCTCATATTGACGATTCAAGTAGCGCAAGGATTAATAATTTGAGGGTGGGTCAGGGAAAACTATCGTGGTTTCAAATGTGGACGCATGGTGCCCTCAGAGGCACATCAGGGCCAAAAGAGGTCTACCTAAAACCGTTTTCTCCAACCCCCAATGTCAATAGGCACATATAAAAGGAGGGCCTCCGGTATTATTTTATGGTATTTTGAAGCATTCAAACGTTTGAATTGGTGCAAAGAATCCATTCAAAACTCAATCTCAAAATCGAATCAGATTCGTACGTTCCTCGCCACTTAAATAGGTGTTTTTCACCATGGATGCTAATCCTGTCATTTTATCCATGAATGAACAATACATCGCCTCTAGAGAAGAATCCCTAATTGACAGGGACTCTGACGTTTTTGACACAAAGATAACAATCTCACCCGTTTATGTGTCCAAATCAAATTTGTTAGACAATGTTGGAACACACATACCTTTCCTTGAAGTGGCTCAAGCCTCCATCATCCCTTACGTCATAGAAGTAGTCTTTCCTTTCCCTGAATTTGTAAGCTGGTGTGCAAAGCGATATTCTCAGGAAGAAAGAGTTATTTTGAATAAATTAGGGTCAAAGTTTTTATGCGAAATAGATAGTCTGTCTCTTCGGCACACCCTCAGTATACCAGAGTCCTCCCCCATAGTGTTACAACCCTTCGAGGAAGAGAAGATGATCACAATTTATAGGGAATGCCCACCAAAAGTAAAAACCCTATTTCTGCAAACCCTTCTCAAACCTAAACACCATTCAAAGAGTCTATTCTTTCCTTCCAGTGTAAGCATCATGTTCATCGAAGTCCAGTGGGTTTGTTCTCTGCTAAGTCAAATCCTAGGGTTGGATAATGACAAGTTTTTGGTAGAAGTCATGTTAGGTTTCTTGTTGAATTTCTTTATGTCAAGGTCTGATCAGTCAGTCAGTGTCAATTTTGACAAATTCATAGCTTATAATATGCATCAACAATTGGTAAACTTCAGTTCATTGAGACACTTCATATACTACACGCACTTGCTGAGAATGTTCCTGGAATCTAACAGAACCGAATTTCCTGATACTGCATTTATTTCGACCGAGTGTAAAAGAATCACCATGATTATTTTCATCAATAAGATTATGTCCAGGGTGTACAGTATTATTTTTAGTTCCAATCTATTGAGGGTTCTGGAAGAAATGAGAATTTCTTTACAACCAAATTTAGAGAGCAAGGTAGGAGACTAGATATTGTTCATACAATCTACTGTGATTTGGGTATATGTCTATCAGGAAGGACCTTATCTTTTACGAGTCTTTTTTACTCCCAAGTTATTTTCTTTGGAATTCATAAGACAAAGGAGCATCTCAGAAACATAGCATTTTCTAAAAGCACACAAGGCTTCTAACCTAAAATTTCCTTTCATAGTGGGGCCCTCTATGGTAGAGAACAAGTCTTGTTTTCATCTAATACAATCCAAACTCAATGAATTCGGGTTCACGCAACTGCAAGGGAGGAAATATGATCTGTATCAGATCATATCAAAGAGGATATTGGTGAGCAAACAAGTCCCCTATGAACATAAGCACGTTGAAGGATTCGATAAGCTAGCCAATCTGGAAATCTGTGTAGATATGGAGGTCACTCTGTAGCATGAAAAAGAAAAAAAAACAGAACCAACCTATCAACAGAGCCTAGAACATAAACCTTCTCCTAGGTTGGTTGTAAAAGCCCCTAAAATGAGTGTCTATAATAAGAGGAGTAGTTCAGAAGCCCTAGGTGCCAGTAGCCAGCAAGATTCTCCCAAGAAAATGAAAATCACAACACCCACTCAAATAGTTGGCCTGGAAGAAGAAGAGCCCAAATGGAAAATGAGCATGGAGATGGTGGAAGGTGCAACCAAGAATGAAGAAGTTGGTACAGGAAGCATGCCACAAAATGAAGACAGCACAAGGGTTTTTAGTAGCAGGAAACAAATATTTGACAAGACACCTGGGGCAGTTTATGAGTCGAAGGAATATTTAATGAGCCAGTATGTTGTGAAGGGAAGTATGACCAACAGTGAAATAATATACCTTTTACCTAAAGTAGAGAATATGTCCCAACACAAGGCTTTCTTACTCTTAGTCAGGGATGTGGAAATAAAGATGTTTAACATAGAAGTGGCTGATGATGATAAGGTATCCGAGTTCAAAATGCATTATGAAAATATTGGTGCCCCTGACACAATAAAGTTCCACAGGAATTTCAGTGACATACTATATTCAGATTATATGAGCTTAGGTATGAGGGTTGCAAGATTGACAACACACGCACTCAAACTAGATGGAAAATTGAAGCAGAAAAAGGCATCCTGCAAAGCCTGGATGACACAGGTCAAAAGGTTAAAATCTGATGGCCCCCAAGGGGTAAAGGCTTCTCTAGATGAAAAAGATAACATGATCCAAAGCCTAAATAAAAAGCTAAAGATGTCCCCTACAGATCATCCACAGACATCAGAACTCACTGCTTTGGAACAGGAGAAGGAAACATTCAAACAAGAAGCACTCAACTACAAAGATAAAGTGTTGCAGTTAGAAAAATAAAAAGAGAATTGGTCACAAGCACAGGTAGTGACATTAGATATGGCTATCATTGTACCTGCAAATACAGAGGCTTGATCAAGCACTGAGGGGTTGCTTCAAGATATGTCCCAGGTAAGCTTAAAAATAGGGGAGATAAAGGGCCTCAAAGAATCCATAGAAAATTTGAAACAAGAGATGAAAGTGAAACATGAGAAGATGGCTCAACTTCACAGAGATAATCAAGATTTGCTAGAGAGAGTGAGCAAGCTGAAAACAAGGTTAAAGGGAAAAACACTATTACAAGGAGATAAACACATAATATGGGATGCTATTGCTATAGAGGCTGCTAAATTAAGGCCTTATCTGAATTTTATAAATGACAAAGATAGCATGGCTACTACAGCTCAGAGCAGGTGTATTGTTTTCAATGAAGTGTTAACCAAGAAACCCTCAAAATGGGCCCAAAATGCTATTGACTTGCTAAATTTTGTGCCAAATATTGATCTTCAAACTATCGGGGTAAAGCACAGGACTACGTTGATCATTTGGGCCAGAAGGATCATCACCAAACACAACCTGCTTACATCGGTCCAAAACAAGGCTATGCAATTGAAGCATAAGATACAGGAGTTTAAAGACGTGTTTGAACAATTTTTTATCAAAGGCCTCCCATCATTTTGGGATGGAAAGGGTTCATTATACAATCAAGAAGACTACAATTCTCTCCTCATTCAGTGTAGAATGGATCATTCTAAATTCGAAGCCATGGAAGAAATTCTGAAAGGCACAAGTCTGGTAGAATATTTGGCTACAAACTTTGAAATTTTGAATAAGTTCAAAACAGTGAAGGTTGGCCTGCCAACTATGTCCTATGTCATGTGCATCGACTTGGAAATTTTCATTAAAGAGATGATGGATTATGAATTCCCTCTAATTCGCAATGGAAGGAAATCATGCAACTGGGTAAGACAAAGTGCAGTATCCTCAGAGACAGTAAGTGATCTCTAGGTGTCACCAAGTTTGTAGATTTAGCAGAAGATCAGAACGAGACAGATGGCATGGAGGAAGTCGAACAATCAGAGAAATTGTCCATTATTATGAAACATTTTTTGTTAATCATTGTAAATCATTTCATATACTAAGACTGTCGGTTGAAATTACTATTATTAGTTTTAGAAGCTGAAACATTTCGGTTTCATCCATTGTACTCGAAATTGTATAAATGTTGGGGCATTTGTGTTGTGAGTGGGAAATCCCTCTATGGACTAGCACTTAGGGTTTTATCATGCATGCAAAAAATACCTAAAGATTCCTACTTTCTACTGTCACCCCGTACCTAATCCCCATTATTCTTAAGCAAATACATAGTTAAGAAGATCAAGTGAGCATACCTTATTTCGGGCGTTTGATGTTGATCCTTCTTCATGCTTGGTCACTCTTTGACTGCATCTCTCCTCCCAAAGCTGACCTACATTCACACAAGACAAACAAAGAACTCCACATGCATTTGATATATAGATTAATGGGTTAGAGATTCAATCAACATGTATGCAATAAACCATGAAAACCTCATATGGTGGGATGGGAAAAGTACTTATTTATTATTAAATTCAACAAATGAACTTACAATGGTGAAGCCGGCCACCGCTCCATGAACCTGGTCCTAGGCTCTTCTTCAACTGTTCTCCAACTTCTTTGCTCTATATTTCTCTTTACACAAGGAAGGCTAAAGGTTGGGACAAAGGCAATATGCAATCGAGTATAGTTTCTTTACTATGATTCTCCTCTTCCAAATGGGACCCCTAACCCTTATTTTATAGGCTAGAAGAAGCTAGGTATTTGGTCGAACCCTCGGCCATGCATGTCCTAAAGGTTTAGTTAAATCACCCAAATTTGTGTGTTCCATCAACAACTTTATTTTTTTCGTGATTTTGTAGGTACAGGCAGGCTGTCTTGGGTCAGCTAGCGTGTACACACATTCAGTAATGGAGCAGGGCATGTGGGCCTTTATAAAAGGGGATTTTAAGAAGAGTTGTTCAACAGTGTTTTGGCAAAGAAGGAATCTGAGATGGCCCAATGCCAGGTAAGCATGTCTAGTTCAAATTATGGTTATAACAGATGCCTCCTAATGTGTGAGGTCAGAAGAGAATCTGATGGCCGAAATAAATTAACAATCTTCATCGATGTGCCGAACAAGTGAGCCCAGGGACCAGAAATCGGGAGGTGTCGTCTACAAAATAATAATTTTCTCACTGAGGCAGGCATACCCATGCTTGGGATAAAATAAAATCATGGCTACCAATCAAATACACTATAGATCCATGTCATATAACTATATAAAGTGTAGTCGCGATCAATACACAGCGGAGCTACATCTCGAAATTATAAAGATATACGTGTAGAGTCTCCATCTTCTAGAAGTTGATAAGGCCTGATGGATGGAGATGAGGTCTTTAGAGCTCGAGCAACAACTTAAAAATCTTCAAAACTTGGGTAGGAGTGTAATATGAGTGTACGATTTCACTACCCATAGGTCTTCGATGGCTCGTCGGTCATGGAATAGAGAATATTGATGATCAGACTGAAGGCTTCATTGATTTCGAACAAAGACTTGATTGGACATTCAGGATGGTCGGACATGAGGGTAAGAGACAAACTGCAGAGGGGCCAAATCAGGCTTGGTAAAAACTTCCCTTGGATGATAGCACGACAAATGATGAAACTCAGGCAGCATGGCATTAACATAAGTTTACGAGGCAGGAGGCAACACAAACTCTCCATATGTTTGGAAGAATAACCAAACAAAGGAGGACACGACTCTATGTAGTGAGAAAGAACTTCCTAAGGTCATATTAAATCCTAGAGTTTGACGAACAAATGGATAGGTGTGCTTTATCCAAGGGTGACTCATTATGCTGCGAATAAAGAAAATACTTTTCCCTTCCTCTTTTTGGGGTATATTTCATTTTTTTTTTATCTTTTTCAATAATTTTGGAAAAAGAATAAAAGAATGTTATGTTACAAAGGAGGATCGAGTATCGCAAACATACTAGTTCCAAGCACAAAGAACACAGGGATGCTCAGGGAAAAGGGACATATGCAAGAAAATGACACTCGGGAAAAATCCTCCAGGGGCCACAGGTGTCAAGACGTAGAGACAAAGTGCTACAGGGCTTGCATATAAGGCATGCTTCAGATGGTTTAGTTGAGAGCAACATGGAGCCAACATTAGGCCAAAGACGCAGGTATGAAAATACAATTAATAAGACACACAATGATAACGTCCTTCGATGTAAGTGTTTGCACCCAATTCGTCACTAGGTGAGCAAATTAAGAGTGCTTACATGCCCAGTTGGGCTCTGCTAGGCATGACAGCTGTGAAAGGAAAGGGTTAGAAAGAGAAACAACAGAGTTATAAACAAAAATCAAACTAAAACTAATTAAAACTAAGAGCATATGAAACAATGAGAAATAAATAAAAATGGACCAATATCACCAATGTATAAGTTGATCTTATTGATGAAATCCAAAGGCACAAAGAAGAAAGGGGACTTGGGTCCCTTCTTTCTCCAATGGAAGGCTCTTGAGGCCCTCAAAGCTTGCTCTCCTTTA
>ML777950.1:383716-403593 GCA_009831015.1 Picea engelmannii
ACAGTATGAAGAATTCCTTGAGAAAATGGTGGTCATTCATGGATTTTTATAGCCAAGCATTGGATCATTATGTAACCTCTTTAGAATGTGAAAAGGGGCTCTTTAGGGCATAATTAGGTCTTTGACCAGCCCACCATGAGGATGGAGCTCGGATTTGGTGTCAAATCGACTTGGGAGCTGATCCATTAGTGGTTGGGAGGCTGACCAATTTCAATAAATGCGCCCTTTAGCAGGCGCGCTGGTTTTTCGCCCAACAACTGCGCCTTTTGCACCTATGCGCGCTTTGTACGTTTCTGTTACGCGCATGCGCGCACGCACCTAGATGATGTAAAGCGCCTTTCAAATTTTTGGTCATTTGTATAGTTTTTGACCCTTTTGCAATGCTGTGGAATTAATCCTGTGCCATGAATGACTCCAGTCCTGTTTTGACGATGCAGAGTTCTTGTCGCCGTGTGCGGACGAAATTTCAATGATAACAGATGCCCCCTGATGGATGAGGTTAGGAGCAAAACGTATAGCCGAAATCCATCAATGTTTCTTTTAATGAGAATGGTGTTGTAAGGGAGAGAAAGCATGGGACCGTGTAGAGTAATCCTTTGGAGAAGAAAGGGACCTGTAGAGTCCGACCTTCTACAAGGTGCGTAACACTATATAACTGTGTACAAACGAGGCGGGCATGCCCCATGCTCGTATGATGTAACTTTGAAAAAAGATGCCAGAAAAGTTGGTGTAGACAACTGCAGCGCCCTCGGGGGTGGAATGATAAAGGCGAAAGACAATTATGTAAAGGAACATACTCTGAACCATAGGTAACGGTCACAGAAATAAACAACGACGGTGATGTGGGCATTGGTGGCCCGACCAAGTTCAGAGGTCTTCGACAAGTGATAATAAAAACTGCAATAGTCGCGAAGTAAGACCCACCGCAACATGAGAAAGTGTTGGCATCGAATGTTATGGGGGTCAACGACAGCAGGGAGCAATGGTGTTTCCCCCTGTGCCGTCCGAGATCTCTCATTAAATGGGAAATGAGAATCAAGATACTGTTGCCCTTCTGGAAAATTGTGTTGATGTCGACAAAAGGAGGACGTGACTCCCAGAAGCAAGGGGCTTCATGGAATCTACTGTGGTGCGGGAGTGGCAGAGGTACATGGATGAAGTCAAGAAGTGGGAAGACTCAAGATTGCCCTTGGCTGGAGAATGTATGAGACAAACAGTGGCCGCAACCGTGTGACAAGGTTGAGTGTCAGGGGGACGCCAAGACCGAGGATAAGTTTTGCCAGAGGCGGGACAAGGTCAATAAATTCAGAGGATAAATGGTAAGTGACCTGGGTAGTACTCTGAATATATAGACGATGTCGGCGAGGGTAAATGAAAAGTAATGCTCCAACCAAGGGTGACATGGGTTGCGTGTGGCCAAAAGGAAAGCAGGTCGCCAACGGTGACGACAAAAGTAAATTACAGAAAATAAAGGCGTTTGTACAATAAAGAATGAATAAATATGGGAAAGATGTACAAATACAGAAACGGGTGCCCTAGTGTGAAATGAGTGCCCCAGGGAGGGCAAAAATTTCTTGGAAAACTGATGAAGGGTGGGGCCCCCATTGGCGAGTTTCTGTATGAGGTAGGCGAAACGAAGATATGTTCGCAGATGGGCAAACTGATGGTGAATGAAATGATGGGTTCATGATCCTGCGGAGGTGCAGGTAAAAAAGAACAGAACCATAAAGCGATGTGCTGGGAGTACATATGGGAAGCTAGCAAAATGAGGAGAAGAAGTATGTGGTTAATTCGCAACATGATGAAAGACTACCGGGACTCCCATCCCTAAAGGGTAATGAAGAATAGCATGAGTGTCAAAAGTGCAAAGAGGTGCTATGAATGAGACAACTCACGTGGGTAAGAAAACTACCAGGTACCAGTACCAAAAAATGCGAAGGGAGGTGTGAGTACTGCAGAGCCGGAAATGGGTATCCTAAAGGCCAAAATCAGGGGGTGTGACTGGGAATGTAAATGCAATACAACGGGAGAGATTACATGCCAGTGTTGAATGTATACCTGAAGGAATGATATAAAGAGATGATGACCAAGTACCTGCACACAGAACAACCAAATACCCAAAGTGAACAATATCTGAAAATAATAACAAATATGAACATGTATTAGATAAATGTGACAATGCGCGTGCGTACCTGGCCATAATATGAAAAACGGGCGTCCCGGGGGCTCGGGATGAAAAGTGGACCAGGGACAGCCATGATGTAGGTGGCGGGACGTTGATCCCGTGGCTGAAGACGGTTCGAAAAATGGACACCGTGGGCTCCCGGAATGGTGAGTGGAAGTTTTGACAAAATGCCTATATATAGTTGTAGGTCCCACATTGCCATCTCATTTGTATCTGCTGCTACAGTGAGTTTCCGAGCAGATTCAGAGGAGATTGAGTGATTCTGAGAGCACGAGGTATCTGATCGACGGCGTGCGAGCTTCAGGTTAGTGGTCTAATCATCCTGCATAGCTATAGGTTTCCAATTTTTGGGCAGGGTAGGTACGGGGGGTCGTACGGGAGTTTTAGGCGGTTTTTGGGTAGAGAATGGGCCCACATGCGCGAGCGACTCAGTGGAAGGTGCGCGTGAGTGCGCGCCTGTACACTGAAGAAGCACGCATGTGTGCGCGTGAGAAGGAATTTAAGAGATGAGAGTTCAACGAAGATCTCATTCTCAAAATGTTTCCCATGGTCGGAAACTAGTTGGAGTGGTACTCCGAACCGAGATATGACGTGGTTGAAGAAAAAACGCGTTGTTGTGTCAGCGGTGTTGTTGAAGGTGGGCATAGCTTCGGCCCACTTGGTGAAGTAATAGACAATGACAACGATGTATTTGTGACCATTGCTGGAGGGGGGATTACAAGTCATAAAGTCAATGCCCCATTTACAAAAGGGGCCTGCAGTGATGATTGGGTGAAGAAGAGCGGGGGGAGCGCGGGATTTGTTGGCATAGAGATGACATTGCTCACATCGTTTCACGGCATGAATGCAATCATGAAATAGAGTAGGCCAAAATTAACCGGCCCGAATGATATTTTGAGCAGTGGCGATGCCCGAAAGATGGCCCCCACAGGCGCTGTTGTGGCAGTCGTTTAAGACTCTATCAGCCTCGTCAATAGTCAGGCAACGTCGAAGAATGGTGTCAACGCCCCGTCGATATAAGATGTCACCGATGAGGAGATAGCGGGGGGCCTGATGGCGAATGTGCCGACGATCATCTCGTGATAGGTGGTTGCCGAACTTTTGAGTTCGTAGGTAGATGAGAATGTCGCCGTACCAAGGATCATCAGAAGCGATGTAAAAGAGATGTTCGTCAGGAAAGTCAGTATTGACGGGGGCACTAGGTGTGTCAGAGGGAAGGGCCGTGACAAGTTTAGCGAGAACGAGGGCCTTATTACTCTTAGGTGTTGAAAACTCGAGGTCGTATTACTCTTAGGGCAAGAGCAAGTTTCTCTTCATGTTTGTACTTCAGGGGTGGTCCTAAGAGGTTCTTACTGACGTAGTAAATGACATGTTCACGATTGTCATCTCCGAGCTGGATGAGGACGCCAACTATTGATACAGCTGATGCTGATACGTAGAGGATGTAGTCACGATTGTAGTCAAGTGCACTAATCAACGGTGCATTGGAAAGCGCTTCTTTGATATCGTCAAACGACTGTTGGGCATAGTTGTCCCAATGAAAAGGGATGTCGTGACGCAGTAAGCGAAGGAAACCATGTGCGCGTATAGCGTAATCAGGAACAAAGCGTCTCAGAAAGTTGGCTTTTCCCTGTAGACTCTGAAGTTGTCGTAAATTCCGAGGAGGTGGAATTTCAGTGATAGCTTGGACTTTGAGGGGGTCCATGGTGATACCGCTTTGTGAAACGATGAAACCGAGGAGGCACCCTGCGGTGAAACAGAACACACACTTGAGAGGGTTCAAGTGGATGTTGTACTGACGACACCATTTAAAGATGATTCGTAAATCATCGAGATGTTGGGTGCGTTTCTTGGACCGAGCCGTGAGGTCGTCCAAGTAGGCGAGGATGATTTTAGCCAGATCGTGAAATATGTATGTCATGGCCTGCTGGAAAGTTGCGTCGACGTTTTTGAGGCCAAAGGGCATGACACGATATGAAAACGTACCCCATGGGGTAATGAATGCAGTTTTGTACTGATCGACTGGGTGGATCTGGATTTGGTTATAGCCATAAAATTCGTCCATAAAGGAGAGAGCCGCGTGGCCGGCGCAGTCATCGATAATCTAATCGATGAAAGGCGTTGGGAAGTTGTCCTTGGGACATGTGTTGTTGAGATTGCGAAAATCGGTGCAAACGTGGATAGATCCCTATTTTTTGTCAACGGGTACAGGGTTGGAAACCCATGATGTATAAGCGATGGGGTAAATGAATCCGGCCGTACGCAATTTGTCAATTTCGGCTTTGATAGCCGCGGCCTTGGATGGGTGTAGCGGGCGCTGTTTCTGGCGAACTGGTGTGATGTCGGGCCAGGTGTCGATGCGATGTTCGACTATAGAGGGGTTGAGGCCAGGCATCTTCGTGTATGACTAGGCGAAGATATTCCTAAATTCCTGGAAGAGGGTTTTATATGCATCAATTTCCTGAGGAGTGCAAGCAGCTCCAATGATAATTTCTTCGACGATGCCCAGTTTAATGGAAATGTCGATTTTGATGGTGGGGGAAATGTTAGCCAGATTGCCTTCTTCAAAAGCGTCGGGTGCTAGAATAGGATTGTTGAACCAATCGATAGGCTCTGATGGGATAAAGTCTTTGGTTTCAACCGCATAAATGGGGTTGTGGCTAGGAGGCATGAGGGCTTCCTGCGGAAGGAAGAGTGCACGATGATGTAGTGCGTCCCAGGGAATGTCTGGGCGTTGTAACTCTTCCAATATTTCTTCGTCGCATTGGAAACGACGGGAATATAATGGATCGTGAGGAGTGATCTCAGCTCTAGTATGATTGCCCCCTCCTAGTGAAGCAGGGGGAGAGGTGCGAGAAGATGGTGAGGGTTCGCTCGTCATGAACCATATGTTGAAGCAATGAGGGGTACCCGTGGTAGTTGGATGGATAATCTCCGCAGGGGAATGCGCAGGAGAGTTGGGAGGGTTACGGGGTATATCCTTAGATACGCCATCTAAGAACCAAGGAGGTGTTGGGAGTGCCTCGGGTTCTGGAGAAATGACATGGAGATCTGCTAGTGGCGAAGTAAGGTCAATTAGTGCCCCTGCGGGTTGGTGCAGCCGGGCCAACTGACGTTGCCTATATTCTACGATCATAGGAAATTGGTAGGTAAAATGAGCCAATGAATCGCAAAGAGAGAAAGGGCATCTCATGCGTTCATTGATTGAAGTGGTGACATAGCGAATGTCAGTGAGTGGTGTTGTGGATGACGTAGTAGGGTGTGGGTTGTTCTGAAAGTCTCAGCTTATGATAGCTAGTGCCTGCCGGAAACGAGGTAGTGCTGGACAATGATGGGTGTAATGGCCATACTCAGAATAGATGGCGACGCGAATTTGGTTTTCAACCCTTTACTACTGGAAGGTTGAGTGGTAGCAGTAGTAATGGATGGTGTAGGGGTTGGATTGGGGGGAATCAAATTTCGTAATTCTGGTAGTGATGGGAAGTTGTTGGTTTGGTGACCCTCTTTGTCACATAAGGCGCAAGGTGGTGGAATGCACGGAGGAAGTGGAGTTGTGGGCTTCTTCTTCTGTCGCCTGCCCCCGGCTATAGTAGGGGGGGTAGGGAGTATGGGGGTAGTGGGAGTGATGACAGGAATCATCATGGGGAGTCCTTCCTGTGGGCGAGGGACCATCTTAGGTGGATGTAAGTACCACACTGGGATGGCTAACACCATATTGGGTAGTGTGAGCGTTGCAGCTACCTGGAAAGCTTCTATACCAGGTGGAGGGTAAAAAAAGGGAATTTGAGTGAGGGGTCGGGGAATCATTTCTCAAAAGGGACTAGGCCCTTGAGGGGATGTGGATTCATGGACTGTGGGTGTCGACGAATGCACAGGAGGCTCCTGTGGGAGTGGTGCTGCGACTGTTGAGACGTCAGGAATGACGGAAGCCTCTTGAGGAGGATGAGAATCCTCCTGGAGAGTTTCCTTAGAGGAAACGAAACATACCTGGCTAGGGGGAAGGAGTGGTGGTGCTCCATGGTATGTCCCTAACAAGGATGGATCTTTGAAAATCCTAGGGCCCATTTCGATGATTGGATATACATATTTGTTGGTGTGAATAAAAGGAAGAATGTTATCGAGATTAGCAGATGGGTTAGGCTCGTAATGTGAGACTTGGTCGATGGTCACAATCTTCCCATTGTGAGGGAACATGACTATCCTAAATACTGATGATGCCACTGCCTTCATAGCATACATGTAGGTACGGCCAAACAAGATATTGTAATCGAGTTGAGCGTCGATAACTTCAATGTCAATGAGAATGGTTTTGCCCCTGAGTTCTACGGGGACATTTTGAAAGAGCCCTTCGGGGGATGATGGTCTCCCGTCATAAGCTCGCAATGTGATGGCGGAGGGTAAAAGGTCCGGGGAACCAAGTTTCTGCCATACTATTTTGGACATGATGCAGGTAGATTCCCCTTCATCGATGATGCACCGATGGACGGTGATGTTCCGTATTTTGACTGGTATTTGAATAGAAACTGCGACAGGAAGACGAGGTTCGCAGATATCAAGGTCAAAAGAGATGAGTCGAGTATCGGTGGGGTCGACTGCCCCCAAGGAGAAAAGTAGTGATTTCCGCTGCATAGGACAAGTCTGGAGGACTTCCAGAACTGACATGGCAGCCGGGGATTGCGCTACGTCATCTACCAAACTGTAGTTATGTGCTGCCCTAGCCTGTGGATTGTGAACATTCCTGCGTAAAGGGATGCGAGGGATGCGTAATAGTGGTTCGGCCGAAGGGCGAGGGATCATCAACGGGGGTCCCGTTGGTGTAGGGGTTGTCTTTGAAGAGATGGGGGTAGACTCAGCTGTTGGAGGATACTGACGATTGGGTGTTTGCAAAAGGATTTCTTCCCCACTGGTGAGGAGGTTTGTTCTCTCTGTTGGATTGTTGGGATTATGGTATTGGACCACTTGAGGTGGGGGATGCTGCGTGTCCTGCTGGGTGTTTATGGCACCTTGATGTGGGATAGGATTTTGCAGTACGGCGGGAGGCGATTGTTGCGGGTATTGTTGTTGTGCCTGCTGAGGGGCAGGTTGCGTTGGCGAGGGGGGAAGGCTCCCAGAGTCTTTCAACCTTTTGAAATCAGCGATATGGGGGCAATGGTGGGTGTAATGACCATACACGCCACAAAGAGCACAAGGGTGGATGGTTTTAACAGTATTCCGTCCTTGGCATTTGTTGTTATTGCCCCCTTGGGGGTTTTGGTTCCCTTGGTTCTGATTACCCCCAGGTGGTTGGTGCTGGGGGGGTTGATTCCCACCTTCACCAGGGTTGTTATTGTTCCTATTCCATCCTTTCTTCCTGTTATTGTTCGATGGATGAGTTGGGTTGGCTGTGTTTAATTGTTCAAAATTCTGGTATTGTTGAGCAGCGGAAGGTTGAAAAAAATTCACCCTCGCATTTGGATGTGGGGGAGCCATGAGTTGTGGAGGCCCGGGAAAGGGGAAGTAAGGGTTCTGTGGTGGTGTGGCTCCATACGGTACATAGGAAGGCATGCTGATTTCACTAGTACTATAAGGTGATGTGGAGGGGGGACCACTGGTGTTTGGAAGAGGTGGATGTATGGGGGGTGCCGGTGGCGGTCCACTAATGGGTGGAGGTGTAGCAACAAGGTATGGTTGTTGGTACGGGGTTGGGGGGTAGTAAGAAGTTCCCCCATATGCCGGCGGGTACTGAGGCGTTCCATACATCGGTGGTGGTTGGAGTTGTGGACTATGGTGTGTGGTGGCACCAATTAGCCCGTCTGCTGAGTGAGACATCCCTGGTTTGTCTTGACCAAATGGCACAGGTCTGGGAAGATCAGGAAGTACTGTGTATAAGTACCCTGACTGTGTGTAAATGGGATCATATTGCTGGGATTTACTGATGGCTTCTTCTTAGGATTTAGGGAAGGTAGAAGCAACATCCTTCCCGAGGAGAGTGACAAGTGATATAAGAAACCAGTCAAGACATTGTTGTTTGGTGGTTTCTGCTTTACACAAACTACGTCGCCTACGCCACTCATGAATGTGGTCAACAATGTGGGTGGCTGAGGATTGTTTGAAGTTAGACAGTAGTTCTAGACCATTGTCATGGCGCATGGGTAATTGGAAGAAAGTTAAGAAGGCTTTGGCCAAGGATTCAAAGGTTGTATGGGACCCTGATTTTTCTTCGACATACCATTTGGCTGATGGGCCAGTGAGTGTGCGTTGAAAAAGGCGCAGTCTGATGGAGTCTTCCATGATGCTATTGGAAGAACACCATATATGCAAGGTCATGACATGATTGGCAGGGTCGTCCCCTACCTTCCCTTCAAACTTTGGTATGTCTGAAGGAAGTTTGGTTGGCATTGCAGGCCATGTGGCGTCATGCAATATAGGATCATTGGTGAGCTTGGTGAGATCCAGAATGTTGAGAGAGGCAAAGTATGGCATATATAGTGGGGTAGGAATGTTAGTTCCAGCCATGGTGTGTTGTGAACCTGACCCTTGATGGGGATTAGGTGGGTTGGTGCTCCCTCCTTGAGAGGAAGTGGGTCCCCCGCTTCCGTGCAACGGAGAGCGAGTGACTGTGTGACCTTGGGAATTGGACCCACGTAAGGTAGAACCAAGAAAAGCTGATCCTAAGATGCTATCACTCACAGGAGTGTGTGAACGGGTACGACCAGATACTCCCCCTAAAATAGGAGGAAGGTTGAGCAGACGTCGTGAACGATGGGGGTTATGTGGTTCCCCTATGATGTCAGACTATTTGTGTGCAAATGTGTGCAACAAGTGGTGAGAGAGAAAAATAGAACCAAGAGTCTTTGTTGTGACTATTTTACACAATATATATCTCAAGGTCAAATTGTAATCAGATGTGCATCATACATAAATGAGAAAGAAGCATATATGGGTAAGAGGGTTTTGTCCGCGTGGGGGAATCAAAAAGAAATCAAATACTCGTGTCCTAGAAGACGTAACGTCCTTCCTCTCAAATAGCACTGGACCTTCCAATAGCTCTCAATAGTGGGGTCTGAAGTCACCGAAAGAGACACTAGTGAAGGATGAAATAACTGGTTATAATGAGGGGTAGAGGGTGCAATATCCCGAAAGAGGTGGGGATACCTCCCAATAGCCACACAAAATCCAATCAAGGTGCGATTGCAGCCCACAATTGCCACCCGGGTAGATGTCCTAGAATTGGTCACTAGGTACCTCGGTCCAAGTGCGGCATTTAGATTTTTGGCCTAAGAAATGGGTCACGGGCTGGATCCCGTCCAAGAGGTGGGTTCCTCAAGAGGGGACGCACAGAACAACCGGACCTCGGCCTTCGACCCTTCACAGGTATCTCCTGCCTTATGGTGATTGGAACGCTGGACTTGGAGGATTTGAAAGTTCCCTATTTGTCAACTTTTATGTTTAAAATTGTGAGAACCAGATAACGGGGGGTTATTTGGATGCCTACCCCCGAAATCCTACCTAGACTAAAATTTTCTTTTGGCACCTCCTGTGGAGGACAACTTAATGAGTTGTTAGAAAGATTTTAGATGAAATTGTTTTGTGAGGCTGGGGGTGAAAACCAACCTCGTTTGATTAAAAGTGGGAGTGGATAGTCCAACCAAGAAGAGATGGGGTGTTTTCAGAATCTCTTTGGAGGAGACCTACTTAGACCACCATGTTTCGAGATGAGGCTATGTGAGTGCAAAAGTGGCTTTTGTGTGTGAGTGAAAGTGTACCAAATTTTAGTTATTTAGATGTCGCCTTGCAACATGTGGACATTGCTTGGTCCTTTACAAGAGTTTGATTACCTAAATAAGCTAGATGTCATTGGTCCAACCTTGCGGAATTTTTAAAAGCCCTAGGAAACTAGCATGTGGACATTGTGGTCCGTTACTATCCTTTAACTCCCTATGTGTGAGTTAATCTAGAAAAGCATGAAACTAGCCTAGATTTAACATGTGGGCATGTGTGGGCCTGTTACAACTTTTAAACTCTCCTAGTTCTTGATCTAAGAAAGTAAAATTGCAACAACTATCCTACTTTTGTGACATGTGGGCATGTATGGGCCCGTTACAAATTTAGGATCTGTTTGAAAAATGAAACTAAGAGGGGTCTCAAAAGAGCCTTTGTCCTCTCCTAAAAGTTTTGAAATTTTTATTAAGGGAGATGAGATCGTTTTCGCAATCCTTTTCTGGTTCTCAAGATCGCTTGATGGCGCAAGAGAGGAGCATACTCAAGATTGTTACTTGCAATTTCTAGTCCCAAATCTGAGTTTAGATGTGATTAGAATTGATGTTCAATTTAGATTTGTAAACCAAAGCAAGCCATCCACGTGGCAAAAATCAAATAAGGGAAAATGATTTTTATCCACCTAAGTGCCTATGTTTGTCTGATTATCCCCCTTTATAAGTTGAGGAGTCTAAGTGGTGCAGTATTTAGAGCATGCATATCATCATTCTTGACAAGGAAAATTCTTTTTCCCCACATCCAAGAGCTTACAATGAAATTTTTAGTGCAGAGGCACGACCTTCTGTTTGGACAGAGGCACATATGGCACCTACACACTGACAGAATTGAGTTGTAAAGCGCATGCACGCCTGACGCGCGCCTATGGGTGGAATACCCGCGCGCCTGTGTCAAAAGTCTGAGAAGAAAAACCCGGGTGAATTTCTCTCCAATTTTTGGTGAATTGACTGGTAAGCAGGTCGGCAGAGGCCGGTTTGTGAACCTGCAAGTTAATGAAATCAAAAGGAAAGCAAATTGAACCCAAATGAGGGAGGAATTGATACCAACTCCCCAGTATGGTCGCCAATCTGTTTGCACCCAATTTGTCACTAGGTGAGAAAATTAAGAGTGCTTACATGCCCAGTTGGGCTCTGCTAGGCATGACAGCTGTGAAAGGAAAGGGTTAGAAAGAGAAACAGCAGAGTTATAAACAAAAATCAAACTAAAACTAATTAAAACTAAGAGCATATGAAACAATGAGAAATAAATAAAAATGGACCAATATCACCAATGTATAAGCTGATCTTATCGATGAAATCCAAAGGCACAAAGAAGAAAGGGGACTTGGGTCCCTTCTTTCTCCAATGGAAGGCTCTTGATGCCCTCAAAGCTTGCTCTCCTTTACAATGAAAAGATGAAAATGTGGGTGAAAGAACTCCAAGCTTATTCACTCAAGTGAGGGGTGAATAGCTCTATGAAATGCAGCTTGTAATGTTTATTGCCAAAGAATGGGTCCTTAGCAATCTCAGCAGCATAACAGTATGAAGAATTCCTTGAGAAAATGGTGGTCATTCATGGCTTTTTATAGCCAAGCATTGGATCATTATATAACCTCCTTAGAATGTGAAAAGGGGCTCTTTAGGGCATAATTAGGTCTTTGACCAGCCCACCATGAGGATGGAGCTCGGATTTGGTGTCAAATCGACTTGGGAGCTGATCCATTAGTGGTTAGGAGGCCGACCAATTTCAATAAATGCGCCGTTTAGCAGGCGCACTGGTTTTTCGCCCAACAGCCGCGCCTTTTGCACCTATGCACGCTTTGTACGTTTCTGTTACGCGCATGCGCGCATGCACCCAGATGATGTAAAGCGCCTTTCAATTTTTTGGTCATTTGTATAGTTTTTTACCCTTTTGCAATGCTGTGGAATTAATCCTGTGCCATGAATGACTCCAGTCCTGTTTTGACGATGCAGAGTTCTTGTCACCGTGTGCGGACGAAATTTCAGTGATAACAGATGCCCCCTGATGGATGAGGTTAGGAACAAAACGTATAGCTGAAATCCATCAATGTTTCTTTTAATGAGAATGGTGTTGTAAGGGAGAGCAAGCATGGGACTGTGTAGAGCAATCCTTTGGAGAAGAAAGGGACCTGTAGAGTCCGACCTTCTACAAGGTGCGTAACACTATATAATTGTGTACAAACGAGGTGGGCATTCCCCATGCTCATATGATGTAACTCTGAAAAAAGATGCCGGAAAAGTTGGTGTAGACAACTGCAGCACCCTTGGGGGCGGAATGATAAAGGCGAAAGACAATTCTGCAAAGGAACATACTCTGAACCATAGGTAACGGTCACAGAAATAAACAACGACGATGATGTGGGCATTGGTGGCCCGACCAAGTTCAGAGGTCTTCGGCAAGTGATAATAAAAACTACAATAGTCGCGAAGTAAGACCCACCGCAACATGAGAAAGTGTTGGCGTCGAATGTTATGGGGGTCAACGACAGCAGGGAGCAATGGTGTTTCCCCCTGTGTCGTCCGAGATCTCTCATTAAATGGGAAATGAGAATCAAGATACTGTCGCCCTTCTGGAAAATTGTGTTGATGTCGACAAAAGGAGGACGCGACTCCCAGAAACAAGGGGCTTCATGGAATCTACTGTGGTGCGGGAGTGGCAGAGGTACATGGATGAAGTCAAGAAGTGGGAAGACTCAAGACTGCCCTTGGCTGGAGAATGTATGAGACAAACAGTGGCCGCAACCGTGTGACAAGGTCGAGTGTCAGGGGGATGCCAAGACCGAGGATAAGTTTTTCCAGAGGTGGGACAAGGTGAATAAATTCAGAGGATAAATGGTAAGTGACCTGGGTAGTACTCTGAAGATATAGACGATGTCGGCGAGGGTAAATGAAAAGTAATGCTCCAACCAAGGGTGACATGGGTTGCGTGTGGACAAAAGGAAAGCAGGTCGCCAACGGTGACGACAAAAGTAAATTACGGAAAATAAAGGCGTTTGTACAATAAAGAATGAATAAATATGGGAAAGATGTACAAATACAGAAACGAGTGCCCCAGTGTGAAATGAGTGCCCCAGGGAGGGCAGAAATTTCTTGGAAAACTGATGAAGGGTGGGGGCCCCATTGGCGAGTTTCTGTATGAGGTAGGCGAACGAAGATATGTTCGCAGATGGGCAAAATGATGGTGAATGAAATGATGGGTTCATGATCCTGCGGAGGTGCAGGTAAAAAAGAACAGAACCATAAAGCGATGTGCTGGGAGTCCATATGGGAAGCTAGAAAAACGAGGAGAAGAAGTATGTGGTTAATTCGCAACATGATGAAAGACTACCGGGACTCCCATCCCTAAAGGGTAATGAAGAATAGCATGAGTGTCAAAAGTGAAAAGAGGTGCTATGAATGAGACAACTCATGTGGGTAAGAAAACTACCAGGTACCAGTACCAAAAAATGCGAAGGGAGGTGTGAGTACTGCAGAGCCGGAAATGGGTATCCTAAAGGCCAAAATCAGGGGGTGTGACTGGGAATGTAAATGCAATACAGCGGGAGAGATTACATGCCAGTGCTGAATGTATACATGAAGGAATGATATAAAGAGATGATGACCAAGTACCTGCACACAGAACAACCAAATATCCAAAGTGAACAATATCTGAAAATAATAACAAATATGAACATGTATTAGATAAATGTGACAATGCGCGTGCGTACCTGGCCATAATATGAAAAACAGGCGTCCCAGGGGCTCGGGATGAAAAGTGGCCTAGGGACATCCATGATGTAGGTGGCAGGACGCTGATCCTGTGGCTGAAGACGGTTTGAAAAATGGACGTCGTGGGCTCCCGGAATGGTGAGTGGAAGTTTTGACAAAAGGCCTATATATAGTTGTAGGGCCCACATTTCCATCTCATTTGTATCTGCTGCTACATTGAGTTTCCGAGCAGATTCAGAGGAGATTGAGTGATTCCGAGAGCACGAGGTATCCGATCGACGACGTGCGAGCTTCAGGTTAGTGGTCTAATCATCCTGCATAGCTATAGGTTTCCAATTTTTGGGCAGGGTAGGTACGGGGGGTCGTACGGGAGTTTTAGGGGGTTTTTGGGTAGAGAATGGGCCCACATGCGCGGGCGACTCAGTGGAAGGTGCGCATGAGTGCGCACCTGTACACTGAAGAAGCGCGCATGTGTGCGCGTGAGAAGGAATTTAAGAGATGAGATTTCGACGAAGATCTCATTCTCAAAATGTTTCCCATGGTCGGAGACTAGTTGGAGTGGTACTCCGAACCGGGATATGACGTGGTTGAAGAAAAAACGCGCTGTTGTGTCAGCGGTGTTGTTGAAGGTGGGCATAGCTTCGGCCCACTTGGTGAAGTAATCGACAGCGACAACGATGTATTTGTGACCATTGCTGGAGGAGGGATTACAAGTCATAAAGTCAATGCCCCATTTACAAAAGGGGCTTGCAGTGATGACTGGGTGAAGAAGAGCGGGGGGAGCGCGGGCTTTGTTGGCATAGATCTGACATTCCTCACATCGTTTCACGGCATGAATGCAATCATGAAATAGAGTAGGCCAAAAGTAACCTGCCCGAATGATCTTTTGAGCAGTGGCGATGCCCGAAAGATGGCCCCCATAGGCGCTGTTGTGGCAGTCGTTTAAGACTCTGTCAGCCTCGTGAATAGTCAGGCAACGTCAACGAATGGTGTCGACGCCCCGTCGATATAAGATGTCACCGATGAGGAGATAGCAGGGGGCCTGATGGCGAATGTGCCGATGATCATCTCGTGATAGGTGGTTGCCGAACTTTTGAGTTCATAGGTAGATGAGAAGGTCGTCGTACCAAGGATCATCAGAAGCGATGTAAAAGAGATGTTCATCAGGAAAGTCAGTATTGACGGGGGCACTAGGTGTGTCAGAGGGAAGGTCCGTGACAAGTTCAGCGAGAACGAGGGCCTTATTACTCTTAGGTGTTGAAAACTCAGGGTCGTATTACTCTTAGGGCAAGAGCAAGTTTCTCTTCATGTTTGTACTTCAGGGGTGGTCCTGAGAGGTTCTTACTGACGTAGTAAATGACATGTTCACAATTGTCATCTCCGAGCTGGATGAGGACACCGGCTAATGATACAGCTGATGCTGATACGTAGAGGATGTAGTCGCGATTGTAGTCAGGTGCACTAATCAACGGTGCATTGGAAAGCGCTTCTTTGAGATTGTCAAACGACTGTTGGGCATAGTCGTCCCAATGAAAAGGGATGTCGTGACGCAGTAAGCGAAGGAAACCATGTGCGCGTATAGCGTAATCAGGAACAAAGCGTCTCAGAAAGTTGGATTTTCCCTGTAGACTCTGAAGTTGTCGTAAATTCTGAGGAGGTGGAATTTCGGTGATAGCTTGGACTTTGAGGGGGTCCACGGTGATACCGCTTTGTGAAATGATGAAACCGAGGAGGTGCCCTGCGGTGACACAGAACACGCACTTGAGAGGGTTCAAGCGGATGTTGTACTGACGACACCGTGGAAAGATGATTCGTAAATCATCGAGATGTTGGGTGTGTTTCTTGGACCGAGCCGTGAGGTCGTCCAAGTAGGCGAGGATGATTTTAGCCAGATCGTGAAATATGTATGTCATGGCCCGCTGGAAAGTTGCGTCGACGTTTTTGAGGCCAAAGGGCATGACACGATATGAAAACGTACCCCATGGGGTAATGAATGCAGTTTTGTACTGATCGACTGGGTGGATCTGGATTTGGTTATAGCCAGAAAATCCATCCATAAAGGAGAGAGCCTTGTGGTCGGCGCAGTCATCGATAATCTGATCGATGAAAGGCATTGGGAAGTTGTCCTTGGGAGATGTGTTGTTGAGATCGTGAAAATCGGTGCAAACGTGGATAGATCCCTATTTTTTTTCGACGGGTACAGGGTTGGAAACCCATGATGTATAAGCGATGGGGTAAATGAATCCGGCCGTACGCAATTTTTCAATTTCGGCTTTGATAGCCGCGGCCTTGGATGGGTGTAGCGGTCGTTGTTTCTGGCGAACTGGTGTGATGTCGGGCCAGGTGTCAATGCGATGTTCGACTATAGAGGGGTCGAGGCTAGGCATCTCCGTGTATGACCAGGCGAAGATATCCCTAAATTCCTGGAAGAGGGTTTTATATGCATCAATTTCCTGAGGAGTGCAAGCAGCTCCAATGATAATTTCTTCGACGATGCTCGGTTTAATGGAAATGTCGATTTTGATGGTGGGGGAAATGTTAGCCAGATTTCCTTCTTCAAAAGTGTTGGGTGGTAGAATAGGATTGTTGAACCAATCGATAGGCCCTGATGGGATAAAGTCTTTGGTTTCAACCGCATAAATGGGGTTGTGGCTAGGAGGCATGAGGGCTTCCTGCGGAAGGAAGAGTGCACGATGATGTAGTGCGTCCCTGGGAACGTCTGGGCATTGTAACTCTTCCAATATTTCTTCGTCGCATTGGAAATGACGGGAATATAATGGATCGTGAGGAGTGATCTCAGCTCTAGTATGATTTCCCCCTGCTAGTGAAGCAGGGGGAGAGGTGCGAGCAGATGGTGAGGGTTCGCTCGTCATGAACCATATGTTGAAGCACTGAGGGGTACCCGTGGTAGTTGGATGGATAATCTCCGCAGGGGAATGCGCAGGAGAGTTGGGAGGGTTACGGGGTATATCCTTAGATACGCCATCTAAGAACCAAGGAGGTGTTGGGAGTGCCTCGGGTTCTGGAGAAATGACGTGGAGATCTGCTAGTGGCGAAGTAAGGTCAATTAGTGCCCCTGCGGGTTGGTGGAACCGGGCCAACTGATGTTGCCTATATTCTACGATCATAGGACATTGGTAGGTAAAATGAGCCAATGAATCGCAAAGAGAGCAAGGGCATCTCATGCGTTCATTGATTGAAGTGGTGACATAGCGAATGTCAGTGAGTGGTGTTGTGGATGACGTAGTAGGGTGTGGGTTGTTCTGAAAGTCTCGGCTTATGATAGCTAGTGCCTGCCGGAAACGAGGTAGTGTTGGACAATGATGGGTGTAATGGCATAACTCAGAATAGATGGCGCACGCGAATTTGGTTTTCAACCCTTTACTACTGGAAGGTTGAGTGGTAGCAGTAGTAATGGATGGTGTGGGGGTTGGATTGGGGGGAATGAAATTCCGTAATTCCGGTAGTGATGGGCAGTTGTTGGTTTGGTGACCCTCTTTGTCACACAAGGCGCAAGGTGGTGGAATGCGCGGAGGAAGTGGAGCTGTGGGCTCCTTCTTCTGTCGCCTGCCCCCGGCTATAGTAGGGGGGGTAGGGAGTATGGGGGTAGTGGGAGTGATGATAGGAATCATCATGGGGAGTCCTTCCTGTGGGCGAGGGACCATCTCAGGTGGATGTAAGTACCACACTAGGATGGATAACACCATATTGGGTAGTGTGAGCATTGCAGCTACCTGGAAAGCTTCTATACCGGGTGGAGGGTAAAAAAAGGGAATTTGAGTGAGGGTTCGGGGAATCATTTCCCAAAAGGGACTAGGCCCTTGAGGGGATGTGGATTCGTGGGCTGTGGATGTCGAAGAATGCGCAGGAGGCTCCTGTGGGAGTGGTGCTGCGATTGTTGAGACGTCAGGAATGACGGAAGCCTCCTGAGGAGGATGAGAATCCTCCTGGAGAGTTTCCTTAGAGGAAACGAAACATACCTGGCTAGGGGGAAGGAGTTGTGGTGCTCCATGGTATGTCCCTAACAAGGATGGATCTTTGAAAATCCCAGGGCCCATTTCGATGAGTGGATATACATCTTTGTTGGTGTGAATAAAAGGAAGAATGTTATCGAGATTGGCAGATGGGTTAGGCTCGTAATGTGAGACTTGGTCGATGGTCACAATCTTCCCGTTGTGAGGGAACATGACTGTCCTAAAGACTGATGATGCCACTGCCTTCATAGCATACATGTAGGTACGGCCAAACAAGATATTGTAATCGAGTTGAGTGTCGATAACTTCAATGTCAATGAGAATGGTTTTGCCCCCGAGTTCTACGGGGACATTTTGAAAGAGCCCTTCGGGGGATGATGGTCTCCCGTCATAAGCTCGCAATGTGATGGCGGAGGGTAAAAGGTCCGGGGAACCAAGTTTCTGCCATACTATTTTGGACATGATGCAGGTAGATGCCCCTTCATCGATGATGCACCGATGGACGGTGATGTTCCGTATTTTGACTGGTATTTGAATAGAAACTGCGGCAGGAAGACGAGGTTCGCAGCTATCAAGGTCAAAAGTGATGAGTCGAGTATCGGTGGGGTCGACTGCCCCCAAGGCGGAAAGTAGTGATTTCCACTGCGTAGGGCAAGTCTGGAGGACTTCCAGAACTGACATGGCAGCCGGGGATTGCGCTAAGTCATCTACCAAAATGTAGTTATGTGCTGCCCTAGCCTGTGGATTGTGAACATTCCTGCGTAAAGGGATGCGAGGGATGCGTAATGGTGGTTCGGCCGAAGGGTGAGGGATCATCAACGTGGGTCCCGTTGGTGTAGGGGTTGTCTTTGAAGAGATGGGGGTAGACTCAGCTGTTCGAGGATACTGACGATTGCGTGTTTGCAAAAGGATTTCCTCCTCACTGGTGAGGAGGATTGTTCACTCTGCTGGATTGTTGGGATTATGGTATTGGCCCACTTGAGGTGGGGGATGCTGCTTGTCCTGCTGGGTGTTTATGGCACTTTGATGTGGGATAGGATTTTGCAATACGGCGGGAGGCGGTTGTTGCGTGTATTGTTGTTGTGCCTGCTGAGGGGCAGGTTGCGTTGGGGAGGGGGGAAGGCTCCCAGAGTCTTTCAACCTTTTGAAATCAGCGATCTGGGGGCAATGGTGGGTGTAATGACTGTACATGCCACAAAGAGCACAAGGTTGGATGGTTTTAACAGTATTCCGTCCTTGGCGTTTGTTGTTATTGCCCCCCTGGGGGTTTTGGTTCCCTTGGTTCTGATTGCCCCCAGGTGGTTGGTGTTGGGGGGGTTGATTCTCGCCTTGACCAGGGTTGTTATTGTTCCTATTCCATCCTTTCTTCCTGTTATTGTTCGATGGATGAGTTGGGTTGGCTGTGTTTAATTGTTCAAAATTCTGGTATTGTTGAGCAGCGGAAGGTTGAAAAAAATTCACCCCCACATTTGGATGTGGGGGAGCCATGGGTTGTGGAGGCCCGGGAAAGGGGAAGTAAGGGTTCTGTGGTGGTGTGGCTCCATAAGGTACATAGGAAGGCATGCCTATTTCACTAGTACTATAAGGTGATGTGGAGGGGGGACCACTGGTGTTTGGAAGAGGTGGATGTATGGGGGGTGCCGGTGGCGGTCCACTAATGGGTGGAGGTGTAGCAACAGGGTATGGTTGTTGGTACGGGGGTGGGGGGTAGTAAGAAGTGCCCCCATATTCCGGCGGGTACTGAGGCGTTCCATACATCGGTAGTGGTTGGGGTTGTGGACTATGGTGTGTGGTGGCACCAATTAGCCCGTCTGCTGAGTGAAACATCCTTGGTTTGTCTTGACCAAATGGCACAGGTCTGGGAAGATCAGGAAGTACTGTGTATAAGTACCCTGACTGTGTGTAAATGAGGTCATATTGCTGGGCTTTACTGATGGCTTCTTCTTAGGATTGAGGGAAGGTAGAAGCAACATCCTTCCCGAGGAGAGCGACAAGTGATCTAAGAAACCAGTCAACACATTGTTGTTTGGTGGTTTCTGCTTTACACAAACTACGTCGCCTACGCCACTCATGAATGTGGTCAGTAATGTGGGTGGCTGAGGACTGTTTGAATTTAGACAGTAGTTCTAGACCATTGTCATGGCGGATGGGTAATTGGAAGAAAGTTAAGAAGGCTTTGGCCAAGGATTCAAAGGTTGTATGGGACCCTGATTTTTCTTCGACATACCATTTGGCTGATGGGCCAGTGAGTGTGCG
>ML777950.1:411350-423643 GCA_009831015.1 Picea engelmannii
TATGCAATTAATTGCCTTATGTCCAAAAATTTTGCAAGTATAACAATGACCAAGAAAGAAATTTTGATACCTTGGAGTAAGTGGGATTCTTTGTGATGTAGTCCATCTGGGTTCATGATCTATTCTTCTGTAGTTTCCTTCATGCTTATTGAAGCTTCTTTGATTCCTGAAGGTAGGAGGTCTTCTTGGATATTCATCTCTTTTGTAATCATTCCTTCTTTCTGGTATCCTGGTCCGCTTCTCGTCAATTCTCTGTGTAGCTCTTTCTTCAACCTTCTTATTGGTATTTGCATCTTCTTTGTATGAATTTTTACCCATGAATCCAAGATGTGTTAAGTCTTTTGGCACTTGAGAGTTTCTTAATATCTTCCTCAATGAGACAACTTCTTGTTTAAGTTTCTCACAATCTTCTTCTTTCTTCTTCATTTGCACATTCCTTACTTCTCTTATTCTTCTTTCTTCTTCGAGTAGAGTTTTCAAGGAAATGGTTTCTTCTCTTAGTTTCTCAAAGTCTTATAATTGTTTCTTCAAGATTACAACTATCTTTTCACAACTACCCAATTCACTTCTTAGTTTTCTTTGTGTGTCTTTGAGCTTGCTATTTTCAATCTCAATATGCTTCAATTTTTTAAGATTCTCATTTTCTTGTTGAATAATTTTTTCTTCATGATTTTCTTCTTCTTCATGGGAATTTTCTTCTTTAGTTTCATTTCTTTCAATCCTTGGATGAAGACATTCAAATTCAACATGACCTACTCCTTCACAATTAAAGAAAAAGAATTGACCTATATTTTCTTCTTTGAAATCTGAGATGTTGTAATTTGCTTCAACTTCTTCTTCTTCTTCTTCTTCTGCGTCTTCCCTTACATAAAGGTATTGTAGATTGTCCCAAATCTCTTTTGATGATGAACATGATCCCACCTTAGATTTTACTAAATCTGTCAATCCATCCAGGATGGTATCTTATATTGCCAATTTGTTGTTCCTTTTTGCTTCCTTCTGAGCTGCAGTCTTTGGTTTCTTCAAAGCATTGTATCATGAAGAAACTGAGAACCAAACATCTGCCCCAATATTTCAAGTAAGTTTGCATTCTATTACTCCAATATTCAAAATTGCTTCCATCAAATGGTGGAATCCCATTTAGAATTTTGTCTTCCATTTTTTCTTAGGATATTCCTTCCAGTGGTTAAACTGTACTGAAGGTAAGCCGCTCTGATACCAATTGTTGATACTGAGAGGGGGGTGAATCGGCATCAAGTACAATTTAAAACCTGTTTTTATCTTATACTTAAACAATTCAACTATATTCAATGAGCAATGAACAATAGTATAAGAGTTACACCAATACACCACCATAAACCATGCACAATATATGAGAAATAATCAATAGTTATGGTTCAAGGGAAGTAATGACTTCCAAAGGTAGTTATCCTTTCCAAATGTAAAGGGAGGGATAAACCTCCAAGAGGAAGATACAATCCTCCAATATCAAGAGAGATTTGAACTCTCCATCCTTGCCCTTTCCTTCCACCCAAGAATATATGAGAGATAATAAAACTTTACATTAAATCATCACCATCAACCAATCATCACATAGAACCTGATAATGCTTCCTGAGACTTCTTCAATTTCTCCAATTATTCAATTCTTAGAGTACTTTGATCTTGTATATAATATTACTCAATGTATTCTCTTAAACTCCTCCAAGTTTCACTCCTTGAATCCTCCCCAAAAAGAAGTTATAGAAAGAATGGTAGACTTTATTCAATTCTGGTCTATTCAGGAGAGTGACCTCTCACAGAATGCTCCATGCTCAATAATTAACATCCGATTCTGAAAATCACACACAAGAAACTAAAGTCCGTACTATTTCCAATGAAATTTGTTCCACTTCATTTGGATTCTCTATGAAGAAGTTATGACTATTTTACCTGGAACACCTGTTTATTGACTAGCTTCAGGACTGGTCACAAACCTTATCTTCCACAGAGTGTATCTCCATAATTATAGTGAATCAAGAGAATTTTTTTTACCAGAGGTGCCTTGATATGTCTTCTCAATACCATAGCGATTTCACCATCTGAATAATTCTATAAAAAAAGTTATAGAAAAAATGGTAAGATGACCTGAAAATAACATACCTTAGAACACATCACCAAAAGACTTCATCCTCCCTTGAAAGTCGGCCTTCTTTTCTTCTTATTTCCTCTGAAATTCGACTTGTATCAAATGAATGTATAATGATGTTTATTTATACCATTTATGTCACTTCCTTTTAACATTAAGGCCGACCTGAGACTTTCTTGTTTTGTAATTATTTTCTTTAATTATCTTTAGGGCCTACATGTACTTCCTTCTTAAATTCACTTTGTCATATTCAAAAATTCATTTCTCCTCAACCATGAGGATCCACATGACGTGCCACATACCACTGAAAACAACATGATGTATACTATCCATCCATGGGTGTTTTATCTACATGTGCATTTTCCTTCATGTCCAAATACCTTAGGTCAGAAGAGCATCTGATGGCCGAAATACATTAACAATCTTCATCGATGTGCCGAACAAGTGAGCCCAGGGACTAGAAATCGGGAGGTGTCGTCTGCAAAATAATACTTTTTTCACCGAGGCAGGCATACCCATGCTTGGGATAAAATAAAATCATGGCTACCAATCAAATACACTGTATATCCATGTCATATAACTATATAAAGTGTAGCCGCAAGCAATACACAGTGGAGCTACATCTCGAAATCAGAAAGATATACTTGTAGAGTATCCATCTTCTAGAATATGATAAGGCCTGATGGCTGGAGATGAGGTCTTCATAGCTCGAGCAACAATTTCAAAATCTTCAAAACTTGGGTAGGAGTGTAATATGAGTGTATGACTTCACTACCCATAGGTCTTCGACAGCTCGTCTGTTATGGACTAGAGAATCTTGATGTTCAGACTGAAGGCTTCATTGATTTCGAACAAAGACTTGATTGGAAATTCAGGATGGTCGGGCATGAGGGTAAGAGACAAACTGCAGAGGGTCCGAATCAGGCTTGGTAAAAACTTCCCTTGGATGATAGCACTACAAATGATGAAACTCAGGAAGCATGGCATTAACATAAGTTTACGAGGCAGGAGGCAACGCAAAATATCCATATGTTTGGAAGAATAACCAAATGGAGGAGGACACAGCTCTATGTAGCGAGAAACAACTTCCTAAGGTCATATTAAATCCTAGATTTTGACGAACAAATAGACATGTTTTATTTATCCAAGGGCGACTCATTATGCTGCCAATAAAGAAAATACTTTTTCCTTCCTCTTTTTGGGGTATATTTGATTTTTTTTATCTTTTTCAATAATTTTGGAAAAAGAATAAAAGAATGTTACGTTATAAAGGAGGATTGAGTATCGCAAACATACTAGTTCCAAGCACATAGAACAAAAGGATGTTCAAGGCAAAGGGACATATGCAAGAGAAGGACACTCGGGAAAAATACTCCAGGGGCCACAGGTGTCAAGACGTAGAGGCAAAGTGCTACAGGGCTTGCGTATAAGGCATGCTTCAGATGGTTTAGTTTAGAGAAACATGGAGCCGACATTAGGCCAAAGATGTGGGTATGAAAATACGGTTAATAAGACACACAATGGTAATGTCCTTCGATGTAAATTTAACGAGTCCAGAGAAGGTAAACTCAATGGTTTTTCATATTTAGAGTGTCTGGAAAACGTAAAAGGAGACTCCATTTGGGTACCTTTTTCGAAGGTAGTCTAGTCGGTTCGAAAAAGGGGTAAACTAGCAGCGAAAAGACGTCTATTCAAAACCATTTTAATGAGTGTGATAAAGACAAGATCACTCGACCATTTTTTCATTTTTAAGGAGTCTGAAAAAATCTTAACTATGGACTCCGTCAAGAGTGTGAAAGAATAAGGTCACTCGATGATATTTTCAATTTTAGGGAGTCTGAAAAGAGCTTAACTATGGACTCTGTGGGGGTTCCTTTTTCGTAAATTTAGTCCCTCAGGCCCGAAAAAGGGTTAAAATGATACCTGAGAGTACTCTTCTAGAGAACTGAAGTTCCTTAGAGTATACCTTTTTTCGTACAGTTGACCGTCTGGACCAAAAAAAGGGGTAAACTACCACCGGACAGATGTGACTTCAAATTTCAGTTTAACGAGTGTGAAAGGCCACAAGATTGCTCGGCAATCTTTTCATGTTTAGAGGGTCTGAAAAGGGCTTAAAAGAAGACCCGTTATGCCTTTTGGGAGTCCCGAGGGTGAGGGAAATAGTGAAAAGGAATCATGCAAATGAGGCTCAAACTCATAATCAGGAAAACAACAAGGACTCCTGAGCCTACATTCATTAGAGACAACATGGACACCATAATGCAACCAGGATCTACCTAGGGAATCCATGTTCCGGTAAGCTCTACCACCAACTCACGACACTTCTAATGTAGTAATGATGGTTCTGTGTCGCAGCCTAATGGATCAATCCTATGGAAAAGGGATAAAGACAACGAGATACAAAAGTCAGGGTGGAAACCTAACCTACATGCTCAAGTTGATCATCGAAGATTTTTCCACGGACCGTCAAAACTTACCCAAAATTCCAAAAAAAATGTCTTGATTCCCGATCATACCCTTCCAATGCAACTCTTGAATCACTCTAAATGGTTTTTGGTTTAAATAAAATGATAAGGGGGGCCAAAAAAGTGACGAAAAGAGGCCAAAAAGTCTATAAATAGAAGTTGGAAGCTCATTATCACCATTGTTGATTTGGAAATTGACTCTGTAGCAAAAAACCCCTTTGATAAAAGTGGTGATTGTAGGAGCTACAGTGAACGAAACAACCATCTTTTTGGACCACGTAAGTATAAACTCTGTCCTCTTGCAATTTAAATCTTTATTTATGCTTTGGGTTTCAAGTTTTTGGAGGGCGTCGACCTTCAAAAGGTCGACCCTAGGTCCACGCGAGCTGTCTCATGATAGGTCGCATGTACATTCGAGAAGATTAAACATTGCATGCATGTACACATGACTGTCTTCATTACAGCCCATGTGGAACCCCTTATTGAATGAAAAAAATTAAAAAAAAAAGGGTTAACCCTCCTGAACTTGGTGTTTTGCAGGATGTATGTTCACTGTAGGGAAAGAGAGCATGAGGAGGTTAGTGAGTTGGTCAGGGAAGACCCAAATGTTGTGGCTGCCTTAATGCAATGTGGGCTGCTCAAGTTCTTCTTATGTCCTTTTATGTGGGCACAACCTAGGCTATGAAATGCCTTGGTTGACTATTGGCATCTTGATGCAGAGGCATTTATGTTAGAGGGGCAGTCACTGGTGCCTACGACTGAGGATATATATTTTTTGACTAGCCTCTCCAAGAGAGGGAAACCAGTCAACTTCCAGACATTTCCTTCAGGGCCTCATAACATATTGGAATTGATAGGACTTTATTGTGAGGCTAGTACAGACCGATCGAGCTCACAGGTGCCCATAAGCAATATCACTGACTTATCGCTGAAGGTGATTGTGTTTCTTATTGGGCGTATGAATGGTTCTGTTGCTCTACATCAGGAATCCTGTCCACAAATGAATTATGCAGTCCAGTTATTAAATGCACAAATATTTGACTAGAGCACTACAGTGCTAGATTGTATGAAGAGGCAGTTGACAGATTGCCAGTCGCGGACGTAGAGGAACTTCAGGTTCAGGATGATTCTATGCTCTTTATTCTTTGAAAGAGTTCTGAGCCTCAGTCCTCGAGTGGTGGTATGAGGACATCAGGCCTCTCTTCCTGCAGTTTATAGATGGGCAGTGATACTGCAACGATAGGGTGGTGGAAGGACTAATGAGTCCTTTGATGATTATTTCTTCACTTGGTTATCGTGACAGATCCCAGTCATAGAGGATTACCCTTATGTTGGGATTGATTTTTTGAGAGATCCTAATATACCAGTACCTCCTAGTGAGGAGCGAGGAGAGATGGGTAAGTTTAGATCATTGTTTTGTTGTGTTTTTTTTATATATATATCATTTTTTTTATACCAGAGTATTTGATAGATATTTGTCTGTTGTGTGCAGATGTGGGACCATTGCGACCTGCAGACTATGCGAGGAACAGGTTTCATCCTCGGCTAGGGGTCGCACCTACTCCCGCAGGGGGACCAGCAGTAGCAAGAGAGCTTCCAGCTAGGGAGGCTGAGAGGGTGTTGAGATGAGTCGAGCGAAAATTTACCGTGCTCACCCGCACAGTCCTTATGGCAGAGATTGAGGATCTGCCACCATCTATGTAGCCTCATGTAGTGGGGGCACCACGGACATGAGTTTGATTGTTTCGGCATTTGGAAAACGTTGTTGATCAGTACAACAGGGCCCATAGGCCCTAAATTTAGTTAGTCTAGACCTTTCATGTGCCGAGAGAACTACTTGTATATATTATTTGAGGGAATAAGCCCCATGACTCGTTACTAGTCATACTTTTGAGGCACTTGCGTCCACCTATGTACTCTGGTGATTATGATATTATTTATGTATTTTTATGTCTTTTTGTGTCTTATGGATCATATTTTCCTTTAAAAATGTATTTACATGTTTATGTGTATGTCCATTCATATGTGTGTGAGATGCCAATCTAAAATTTGATTAGCTAGAGTATCTGTAATTTGGTTTAATCTCCTAGGAATATGAAAATATGTAATATAATCAAAGATTCGTTCTAAGAGATGTACCCTAAGGAATCATCAGTGTAAAGTCGGATCATGAACATGGTAGACTCTATTTAACTATGACACAACCAGCGGAGCGTCTAAATAGACCCGGAGATGAGAGATACCAAATGACAAGGCATCACGAAGCAACTCAATAACTGCACTGTACTCGACGACATTGTTTGTGGTGTCACTTAAGCATATACCTTCGGAAGATAATAATTGGCCTTGAGGTGTAAAAATTAACGAAGCTGTGGAGGCAAGCCTCCGAGTGTGCTGACTAGCACTGTCTACGTACCCAATGAACACCTCGGATTCACTTGACATCTGCCACAGTGATGAAAGATAACATCAAAAATGACACATCCATAATACTAAAAGAAACTAGAAAGTAATAGTACAAAGACTATACATTTGTTACAAAAAGTTACCCATGGTGACCTGCCTATGAGTAATACTTCTTGAGGTAGAGCCCATTTCTAGGCTCTTCCAAAGCATTCCCTTCAAAGTCAACCAGACAATAAGCACCCTTCTTTAGAACCTCTTTTATGATGAAAGGTCTGAACCACATGGGTTTGAATTTTCCTGCCCCCATGGGGTCCTTATCTTGGTCGTAGACCAAGACAAGATCGCCTTCAGAGAAAATCTGAGGATGAATGGACCTATCATAATGACACTTGAATTTATGTTTATGAGCCTCGTTGGCCAAGGCTGCATCACGACGCTGCTCATTGAGTCATGCAAGGTATAATAATTGTTCTTCAAGTGGAGAAGTATCTGGCAATAATTGTACTGCCAAATTTAGGGACGGGATATGACATTCGATAGGTAAGACTGTTTCCAGCTCATAAACGAGCTAAAAAGGTGAAAAAATGGTTGCAGTGTTAACAAACATTCGGTAAGCCCATAATGTTGAGTATAACATCAAATGCCAATTTGACTTGGTTGAGTTTATCGTTCGTTGTAGGATGGTCTTAAGAGATTTATTTACTGCTTCCACCTGACCATTTGCTTGGGGGTAGTAGGGTGACGAATGTTCTTGCCACAGCCCAAGATTTGATGTTAACTCGTTCATCATCTGGTTCTGAAAGTGACTACCATGGTCAGTGACAATCTCCCTTGGGACACCGAACCTTTCTATTATCTGGTTGAATAAAAAAAGAGCCGCAGTCTCTCCATCATATTTAAACGTTGGCATAGCTTCGACCCACTTCGTGAAGTAGTCTATGGCTACAATGATATAAAGGTGACCCCTTGCTGAAGGAGGGTTGCATGTAGTGTAATCAATCCCCCACTTGGTGAAGGGACCAACTGTGATGACAGAAAATATGGGAGCGAGATGTGCCCTCATCTTCCAAGAGAAGATCTAGCATGGGTGGCACTTCTTGACCGATTCGATACAATATTTGATTAGTGTTTTCCATAAGTAACCTGCTCGTAAAATCTTTTGGGTTGTTTCCAACCCAGACAAATGACCGCCACATTCTCTGGTATGGAAATCTTTAAGCCCGATAACTACTTCTTTGTGAGTGAGACATCGACGCAGGATGTAGTCTACACCTCTTCGATACAATGTATCATCGAGTATGAGATAATTCTTAGCCTGATGGCATATACGTCGATGCTCATCATGAGAAGCAAAGGTGGGGCACTTCAAATTCTGGAGATAGATAAGTATATCTCCATACCAGGGATCTGAATATGTGACCAAAAACATATATCCTCTAATAGGTGACTCTTCGGGCACAACATCACCTGACTCAACCGGAAGTTCCAAAATACGTTCTACGAAGACCAGTGACTTTTTGGATTTCGCTGAAACAAAATATAAGTCAAATTCCTGGAGGACTACTATCCATCTACTGATCTTTCCGACTATTACCCGTCATGTCAACATGTACTGAAACGGATTCACGACAACAATGACAGTGGTCTTGCGAAACAGAGCATAATGAAAGAACCGTTGAACAACATGGATTGCTACCAACGCAAGTTTTTCTATATGAGAATAATTGAGTTCTAGTCCTATGAGGCCTCGGCTCAGGTAATAGATCACATATTCTGAGAACAAGTCATCCTCCTGAACTAAGACCATGCCGATGGTTGACTCTGATACAACCAGGTATAATAAGAAATATTTGTTATAGTTAGGTGGCCGGAGCAGAGGGGAAATTATGAGGGCATGTTTCAATGCCTCGAAAGAGAGTTGAGTAGCATTGTCCCAATAAAAATGAATGTCTTTATTTAGTAAGCGCATAAAGCCATTTGTGATCTCGGCATAGTTGGCGATGAAATGTTGTAAAACATTTTCCTTGCCCTGTAGACTCTGAAGTTGAAGGATTGTGCACGGGGGAGGAAACTAAATTATTTCTTCAACCTTGAGAGGATCAACCATGATCCCTGTTGTTGACACTATGAAACCTAACAAACGTCCTAATGTTACGCAAAAGCTACACTTGTTTGGATTCAAGTGAATCCGGAAGTAGCGACAACGCTCAAAGATAAGTCGGAGGTGTGTGGGGTGATCCGTTCTCTTGTGAGATCGAGATGCTAAATCATCTAGATAGGCATCGACTATATGCTTGAGGTCATGAAAAGCAAAAGACATGGCCCGCTGAAAGGTCGCACCAGCCTTTTTGAGACCAAAGGGCATCCTACGATATGCGAATGTAACCCATGGACAAATGAATGTCGTTTTGTGTTGGTCCTTAGGTTTTATTTGTATTTTATTATATCCCAAAAAACCGTCCATGAAAGAGAAGGCCTCGCAACTTGCGCATTCATCAGTTATCTAGTCGATGAATGGTGTGGGAAAATTATCTTTTGGATAGGCTTTGTTCAAATCACAGAAGTCTGTACATACACGAATCGTGCCTTGTTATTTATTGACTGGCACAGGATTTGACACCCATTTGGTCAAATGGATAGGATAGATAAAACCGGCTTTTAGCAGTTTCTCAACTTCAACCTTAATGACTATTGATTTCCTGGGATTAACTGGATGAAGCTTCTGCCGAATAGGCTTGGCATCTGGATAAGTTGTGATTTCATGTTCAACTATTTTTGGATCGATTCCTGGAATTTCCTCATAAGACCAGGAAAAAACGTCTCGGAATTCTTTAAATAGATCTGTGTAGATTTAAATCTCTTCGGGGGAGCAGTCAACTCCAATGAAAATATTCTCCATGATGCCAGGGGTTCTAGATATATTGATCTGTATGGTTTCAGTGATGGTTTCCATATTACCCTTAGCATAGACCTCGTGTGTGGCTAAGGGATTAATAGGACAAGACCTATCTCCAGTCATAGTTAAGGTGAATTCTTTGGCTTCGATTTTGCTTAACTCTGGGAGGAAGTATGATATGTGATGAAGATCATCCCAAGGTTTGTCTGGACTATTCATTGCTTCAATTACTGCTTCGTCGGAGGGAAAGACTAAGTCTAACGAATCAGTGTCAACGAGAGAACCTTGAGCCCAAACAGGCTCTAGAAGAAGATCTAACTCTTGTGTAGCAGTTGGATCTGTGTTGGTTGAAGCTTGATGGACTAAAAAGTACGCTACTTTAGTTGCGGACAAGGGAAAGGACATGCCCGAGTTCCCTGTCCCATCCATCGTGGTCGATGGGGAAGGAAGTATCCATGGATCATTGAAGTAAGTCGTGCGAAATGACGACACTTGGAAAATATCAACCTTATGGTGGTCATATATGAACTTGACATCACCTTGAGGGGGAAGGTACCCATCAAAGATGGGCACAAACCAACCCCTACGTTGACTATGCCTGGTTGAGGATTATAAATCATCGGGACCGCAGACATCCCCAATGAAGGGTCAAGTCGGGAGAAAGACAATTGATCAATGGTCACAATCCAGTCTTCGTGTGGAAACAACAAGACCCAAAAAACTGTAGCAACCACTGCTTGCATGGCATAATTCCAACTCCTTCCTAACAAGAGATTGTAGTCGAGGGATGCATCGACGCACATGGTCTTCCGTCCTAACTACATGGGGAAAGAGGGAACGATACCATGTGGTTGGTGTTGGGTATGTGTTATATTCTTTGCACGAGTAGTAGTGTTTGAGCGTCTGCGCTGGGCGCGCAGGGGGGTGTAGGGGGTCGGAGCCCCCCGCGCGGGGGTTCGGGCGCAGTGCCCCCAAAAAAAATTTTGGCACCGGGACGACATATTTTCGGGATGACATATTTCTGGGATGACATATTACCGGGACGACATATTTCCTGGACGACATATTTCCGGGACCACATGATATTTAGGTGGTTTTTTCGGCACATGGTTTTTGCCGATGGTTTTCTATTTCTGGTTAAGGAATTAGGGTTTTGGACTAATACAGGTCATTGGGTTAGGGTTTTGGATGCCGCTGGCTCCTATATGTATATTGTATTGTAAACAATGTAACACAATGTATGAATATAATATATGTTGGTTTTCGCGGTTTGGGTTTCCAGGTGAAAAATCTCTGTGTAATGTTTGTATTTGCCATTGTATATTTTCTGTTCTTTTATGAATATCAGTTTGCAGTAGTTATTGTACAAGGTTAGAATTTACATTTGGTATCAGATCTTTATTGGCTTCAGGGGGATGCCTTAATGGTCAAGGGTTTGGCTCGGGACTGTGATAAGCCTTGTTACAGTGGGAGATCTACGGTATTGTTTTTCAGGTGAAAAGAAATGACAAGCAATTCGAAGATGGAGATCGAGAAGTTTAATGGGAAAATATTTGAGTTGTGGAAGCTCAAGATGGAAGATCTTTTGGTGGATAGATATCAGTGGATCGCGGTAGATCCAGGTACTGCACCTACAGGAACTTCTGCAGATGACTAGAAAAAGACGGATCGGAAGGCAAAGAGCACAATTCAACTGTGTCTCTCTGATTCAGTATTACTGAATGTGTCAGAGGAAGATACAACCAAGGATTTATGGGAAAAGTTGGGGAAGTTGTTTCAGTCTAAGTCCCTGGTAAATAAAATATTCTAGAGAAAGAAGTTGTATAACTTGAGGATGAGAGATGGAGACTCGGTGGCAGAGCATTTGAACGCCTTCAATAATGTGGTAAGTTAGTTAGTATCTGTTGATATTAAAAGTTCAGATGAAGATAAATGTATCAGTTTGTTGTGCTCTTTACCAGACTCATGGGATAGTCTGGTTGTGTCCATAGGTAGTAATACAACTTCTTTGAAGTTTGAATAAGTGGTCTCGTCCTTGTTGTCAGAGGAGATGAGATGAAATAATATGGAAGGACATAACACATATGCATTATTTGCAAGATGAAATTCCCAGGAAAGAAATAGATATAATTTCTCAAGTGGGAGAACTAAGTCTAAGGGTAGATCTAAATCTCCTGGAAATTTTGGAAGGGTATGTTGGAGGTGTGGAAAAGAAGGGCACTACAAGAAGCAGTGTAGATCCAAAGTTGATAAAAGGAAGGGATCTGAAGAATATTCTTCTACAGAAGAAAAGACCTCCAAGGAAGAAGGAGGGGATGTGTACTTGGCCTCTTCAAGAACACATGCAGATCATGAGGCATGGTTGATTGACTCAGGTGCATCCTTTCATATGACTCCCC
>ML777950.1:426439-460582 GCA_009831015.1 Picea engelmannii
AATGTTGCAGATTCATTAAAAAAATCTGTGAGCACTGAGAAGTTCTCTTGGTGTAGAGGATCCATGGGCATTGTTGACTATGTAACCCTGTAACCCCCTGTGTGCAAATAAAACAACAAGTGGGAGAATGTTGGGTATGTGTTATATTCTTTTCACGAGTAGTAGTGTCTGAGCGTCTGCGTCAGGTGCGCAGGGGTTCGGGGGCAGCGCCCCCGAACAAGTTTTTCGCACCGGGACGACATATTTCCGAGACCACATGATATTTATGTGGTTTTTTCGGCACATGGTTTTTGCCAATGGTTTTCTATTTCTGGTTAAGGAATTAGGGTTTTGGACTAATCCAGGTCATTGGGTTAGGGTTTTGGATGTCGTTGGCTCCTATATGTATATTGTATTGTAAACAATGTAACACAATGTATGAATATAATATATGTTGGTTTTCCTGGTTTGGGTTTCCAGGTGAAAAAGCTTTGTGTAATGTTTGTATTTTCCATTGTATCTTTTATGTTCTTTTATGAATATCAGTTTGCAGTAGATATTGTACAAGGTTAGAATTTACAGTCGGAACAAATGACCGTCGAAAGCAGTGAGAAGAGTAGGTGACGGAGACAAAACGGATTAGCCAATGGCCTTCCAACATGCTAACGACATAACGCATGTCAAGGCGCCCTCATCAACCACTGTGCAAAAAATATTTCCAGTAAAACTTTTCATTGGGTGAGCCACTACTATCTAAAACGCTATGTGGTAAGGAAGACGAGGTTTTAAGTCAATTGTATCCAGCATGATGGTACCTGGATTACAAGTCTTGGTAGATCCTAAAGTGGTTAACAAAGCTTTCCTTTGGGAAGGGAAGCTTTGGAGGACCTCCAAAGCAGACATCTCACAAGGGGTTTGAGACAAATCCTCCACCATAGAATAGTTTTGGGCGGCCCTTGCGTTTGGGTTATGAGAAGATTTTTTGAACGCACCTTTTGGGATGCATGTCATTGTTTTGCCCAAAGTCTTCTCAATCTGTAGAGGAAGAGATGGGAGTTTGACTTATTTTCCCTTCTTAGAAGTGTTTGGTTTACTGTAGTCATGCACTCTAGTCGATATAAAAGCATCACCCTTCATCATATACACATTTGCGGATGCGAGATTGTTCGAAGATGGAGAGGGTCCTTGAATGCCCCCTTCCGCGCTTGTAGAGGCTTGGGTTAGGTTTTTCCCATGCTGAAATGGATTGGTTAACACAACAGGTTGTTGTTGTTTCACAAACTTTTGGGCCTCTGTAAGCCAAGGACATTGGTGGGTCAGGTGGTCTTCCACGCATAGGTTGCATGGATACCTCACCTTTCGTTTCTCATTGTTTCCCCCGTCGGCATTATTAGTGGGTTTCTTATCCCCCTTACCCTTCTTTCATTGTTTTTTCTTTCCTTCAAGCTGATGGGTGGCCTTTGGATTGGTCGATTGCACTATGTGTACATCTGACTTTTAGTAGGGGGAGCAGCCAAAGCAATAGTTTGGTTGGCCGCTGCGATTTCTTCGTCAGTTGCTCAGCGGGCTTTGCTTGTGCTGAACCAACAATACCATCAGCATGCGGTCCAACTCTCTGTCTGGTTTTATCAAGTATTGAGCATGGCACATCTGGAAAGATCTCATATAATAAACTGGATTGAGAATATATTATCTCAAGCTGTTGATCTCTCATGATGGCGTCTTCTTCAGAAAACATTCCCGACGTCGTGACGTCTTTGGATAATTGTGGGACCAAAGAGTTAAGGAACCACACGAGCAGGAATGCTGGTGGTACTGGCACCTTAATTAAACTCTTTCGGTGTCTCCATTATTGGATGTGATTAGAGATATGGTCCACTTTTGTCTGTGCAAAATTGGCCAGCAATTTTGTTCCAGCGTCGTATCTCACGGGTAATTGGAAATGGTTTAGGAAAGCCATTGCCAATTCTCTAAAGGAAGAGTATCTTGAGTGGTCAAGCTCAATGTACCGTTTCACGGAACTCCCAATGAGAGTATGTTGAAACAATCTCAATTGTACGGAGTCGTCTTTCAATGAGTTAGATGAGCAACAAAGATGGAAGGTGGTCACATGATCTCCTAGATCTTCATTAGGATTGGCTTCGAACTTTGGTATGTCTGAAGGCAACTTCGTCAGCATAGAGGGCCAACACAGATCATGACGGATAGGGCCATTTAACAACCTTGTCAAGTCTGGCAAATGCAAGGTTGCCAAAAAAGGTAGTTTGGGTTGTTGGTGATAACCTGGGAAAAAGGGGCCTGTAGTTTGATTGGCACCAAGTTGCCAGGAAAAGTTTGGCTGCTGGCCTGGGTTCTGGTAAAAACCATGGCCATGACCAACATACGTATTCTGCATGTGAGGAGACATCATCGGTCGATTCCTAAAATAGGACGTAGATGGTTGGGAACGCATTATATTCGGAGGACTTTGGGAGGGGTTGCTCCATGCCGATCCTGTGGGGATAGGCATAGTAACTTGTCCTAGGTTCCATTGGTTGTGAAAATAATTTCCCCAGATCGACATTCCTGACGAGGGAACGGATCCCTGCCAAGAATTCCAAGGCCCTGATGTGGAAGAAGTTCCTGGGTTTTCCCCCTATGCAGGAATATTACCCTGCATAGGAGTAGGTTGTTCAAAACTGGGATTGCCCCCAGTCGAGAAAGCAGCTGATGAGAAAGTGTTGTTACCAAACACACCAAACAAAGAAAATGATGTCAAACCTACCGGCATATTATGTGAAGGTGGTCCTTGACTCCCTGCTCCAAATAAACTATGGTGTGCAGGTGGCCCGATGATTGGATGGTGCGTGCCACTGAGCGAAGGGAACGGAGGAGGTATATGACCTCCCACATAAGGGAATGTGTTAAAAGGAGATGAAGTTCCCCCCATGTGGCCTTGCAAAGGAGTGTTAGAGATCCCTTCCCCCAGACCTAAAGTCTGTGAAGTGGAGTAGGAAAGTACAAGACTTATACCTAAGCTAGGCATCCCGTATGAGAACAGAGGGCCTATCGCACTTGGTGTGAAAGGGGTTGTGGCCGCCGAAATAGATGGGATTGGACCACTGTGCAAGGTAGAGGTGGTTGAAACCATGGTGGCTCAGACCGATGACGATAGGTTAGGAGGTGGAAATTCTCCTGTGGTGAATACCATAGTGGGAATTGAAGAATTCCCAGAAGGAGTGACAACATTTGTTTCCATTGCTATGTGCAACACTGTCTGGCACTCGTAAGGGTGAATTGGTACGATGATGGGTGCCGAAAGATCAGTGGTTGGAGTTTCAGGTGGACAAAGAGCTTTCGCTCCAAAGTCTAAAACGGTCGTGTCCTCCAAATGTTGGTTGGGCACAATTTCTTGTGACCCGGTCACTTCAAAAGACCCTTGTTGTTCTAGCTTTCACCTTAGTGGTGGCGGGGGTGGCTCCAGTGTAACCGGCGACAAGCCCAGAAGCCTTTGTGACTGGCGGAGCTCATGATCCTCCGCTATGTGAGAAGATCAAAGACACTCTAGGGCTTTCTATTCGTTCAAAAAACAACACACACTAAAAAAGTCCCCACAAGATAAAACAAGGAAACACTAAACTAATTGGAAGAACAGTTACAACAACCAACATTAGAGAAAATTACCAGTGCAAGTGCAACTCGAACATGGAAGCACCCTCCAGGTATACTCTACAAAGAATGGCCCGATGTCTGTCCTAGGTACCGTGGTATACCCCCACAGTCACCGGATGGATGGTGTGTGCCACCGAGCGAAGGGGATGAAGGAGGTATATGACCTCCCCCATAAGGGAAAGTGTTAAAAGGAGTTGAAGTGCGCCCCATGTGGCCTTGTAAAGGAGCGTTACATATCCCTTCCCCCAGACCTAAAGTCTGTGAAGTGGAGTAGGAAAGTATAGGACTTATACCTGAGCTAGGCATCCCATATGAGAATGAAGGGCCTGTCGCACTTGGTGTGAAAGGGGTTGTGGCCGCCGACATAGATGGGATCAGACCACTGTGCAAGGTAGAGATGGTCGAAACTATGGTGGCTCGGACCGCTGATAGTGGGTTAGGAGGTGGAAAATCTCTTGTGGTGAATACCGTAGTGGGAATTGAATAATTCCCAGAAGGAGTGACAACATTTGTTTCCATTGCTGCGTGCGACACTGTCTGGCACTCGTAAGGGTGAATCGGTACAATGATGGGTGTCAAAATATAATTGGTTGGATTTTTAGGTGGACCAAGAGTTTTCTCTCCAAAGTCTAAAACGGTCATGTCCTCCAAATGTTGGTTGGGCACAATTTCTTGTGACCCGGTCGCTTCAAAAGACCCTTGTTGGTCTAGATTTTGCCTTAGTGGTGGCGGGGTTGGCTCCAATGTAACCGGCGACAAGCCCAGAAGCCGTCGTGACCGACAGATCTCGTGATCCTCCACTATGTGAGAAGATCAGAGACACTCTAGGGATTTCTATTCATTCAAAAAACAACACACACGAAAAAAGTCCCTACAAGATAAAACAAGCAAACACTAAACTAATTGGAAGAACAGTTACAATAACCAACACTAGAGAAACTTACCGGTGCAAGTGCAACTTGAACACGGAAGCACCCTCCAGGTATACTCTGCAAAGCATGGCCCGATGTCTGTCCTAGGTATCGTGGTATACCCCCGCAGTCACCAGATGGATGGTGAGTGCCACCGAGCGAACGGGATGAAGGAGGTATATGACCTCCCCCGTAAAAGAAAGTGTTAAAAGAGGCTGAAGTGCCCCCCATGTGGCCTTGCAAAGGAGATTTAGAGCTCCCTGCCCCCAGACCTAAAGTCTATGAAGTCGAGTAGGAAAGTACAGGACTTATACCTGAGCTAGGCATCTCGTATGAGAACGGAGGGTCTGTCGCACTTGGTGTGAAAGGGGTTGTTGCCACTGACATAGATGGGATCGGACCACTGTGCAAGGTAGAGGTGGTCGAAACCATGGTGGCTCGGACCGGTGACAGTGGGTTAGGAGGTGGAAACTCTCCTATGGTGAATACCGTAGTGGAAATTGAAGAACTCCCAGAATGAGTGACAGCATTTGTTGTCATTATTGCATGTGACACTGTCTGGCACTCGTAAGGGTGAATTGGTACAATGATGGGTGCCGAAATATCAGTGGTTGGAGTTTCAAGTGGACCAAGATCTTTTGCTCCAAAGTCTAAAACAGTCGTGTCCTCCAAATGTTGGTTGGGCACAATTTCTTGTGACCTGGTCGCTTCAAAAGACCCTTGCTAGTCTAGCTTTCGCCTTAGTGGTGGTGGGGGTGGATCCAGTGTAACCGGTGACAACCCCAGAAGCCTTCATGACAGGTGGAGTTCGTGATCCTCCACTATGTGAGAATATCAAAGACACTCTAGGGATTTCTATTCGTTCAAAAAGCAACACACACTAAAAAAGTCCCTACAATATAAAACAAGCAAACACTAAACTAATTGGAAGAACAGTTACAATAACCAACACTAGAGAAACTTACCGGTGCAAGTGAAACTCAAACACGGAAGCACCCTCCAGGTATACTCTACAAAGCATGACCCAATGTTTTTCCTAGGTACCGTGGTATACCCCCACAGTCACCTGTGTATGTCTCTAAAAAAGATAGGTAACTAGGTTGCCAGCGTGTGAGCAGTCACCAGGCAGGTATAGTCGAAAGTCAGGTAGAACATAATGAACCAGGTATCGAGCCCAAAAAATGTCAAGGGTATCGAAAGAAAGTGGTTTGGAAGACAACTAAGGACCTCGAACATATTCGAGACCCATGAAGCTCCGTGGCAAATGCAATCGGCATAATCCCAAGACAAGCCCTCTATATGTGTTCTCCACTACGATTGGTGTAGCTTTGGAGGGGTTATATCCACTACCTTTCTGCATGTGACCTCAATTTTATCCCCTATGTTAGAGGGGGGTCCCAGATAACTTTCACGATACTAGAGTTTGACACTCCCTAACTTAGACTCCAATGTTTGATTTTAATGGCCTTGAAGAGTTTCCTCTCCAACCTAATTCAAGGCCCTAATCCTAAACTAGTTGGTTGACCCTACAAACATAAAAATTCTAATGAATTTTAAATTTAACGTTAATTTTAATGGTTTGTATTAAGTCAAAGGTTATGAAAGTGAAACTAGTGATGTTTGCAAGACGAAAGAAAAAATAAACAAAAAGCTGGAAACAAAATATCTTCACTTAACTCAAATCTTAAACAACTTTTCAAACTTAAAAAATTTCTAAGATCTTTAAACAACAAAATCAAAGCAAGATTTCACTTGACTACGAGCTACTTATGATCTAAGTAAACCATCAAGAACTTATGAAAGAAAAGACTTTTCCCTAGTTACGAATGCAAAACAACACTTTTTAACCAAACAAAGAAAATAAAAGATCTTTTTTCTTCTTTTTTTTTGAATTCTCACAAAGAAAAAAGGAAAAATATCAACAAGTCAAAACCAAGAAAACTTCTGGCCTAAGCTCAGATCACAAAGAGTCACTTTAAAAATCACACAGAAGAAAATTAAAATTGGACTCTCACACTTGTCTAAAAACCCTATAAAAGAAACTTTTGATGAAAACTTCTAAATGAAAAAAGAAAGTTATTGTTGTGATCAAACCTAAGTTACTGACTACTATGACAGAGACCTAAAAACCTGATAGGTATAGCTCTTGTCAAAGGAAAGTATGATTGCCTCACTTTCAACAAAAATCTTCTCCTCAAGCACACTACTGACAGTTCAACAACAAGTGTGTGCACGCGAGCTGTGTAAAGTCAGAGCACGTGTACACGCGTGTTGGCCTTATACAGGTTGCGTGTATCTCTAAAAATCTGAGAAAAATGAAAAGCCAAGCAAGCCATCCCAGGCAGAGACTTCTGGTATTGAGAACCAGAATCTCTTGAAGACTCAGACACTTACTTTAACAGAAAAAAAGAAAACAATTCAAGGAAAACTTCATAGAACAAATCAATCTGAGGTGAAACCTAAGCTATAGAATGCAAACAACGAAGACTAGAAAGAGTTCCAGAAAACCCCTGAGAAGGTCTACTTCTGACAGGGAAGAGGATGACTGCCTCTTTAAAAGAAATTTTCTAGAATCATACACGCGACTGACACTTCCTCAGCTAGCATGTACATGTGGGCTGTGAGAATGTAGGGCACGGGTACATGCATGCAGACCTTATACAGGCTGCGTGTACCTCTATGGGTCTCAGAAAAAAAATACAGTCAAGCAAAGAAACAAAGATAACTGTTATGGAAGACCAGAATTTTGCAGAAACTTAACAAACAGGAAATGAAACCCGTTTAAAAATACCCAAAAAATATTCCCACGAACCCTAGATAATCCCCAGTATGGTCGCCAATTCTGTTGTGAGTGGGAAATACCTCTACGTACTAGCACTTAGGGTTTTATCATGCATGCAGAAAAGACCTAAACATTCCTACTTTCTACCGTCGTCCCGGACCTAATCCCCATTATTCTTAAGCAAATACGTAGTTAAGAAGATCAAGTGAGAATACCTTATTTCGGGTGTTTGATGTCGATCCTTCTTCACTCTTGGTCGCTCTTTGACTACAACTCTCCTCCCAAGGATGACCTTCATTCACACAAGACAAACAAAGAACTCCACATGCATTTGATATATAGATTAATGGGTTAGAGAGTCAATCAACATGTATGAAATAAACCATCAAAACCTCATATGGTGGGACGAGAAAAGTACTTCTTTATTATTAACTTCAACAAATCAACTTACAATGGTGAAGCCGATCACTGCTCCATGAACCTAGTCCTGGGATCTTCTTCAACTGTCCTCCAACTTCTTTGCTCTATATTTCTCTTTGCACAATGAAGACAAAAGGTTGGGACAAAGGGAATATGAAATCAGGTATAGTTTCTTTACTATGATTCTCCTCTTCCAAATGGAACCCCTAACCCTTCTTTTATAGGCTAGAAGAAGCTAGGTATTTGGTCGAACCCTCGGCCATGCATGGCCGAAAGGTTTAGTTAACTCACCCAAAGTTGTCTGTTCTGTCAGCAACTTTCCTTTTTTCATGATTTTGTAGGTACACGCGGGCTGTCTTGGGTCAGCTAGCATGTACACGCATTCAGTAATGGAGCAGGGCGTGTGGGCCTTTATAAAAGGGGTTTTTAAGAAGAGTTGTTCGGCAGTGTTTTGGAAAATAAGGAATCTGAGATGGCTTGATGCCATGTAAGCATGTCTAGTGCAAATTAGGGTTATAACAATTTGATTGAATTAATGTTGGCGGAAGTGAAAGAGAAGATTTTGGTTGTTTCAAACTATATTTGTAGTTTTCTGAATCTGAATTGAATATAAATGCAGAATCTTTTGAAGTCTCTATGAAAATATTCTAATTGTTGTTGATATGAGCTTTGTCTTATTTCATCACATGTATTTCCTTTAATCCTTTATTTCATTTACATTTTCTTCTGTTTAAATTGGAGAGTTAAAGGCCTAGAATTCATCTCGTGATGCTCTTGGCTTAAGCAAATTAAACTATGTGATTGTCTTCTTAACTAATTTAGAATTCATTTCAGTAATGCTCTGATGCATTTATTTGTTTTCTTTATTTTCCTACACTCTATTTAAATTTAAGAATAACTCAGATTCATCACCTCATTTAGTATTTATCCTCTGGAGAGTTCTATCAGTCGATGCATTGTTTTCATTCACTTTCATAATTTTGACTCCATAGCCCTGAGTGTTCCTCACCTTCCTTGCCAACAAATTTATTAAAAAAAACCAAAACAAACCAAATCTAGCCACCGATTTCCAAAGAAATATCAAGTGACACGAGAGAGCCCTCTCAGAGTTGAGCAGGCTAGTGCCTCAGCTCTAAATCTGGTTGAAACAATTACCTCTGTCATTTGTCTATCATCCAGACAAAATTTACAGAGTGCTAACATAGACTCTACCCCACCACATGTTAATTATGTGGTGTCTTATCCTCGGTGTTCAATTTATTCTGAGAAGGAACCTGCGAAATCATGTTTTCCTTCTTGAGACTTGGCCTCGACAATTGATCCATTGGTTTATCCAATGGGGGCATGGGATCTCTTGCTTCCCCCTCTTGGTCCAAGTGATCGTGAGTCTCCTTTTGAGTCTGATCTCGCTGTTTGTAGATCCTCAAGCCCTCATGTTTGTTATTCTTCGTTGATAGACTCTGCTAGTCCTATCCGGAGCCTCCATCATCATATGAAATATGGTAAGTTTACTTCACCCTTTGGGACTGTCGACCCACATTTGCGTGATTTCTCGAATTTTGATTTTCCTTCAGATGAAGCTATCCTTGAAGCCATGACTACGGTTTCTATACCATGGGAGGACTTACACTGTGGTTTGTGTTTTCTTCCATTTTGGGAGACTTTCCAAGTTGACTATCGAAGAGACTCTTGGTCTGAGTCTAGAAGTGGGATCTACATGAACCAGTTTCATACATGAGTCGTAGCCCCATGGAGTCTTCTTTAAGAAATTTTCAAACTCTCTAAACATGAAAATATTTCTGAGTGATCTTGTTTTCCTTCACGCTCGTCAAACTCAAATTTGAAGGCACATCTCTCCATCGGTAGTTTACCTATTTTTCGGTCTAGATGGTCAATTTTACGAATAAATTTATACTCTAGGAACTTCAGTTCGCTAGAAGAGTATTCTCAGGTATAATTTTAACCCTTTTTTGGGCCCGAGGGACTAAATTTACGAAAAAGGAACCCCCACGGAGTCCATAGTTAAGCTCTTTTCAAACTCCCTAAATTTGAAAAGATCGTCGAGTGACCTTGTTCCTTCACACTCGTTAAATTGGTCCAGAAGAACATCCCCTACGGATTCCATAGTTAATCTCTTTTCAGACTCCTTAAAATTGAAAAGAACGTCGAGTGATCTTATTCCTTCTCTCGTTAAATTGGTACAAAAGAACATCTACTGGCATGATTTTATCCCTTTTTCTGGCCTGTAGATTAAGGAGGAAAAAGGTACACCTCGGGGGATTCGTCTTGCCGGGAGAGTTCTCCTCAGTAAATTTTACATTTTTTCAGGCTAAGGATACTAAATATAGAAAAAGGTTGTGAGTCCATAGTTAATCTCTTTTCAGACTCCTAAAAATTGAAGAGATTGTTGAGTGATCGTGTCTGTGTCACATTTGTTAAAATGGTTTTGAATAGATGTATTTTCAGTGCTATTTTATCCCTTTTTCGAACCGACTGGACTATTTTTGAAAAAGGTACCCCAGTGGATTCTTCTTTTACATTTTTTCAGACTCTCTAAGAGTGAAAAAATCATCGAGCGTACCTTCTCTGGGGTCGTGAAAAATACATTTAAGGGGTTTTCATTGTGTCCTACTAATCGCATTTGCATCTCTGCGTCTTTGGCCTAATGCCAGCTCCATGTTTCTCTCAACTTAACCTTTGAAGCATGCCTTATATGCAAGCCTTGTATCACTTTGCCTCTGTGACCTGACACCTTGACCCATGGAGGAATTTTCCCTGAGTGTCCTTTTCCTGCACATGTCTCCTTTCTCTAAGAATTAGTGTGTTCCTTGAGTTTGTAACTAGTATGCTTGTGACACTAATTCCTCCTTTGTAATGTAGCATTATTTTATTCTTTTTCAAGATCTTTTAAAACATTGAAAAAGACAAAAAAAAAAAAAAATACCCCAAAAAGGAGACAGGAAATATATATTCTTTTTTGGCAGCACAATGAATCACCCTTGGACAAAGCACATCCTTCTATTTGTTAGTCAACATTTGGTATCTAATTTGACCTTAGGAAGTTTTTCTCACTACATATAGTTGGTTCCTCCTCTATTTGGTTATTCTACCAAACACATGGAGAGTTTGTGTTGCCTCCTACATCGTGAACTTATGTCAATGTCATGTTGCTTGAGTCTGATCATCTTTCATGTTATTTTCCAAGGGAATGTTTACCCATCCTGAGTCGGCCTTTCTGCAGTTTGTCTCTTGACCTCATGTCCGGCCATCCCGAAAGTCCAATCAAGTCCTTGTTCAAAATCAATGAATTTCTTTGTCTGATCACCGAGATCCTCTTGTCTGTTCTCGATGAGCCGTCGAAGACCTCTGGGTAGTGAAGTATCGCATTACACTCCTACCTGAGTTTTGAAGATCTTGAAGTTGTTGCTCAAGCTCGGAAGGCCTCATCTCTAGCCATTAGGCATCATTGGATTATTGAATATGGATACTATACATGTATATCTTTGATTTTGAGATGTAGATCCGTTTTGTATTGCTCGCAACTACACTTTATATAGTTATATGACATGGATCTGCAGTGTATTTTATTTTCAGCCATGATTTATTTCATCCCGAGCATGGGTATGCCCACCTCAGAGAGACAATTGTTATTTTTGTAGATGGCACTTCTCGAACTCTAGTCCCGATCTCACTCGCTTCATACATTGGTGAAGATTTTGTAATGTATTTCGACCATCAAATGATCTTTTGACCTCACACATTAGGGGGAATCTATTATAACCCTAAATTTCTCCAAACATGCATACCTAGCACGTGGGCCTCTTACTTGCTATTTTTTCCAGGCCATCACTGAGTTGCTCTTCTTAAAAACTCATTTTTTGAAGATGTACACACCCTGCACCATTACTGCCTGCATAGAAATTCTTGATGCACCACTAAAACCCACCTACATATGCTAGTTTCACCATTACATCCCGGGTATACTTGCAAAAGTTTCAAAAGTTAAAAATTTGCAAGGAATTCATTGAGATTACGGGCTATTGGGTAGTTTCCCAACTAATCCACCGCCTATATCCCATCACCCAACTAAATAACCATCCTTTTTCCATATAAAAGGAGGTGTTGGGGTCTCATTCCTAAGCTAAGCATACGAACAATGAAACTCTTCCCATTACACATCCCCTCCTTGCCCCAAGCATTTGCAGCCTTGTTGTGAGAATTACATCAGAAATCCCCATTTTTCCCTTTTTCCTCCACCATAAGCCCATTCCATTTCCCAAGAAGAAGGTTGAGAAGAGAAAGATACATGGAGGTGAACTTAGAGCTTGGTGAAGAGGATCCCGGATCAGATTCGTGGAGCAGTAGTCGGCACTAGTTGTAAGTAAACATTGTATTATTAACAAAAGAAGTACTTTTACTATCCCAGAACATGATGTGACAAATGTTTTCATTTGTTTTATGTTTTTATTCTAACATGTAACCTTTTTTTATGTATTTATGTATGCTTGTAGTTCCCTCTTTATCTGTCTTTGAATGCAGGCCATCCTTGGGAGGAGGTTTTCAGTCAGCAGAGCCTTCAAGCATGAGAGGATCTACATTAGACACAGAGTAAAGGTACAGTTACCAGATCCTTCTTATTTTACTTTTCTTGCATAAGTTTTGGGTAGTTAGAAAAGTAGGATAATTTTAGATGGTTGTGATCTTCCTACATTGTAAACCCTGGTGTAGCCATAGGGGGGGGTTTCCCACTAGCAGAATGCAGAATGCAAAACCAGTTAGTACACCTTTGGCCAACCATTTCAAATTAACTAAGGAAATGTGTCCCAAGAAATGGGAGGAGGTAGAATACATGTCCAGGGTCCCTTATTCATCAGTAGGTAAAGTGGATTCTCAGGTATTTTAGAGGTACTTCTACTCATGCATTATGTTTTGAATATTTAGACATTGTTCTACAGGGATATGTTGATTCAGATATGGCAGGTGATAAACATAGCAAGAGGAGCACCACAAGGTATGTTTTTACAGTAGGTGGAACAACAATAATTTGGATTTTGAAACTGCAAAAGGTGGTTGCACTTTCAACAACAGAGGCAGAGTATGTTGTTGCTACAGAGGCTAGTAAAGAGATGATTTGGTTACAGAGGTTTATGGAGGAACTAGGAATGAAGAAAGAGAATAAAAGTTTGTACTGTGACAGTGAGAGTGCCATTCATCTTGCAAATAACTCATCCTTCCATTCAAATACTAAGCATATACATCTTAGGTACCATTTCATACGATTCATCTTGGAATATGGACATTTGAAGTTGGAAAAGATACATGCTAGCCAAAATCCTACAGACATGTTAACTAAGTGAGTAACTAGGGAGAAATTGAGTTCCTACTCAATTTTAGTTGGTCTTCAAGAATGAAGGATAAGAGAAGAAATTTTCTAGGTCCAATAAGGATCATAGTACAACATATACAATGACAGTGGAGTTGTTGAGATCAGTCTCCAAGTTGGAGATTGTTGGTTGTGGAGCTTCATTATCTTCCTGATTCAAAGGTCTTTGTTTTCAGTTGTGATTATACCCCATGATAAATTTACACCCTGGAAGAATGTAAAATCCTCCATGTGGGGGAGTGTAGAGGGGAGGATTACCCCTTATGTGGGGTCTGGGGGATAGAGTTTCCCGATGGGGGTTAGGGGGCGAAGCCCTCAAAGGAAAAAAATCCTTGTAAATGTATATTGTAATTTCATTTTAAATGTGTATCGTTCATTATAAGGTCATAGATCTGATGGTAGAAGTTATGTTAGGGTATTTTTCCCTAGAAGAAAACCCTCTTTATGATGGAAATTTATTGTGGCTATGCATCATTGCAAATATTGTATTCTGAGAGAGGAGACTGTGAGAGAAAGAAGAGGAAGCTATAGCAGGTGTGTTGTAGGTTGTATCCCTTCATTTGTTGGATAATAATAAAGGAAGGACCTGACAATTTCTCTGTTGGATGTAGCCCACAATGGGTGAACCACGTATATCTATGTCTCTATTGTATTGTGTATCTTCTATGTTTTATTTCCGTATTTTTTTTATTTTATTTCTCTGTGAACCTGTTTTTCTAATAGATTGGTCAAGTGTGACAAGAAGGAACCATGCATATGGAATCTAGAGTGATTTAAGATACATAGACCCAAGTTATGGGTCAAGAGACTATGTTTCGATTTGAATATGATTTTGTAAACATGTTAATATAATTTATCATTTCTTTAAGTAGTGGTATTTTATATGTGTCTCTATATGTGTGTAGAGACAAGAATGAATATTTTGAATTAAGTTTACACATGGGTAAGGGTCATATGGGGGGGGGGGGTGTTGTGAAATTTTTATTAATGGGAAAGGAGGAGGAGTTTCTATATACTACCTAATATAAACTCACTCTATGTAAAGGGTTGGAGACTACTCCCCCAGGAGGTTACACATTGTCATGAAGCACACTGCAAGTGGACAATCATAATGTATAACTAAGGGGTGTGCACTAAGGAAAAGTAGTCATTATTTATTAGTGACCATGAGTCTCTCACCATCAGTAAATGGGATATATTTAATGTATGTCCTTTCCATTTTACATCATTTTCCCTCAACATGAAAGTGTGTGTGCCTGGATGGGTTGGAGTGACCATGGATTCATACATGGTACTAGTTATATTGGCATTGGTATCGATACCAGTGCTAGTGTAAATTATTATTATTAGACAAAGTATCATTTATTTCATATCATATAAAATGTTATTTTAAATTAATATAAGTGCACTCATGAAAAACATTATTCGAATAGTGATAATTGCACTCATTTTATCAGAGGGGGGTATTTATAGGTAAATTAGGTTGATTGTATAATGAAAGATAAAAATGGAAACTAAATACTAAATACATGCATTAATATAAATCATTCATATCCTATTTTAGAGGTTTTGTTTAATTAAAAAGTGAATTATCACATGCACACACACGAAAAGAGTAAAAAATGATTAGAGGGGACATAAATGAGTAAAACCAGGAAAGGTAGTTTGTGGTTTGGTGAATAATATGCATTTAAGCTAATTAGAAATTAGAATTATGCATGGAAGCAACATGTGGCTAGGTGAATAATAAGTATATTAGTGAATAAATAATTAGGATTTTTTCATGAAAAGGCATGTATCATTTTACACAATTACTATAATAAGAGGAGGATGGCCATGGGAAGCACCTTATGCTCCTGAATGTTGTATGGTTGTTCTAATGCTAAAAAATGTCAAGGTGAAATGGTAGAGAGATTAGTCTTGATTGTTTTAATTCTAATAACATTTTTTTTGGGAGTGGGGACTCCATAGAATATTGTTAGTTGCACAATATATTGGTGAAGTGGGGAGGACCTTTCACCGTTGCTACCTTTTACACACATTTGTACAACCCTTACAACTTGAGGGTTCCAAGGGAAAAAGAGTATCGTTAGGTTGCACTGGGGAGATCAATCAATAATCTTTCATACAATTCATAAGATGGAAATTGGACCTAATTATTGGAGAAATATCTTACATGAAGCTTGGAGTTGAATACCAAAGAAATAAGTACATCTACATCAATCTAAAAAAAGGTACGTTGATTTCGGAATTGTTTTTACATTATTTATTGTTCAAACATTTCCCTTTGGGGTTTGGTTTCTATAGGTCTGATAGATCAAGTATCTTTGTTTTGGAATGGTTAAATCATTATATAGAGTTATCCATTGTGCATTCTAATCAATCTAAACCTCTACCGAAAACCTCATCTTGTTTGAATTCTTTTGGAAGTTTCTAGAAATGCTTTGGGAATTTTTCGTATAGGGTTACAAAAATATACACCCCCTATAGAAGGAAAACTATATGCATTTTGAGTAGTTTTCACCTTGAAATAAAACAACCCTCACATGCATGTAGGTTTCCTTAAGGTATCCTATGTGCATGTCATGTAGGGATGTGTTTCCTCTTTCAAGTGTAAAAGTTAGGATTTTAAGGGAATTTGAAGGGGGTTTTATCTCTAGCATTTAAGAGTATAGTTAGGTGTAATTTGGAAGTGACATAACCCAATATAAATAGCCATTGAGTGTTCTCTTGAATATATTTTTATTCCTTTATTTTATCTTGAAGAGTCGCATATTGATTCAATTCTAGGAGGTGATTTTATTTTTTATATTGTTACCTTCTCTCATTTGAAAGAACCCAAGGTTATTTCGGTTAAAAAAAAAGTATTTATAGGAAGTATTCCATTTTAGGTTTTCCCACCCTTCTAAAGATATTGTTCCCTAGTATACAAAATGAATTTAAATGTGCTTGGTTATAGACATTATGGTTTATGTATTGTAACTAAACTGACATCTATATGGTAGATGATTGAGGACATAATAAAATATAGCTTGATGAGTTGAGAACTGATCTTAAAATGTTATTAGTCTGTTATATTTCATGCATATTGTTATCACCAGAAGTCACTCCTGGATTGTAGCAGGAGTAAGCTTGATACCCATCAGTTTTATATGTCAAGATAATAAATGTGGGTGGTCGAATGGGTGTAGACCCAAGAGAATATCATTTTAACTCAAAGAACTACGCCAGGCATGCATGAGAAAGTGAGGTCTTGATCTAAATTCCGTCAGTAAGTTGAATTTAAGGTGAGCAGATGGAAGACTTGGCGAGAATATGAACGAGATTGCTATGGGAATCCAGCATTCCAGTAGCTTGGGGAAGGAAAACAAGACACTGAAATATGCCGAACTGACACAACTACAACAACACGGTGATGGATCAATTGGATCTTCCAATTCCGAGCATCACGATACTGTTATAACACCTTGATTGGATCCTCCAATTCCAAGCTATTCAGTGTGAGAGGAAAAGGTAACACAGGAAACTAACTGAAATTGGTGTAAATATTGCAGTGATCAACCATACATCATCCTACAACATCTAAACCCTCTACTGGATCCTCCAATTTCAAGTGTCTTAATACGGAGTTTACAGACAGATGGTGAGAAGATGACTTTCATTAAACAGAAAGTCTCAAATGATAATACATAGCCAGGAAAACCAATGCTTCATCAAAACTTTACAATGCAAGAGCCTAGCTCAACCATCCCCATAACAAAAATGTCAAAAATGCCTACATATAATCAAACTGGCTTCGACTGTCTGAGACACGATCATGTCATACATTCAAGGCTTTATGTTGCTCAGCTTCTCTTGTCAGGTTGCGCATGCATACATTGGGAAGACTACCCATGCAGTCGGTTGTCAGACACAATCTTTGTCAGGCTGGACTGACAGACACCTTATGCTCTTTGTCTCTTTCTGACCTTCTATTTATGGAAGGAGATGATGTTCAACCATCGTCAACTGCCTTAATAACTACTTTCTCGGGATCAGGTAAGGCCCTGTCGATTCTGCACTTGGACAACATGGCGTCCCTTCCTTGGTTGTTGTTGCTTCACTGGACTGCTATGAGGGGGCTCGACCTACGAATCTGGACAAGGATCTGACGGGGGCGATGATGTCAACACTATGAAGGTGAGATGAGTGGTGTTGAGGTGGAAGCACTAGGTGGCGGAGAAGTGGGGCTATGACACCGGATGAGAAGTGCCACGGGAATATGCATAGGAAATAGGTGGAAGTGACATGGAGCATGGGGGTACAGGTGTCAGGAGATAAGAGGGGTGAAGGAAAATGGAACATGACACCTGGAACATGGAGGAAAAGTGTGTAGTGGTGAAGGGTAGAAGGGAAGTGGGAGACGTGACAAGGGAAAAGGGGAGGCAGAGTGGGGTACACTTTTCACAAGGGGGTGAAGGCGGTAAGCGATTGAGGGGGACCCAAAAGGAGCTTCCCATATCAGACCCCCCCCTTCATTAAAGGGAGAATGGCAAGGGGGGTCCATATTTGGACCTCGGCCATAGATCTAGGCACTTTAATCCCAGCCATTCAGACTTGCGTGGCACCATATCGGACCCCGCCCCTCCCCCTTCATTAAAGGCAGAATGACTAGGGGGGTCCAGAATTGGACCTCGTCCATAGATCTGGGCATGAAAACCATGGTCGCCAAGATCCACACATTTTTTAAATCAAATATGCCCTCTCATAAAACTTAGGACAAGTAGGTTTTCAACCCACTTTGGTCATGTTTTCGCCAAAGGGGGGGATTTGTTAGGAAAACACCTCCTTTACAACATTAGGTGATAACATTGCGCTCCATGGGGGATGGCACGCTACCTGCGAGATTCCAAGAACTTTCCTGCAACTCTAGTGAATTATTGTTGGTCTATGAAGTCATTTATTAAGCCGAAAACAAATAGGAAAATATTATTTACAAAAAACCAAAGAGACACTCATGGCTCAAACAAAACACTTCTTCAGGAAATGCCCATTCATAGGTCCATTAAAAACATCTTCGCCCTCCAAATCCTGAAACCTATAGGTGTTTTTCAGGAATACTTCAGAGATCTTGAAGGGCCCAATCCAGAGGGCATCGAACTTGCTATGTTTTCCTTTATCCTACCTGGCTGTATCCCACTTAAGAACTAGATCTCCAATTTCAAATATCTATTTTCTGACCTTCTTGTCAAAGGCCTACTTGATCTTCTGCTGATGATTGTGAGCTCTGTCCATTACTTGTTCTCTGGTCTGCTGCACTTCCACTAGTTGATGAATTCTTCTGACCATATTGTCTGGCACTCCTTCATAATCTTGAAATAATTTTGCTACAGGTAGAGCCAGCTGAGTGGGAAATACAAATTTCATCCCATAGACAATTTGAAAAGGGGAGGATCCCAGGGACCTCTTTGTTGTCACTCAATCAACCCACAGAGTGAATTTTAGATTCGAATCCCATGCTTTCTTATTGTCTTCTAACAAGTTTTTAATGATCTTGATCAGACTCTTGTTAGAAGACTCTGCCAATCCATTGCCTTGGGGATAATAAGGAGTGGAGTGAATCAGTGAAATCCCAAACTGCTCACAGAACTTGATCAAAGGCTCATACTTGAAAGAAGCAGCATTATCAGTAATGATCCTATCTGGGAAACCAAACATTGCTATAATATCCTCCAGGAAGTTGATTATTACCTTGTGCGAAGCACTCCTAGTGTTGACCACTTGAATTAGGATGAATCTCCCCAATGAAGTCCAATCCCCATTTTTGAAAGGGTGCAGATGTTACTACAGGTTTCAGGGGTAGGAGTTTGAGCTGCTACTTTCTTGAAAAATTTTGACATTTGATATAGGCTCTAATTTTTCTTCAAACATCAATGAATAAAGTGGGCTAGTAGTACCCATCCCTGAGAATTTTGTAGGTTGTGGTCTTCCAAAAATGGTGTCCCCCACATAGGCTGTCATGAAACTCAAACATAACCCTTTGGGCCTCCCATGGGTTTAAACATCTTAGAATCACTCCCATAGGGTCCCTCCAATGCAAAACTTGGTCAATAAGGAAATATATGACTTCTTTGAGATTTAAAGCTCTTACCTTACTCTTCCCTATTCCATCAAGAGGCTTTAATTCTTGTAGAAAATACATAATGTCTGCATACCAAGTGGATTATGCTAATGGTAAATTTCCCTGAGTACTTCCATCAGACAACTCCGCCTGCTGAACTTTTGAGCAAAGGTTGATGGATTCAACCCCCAATAGTTTACAGTTGGATTCATCCAACATCTTGGCCAAACCTTGCCCTTTAACTAACTTGGTGGGTTGTATTTCCCGATCAAACTCAAGGATATTGGCGATCCATTTACTCGTTCTACCATCTATGTCAGGTTGTATAATAATTTCCTTCACAGAGGCTGAAGGAACATATGCAATTACTTTTGAGTGCAATACATAGACTCAGAAAGCTTTGAGTTCTTTCACCAGGGCTTAGGCTTTCTTTTCCATAATGCCATACCTGATCTCGACATCCCTCAATGCTCTGCTAAAAAAGGAAATAGGTTGCTCCAACCCTACATCATTCTTCTATAGTAGGACAACAACCACTATATCAATGGAGGCAAAAGAAAAGATCAGGAAGTTCTTGGAATAATCAGGACTGATAAGAACAGGTGCCTCATTCAACGCTTTCTTGATTTGGTTGAAGGATTCCCTGGGTTCAGCAGTCCACTTTACTTCATTTCCATTTTTGAGCATGGTTGTGATATGATTTATTAATTCAGCAAAGTTTGAGACAAATATCCTCAAAAAGTTAATCTTCCCCAAGAAATCCTTGACTTCCTTTCTGGACCTGGGAAATGACAAGGTTTGCATTGCCTGCACCCTGTTGGGATCAATTCTCACTCCCTATGTTGATACTATATGGCCTAACAACTTTTCCTCCTGCATAGCAAACAAAGATTTCTTGGGATTTGAGGAAAGGCCAAACCTTCTACATTTCGAAAAGACTTTCCTGAGGTGACAATAGTGCTCTCTATCAGATCTGTAGAAAACTATGATGTCATCCAGATAGATCACCACAAACTGATCTTTCTCCCCAATGAAGGCGATATCCATGGCCCTCTGAAAGGTCACTCCTGCGTTCATCAATCCAAAAGGAATCTTGGCATACATGAATGTACCCCGAGGAGTGGTGAAGGTTGTCTTTTCTTTATCCCCAGGTAGGACTGATATCTTATTGTAGCCAAAAAATCCATCAATCATGGATATCCTGAATGCACATGCTACCCTCTACAATATGTGTTCCATCTTAGGTAGAGGGTAATTGTCCTTCTTTCAGCTTCTATTCAGATTTATGAAATCGACACAGAGTCTAATTTCTCCACTTTTCTTTCTCACTAGGACCAGATTGGCCACCCATTTAGAACATATCAAGGGGAAAATGATTTGGGCATCTAATAACTTCTTCAATTCTCTCTCCATGATAGGCAACAACATGGGATTAATTTGTCTCAACTTCTACCTAAATGGCTTAACCTCTTCTTTCAGTGGGATCTCTTGCTCAATGACAGATGTGTCATATGTATTGAGGTCTTCATAGTTCCATGCAAATACATCAGAAAATTCTTTTAATAACTCAGTATAATCGGATCTTTGTTCCCTTGACAGGATGCTTGACAATCTGAAAATATTTGGTTCCTTCTTTGTACCAATGTTTCACTCAGCTACATCAGCATTATCATCTAAGACTTTACCCTTCACTGCCACATCATTCCCATTAGACAATATTTCTAAAAGAACTAATCCTTTGGGAATATGATTTCTAGGTAATTGAACAGTGTGATGATCAACAATATTATTTAGAAGGGCATCAGCATGAGGTTCTTCTTCAAAAGCAGAGTCTTGATCAATATGTAGTGCTAAAAATTCTTCCACAGTCTCCAAGAAACTTTTGATCTCAAGATCATCCTCAAACACCTTCCAATGCTTGGCATTGTCAGGTATGGAGGGCCTATATTTCACTTCTACATCATACTTGAGATTGGGTGGTAGAGGAGCTTTAAAATTGCTTGTTGAAGTAGCAAGAGAATCAACAACAATGTTTTATCCCCTTGGAATGAATGATATGTTGAAGGCTAGGAAAAAACTGTCAATGAGGTCCCATACTTCATTTTTGTAACTCCTCAGCCAAGGGTGCTTGGCTTGATAAACATTTTTGATCTATTGAATAATCAGATCAACATCACCAAACACTGATATCTCCTTGATTCCCATGTCTTTGGCAGCCCTTAAGCCCAAAATAAGAGCTTCATACTATGCCACATTATTCATAGTTTCAAACGCTATCTTGTAGGACAAAGATATGGTCTCCTGAGCAAGGGAAATGAAAACTACCCCAACACCTACACCATCTTTAGAAGAAGCTCCATCAAAGAACATTTTCCACACAGAAGTAGTTGAAGGAGAATCTTCATGGGGGATAATTGGTTGCTTTCTGAGTCAAAGAGGAGCTTCAGGACTATTGATGAGCTGCAACAAACTGGATCCCAAATCAATGTCAAGGGAAAAGATGGGATGATTGGTAGGGTCTGCCTCATCATTGAAAATGTAGGCCAGATAAGATTCCCTATAAAGTCTTCTATTCTCCCCCCCAAACATGGTAATAGTGGCATATGTGAAGTCCATTTGTAATGTTCCACCAAGATTTTTAATCCAAGATCTTGACAATAGCATGCCAAACTTGGGAGGAACATCAACTACTACAATTTCCATGACCACACTCTTCATGGGAAACTGAAATAAGGACACCACTAGGTCTTTGATGACTCCAAGACATTGCACCCTACTTAAATCAAAAGATTACAAATCATGATAGGCCTTTGTTACTTCGAGGCCCAATTATTCCATGATTGTTTTGGGCATGAGATTATGAGAAGCCCCTGAATCCATTAAAAACTTATGCAACACCTTATCATGAATGTTCAGGGATGTGTAGAAGGGAGGGGATGAATCATCTCTATCTTATACCATGGGACCAAGGATGACTGATGTATTTTCATCTTGGATATTTACTGAGTCTGTGGAAAGATGAGGTGGCTCGGATAGCATCATTTTAGAGAGGGACATTTTGAAATCTTCATGTTTGACTAGCTTTGAAAGGGGCACAAGGATCCTGATTTTATGAATTTCATGCTCAAAACTAAAGGAGGAAGGAGGCTTAATAATTCCCCTCATGTCAGGGACAAAATCTTTGGTTGTTGGAGAAATACTCTGAGTTTTCTTTTCCTTGGCAGTGACTGCTGCAGGTTTAGGAGGATTTTCTGCTATGAGAGGTTGATCAAGGATATCAGACTTCCCTTCTTTCTTCTTTGACCTGAGGTTGTATATGTTATGATTTTTGTTGGCTTTTCCCCTTTACTCGGCTCGTTTATTTGACTTTTCATGAGGGATTCTTCATATGCAGATTGAGTCAAATGGGGAAAAGGGGAGGTATCTTCAATACAGTGAATTTTGGGGTCTAGTTCTTCTTCTTCCCCTTCCTCATCATCAACCAGGTTATTTTGGAGAGGGTTTTGAATCCTATGATCATCTCTATCTCTGTTCCTTTGTTCCCTTGGAATGATATGGGGAACATTTCTATTTGGCCTCCTGAAGCCTCTGTTATCTGTATTTTGGGAATTTTTGTTACATTGGCTTCCCTTCTAACTCCATCCTTTCCATCCTAGGCAAAAGTGACTTTAGCATCTTGGTTACTTCATCCATCTAAGGGGGAAAGGCAGAGGAACCATATGTGGAGGCTTCAGATCTCCTTTTGGGTATGTCTCTATCATCTTTATTTCTGAGTCGATCAACAGCCAATGTATTCAACTCAACTTCCATAGCCACATCCTACATGTGAGCCATGGAAGTGGCTCATCTTTCCCTCAACAAAAGGTAGAAATCAAGTTCAAAAGCACTGGCATAAGTAATCTTGGTTGAATCTTTTGAGGGATTTATCTTAGCAGGGATCTTATTATACATCTTATTGAACCTCTTGGAGAAGTCAGAGACATACTCTCCTTCCTTTCTCTTCAAAGACCCAAACTTCTTCATGTAGTACATGAAGTCCTTCTTATCTCCCCACTGTCTCAAGAAGGAGTTATCCAAAGCATCTATCCCATAAACAGATCCAGGAGGTAGATCCCTAAACCGCTTCCTAGCCTCGCCTTCGTGGCTATGAACAAAACTCCTCATCCATATGTTTGCATGAATGATGACATGATGATCCGTAAAAATATAAAAGGCTTCAAGATGTTCTTCTACGGTTATATCTCCTTCGCCTGTAAACTTGGGCAACTGCTTGAGGTAGCCATCTGCTAGAAGGGCATTGAGGGGCTGAGGCAACACAAGCGGAGCATACCTAGAAGCTATTATGGCCTCCATTCTGGTCATGGGGGGATTTTCTCCTACCATAGGAATGTTTGGTGGAGGAGAACTAGGAGGGGAAGGAGTTTAAATAGGGGAGACTGGAACTGAGCTTCCAGGTGGAAAGGGTAACAATGGAGGATTCAAAGAAGAGGCTACAGGGATTGAGTCAGCAGAGGCTTCTCTTTTTGCAGTAGCAATAACAATAATAGGAGGAGGGATGGTAAATCTAGGAGTGGGGGAATCTTCTATGGTTCTAGATCTAGGCCAAGGTACATCTTCATGGGAGAGGGGGGTGACAAATATTTCTCCCTCCAAATCCAGGCCAAGAGGGGAAAACGCAACAGGAACACTCCTAAAATTTAAAGTTATATAAACTCTAGCAGAAGGTATGATAAGGGAATGAAGAGAAGAAAATGGAATTTCTATAGAAGGAGATGGAAAATTATCAGAAATACCTGGTTCAATAGTAGAAGCTTCTCCTCCAAAGGATTTCCCCTTTCTGATAATCTTCTCTGGATCTACTTCATGTGTCATCAAGGGAAACTAAGGGGTAGACCTCGTGTGTCTGCCTCTGGAATCCACAACTGAAAAAGTGGGCTCACCATAGTGGATTTGTCACAATGGAGTCACCAAGTGCATAGTAGAAATATTGTAGGGCTCTAATGCTTGATGCACCTTCAAAATCAGAGGCTCAATGTCGTTCAATCCAAGGGAAAATCTTCAACTTCATCCCCAGCAATAGTGCCATAAATGTTAGCACTAGAAGTCACTCCTGGATTGCAACAGGAGTAAGACTGATACCCATCAGTTTTATATGTCACGATAATAAATGGGGGTGGTCAAATGGGTGCATACCCAAGAGAATATCATTTTAAATCAGAGAACTGGGCCAGGTATGCATGAGCAGGTGAGGTCCTGATCTAACTTTCGTTATTAAGTTAAATTTAAGGTGAGAAGATGGAAGACTTGGAGAGAATATGAACGAGACTATTATGGGCATCCAACATTCCAGCAGCTCGGGGAAGAAAAACAAGACACTGAAATATGTCGAACTGACACAACTACAACAACAAAGTGATGGCTCGATTGGATCTTTCAATTCTAGGCATTGCAATAATACTATAATGTCTTGACTGGATCCTCCAATTCCAAGCTATTCAGTGTCAGAGGGAAAGGTAACACAAGAAACTGACTAAAACTGGTGTAAATATTGTAGTGATCATCCATACATCATCCTACAACATCTCAACCCTCGACTGGATCCTCCAATTCTGAGTGTCTTAATACAGAGTTTAGAGAGAGATGGAAAGAAGATGACTTTCATTAAACATGAAATCTCAAATGATAATACATAACCAAGAAAACCAATGCTTCATCAAAACTTTACAATGCAGGAGCCTAGCTCAACCATCCCCATAACAAAAATGGAAAAAATGCCTACATATACTCAGACTGGCTTCGAATGTCTGAGACGCGATCATGTCATACATTCAAGGCTTTACGTTTCTCATCTTATCTTGTCAGGATGCATGTGAAGATGTTGGGCAAACTGCCCATTTATGGAAGGAGACGACGTTCAACCACTGTCAACTGCCTTAATAATTTATTTCCTGGGATCAGGTAACGCTCGGTCGATTCTGCACTTGGACAATGTGGAATTCCTTCCTTAGTCATTGTTTCTTTGATAGACTACTACAAGGGGGCTCGGCCTGCGAATGTGGACAAGGATCTGACGGGGGCGATGATGTCAATACTATGAAGGTGAGACAAGGGGTGTTGAGGTGGAAGAACCAGGTGGCGGAGAAGTGAGGCTATGACACCGAATGAGAATTTCCACAAGAATATGGATAGGACACAGGTGGAAGTGGCATGGAGCACGGGGGTACAGATGTTGGGAGATAAGAGGGGAAAAGGAAAAGGGGACATGACACCTGGAACATGGAGGACAGGCATGCAGTGGTGAAGCGTAGAAGGGAAGTGGGAGACGTGACAAGTGAAAAGGGGAGGCAGAGTGGGGTACAATTGTCACAAGGGGACGAAGGCGGTAAGAGATTGAGGGGGACCCAGACGGATCCACCCATATTGGACCCCCCCCCCCTTCATTAAAGGGATAATGGCAAGGGGGGTCCGGAATTGGACCTCGGTCGTAGATTTGGGCGTGCAAACCATGGCCGCCCAAATGCACGCATTTTTTAAATCAAATATGCCCTCTCATAAAACATAGGACAAGTAGGTTTTCAACCCACTTTGGTCATCTTTTTTCCAAAGGGGGGAATTTGTTAGGAAAACACCTCCTTTACAACATTAAGTGATAACACATATGATTTAGAATAGTTACTAATCATATGATTTTCATTCCTATATTTAATATTGAAGAGTCGCATATTAATTCAATCATAGGAGGTGGTTTTATTTTGTATTTTTTTTCCCTCTCTCATTTGAAAGAACACAAGGTTATATGGGTAAATTAAAATATTTATAGGAACGATTCCATTTTAGGTTTTCCTACCTTTCTAAAAAGATCGATCCCTTGTATACAAAACAAATTTAAACATTCTTGGTTATAGCCATTATGGTTTATGCATTATAACTAAACTAGTAGCTATATGGTAGATGATTGTGGACATAATAAAATATAACTTGTTGGGTTGAGAACTGATCTTGCAATGTTAGTAGTCCATTATATTACATACATAGAATTGTAGCATAGTTACTAATCATACTCTTGTTGGAATGGAGTGATATATGAAAGTTATCAACATGTAGAAGATTCAATTTGAAGATATCTTGGGAAGAAGAATCTAATACAATATTAGGATTTAAATTTATACTTGCAAGGTTTAGTATTTTGGATATATTTGATCGAGGTATTGTTTAGTGTCTTGTTGGGATCTACAAAAAATAGAAGATATATCTTATATTGCATAGAGGGTATATTTGTTTTACAAAATTGTTTAGCTACTGTATTATCAAATAGGATATCTCTTTTTTAACAACCCTGGATTTAATCCCTGCAAATTATAATGTAATTGGATGAATTTGAACTAGGTTGGTGAGTCGATGTGTTGGGATTAAGATCTTGTATTGATTTAATGTGGTTGGGGGGTGAATCGAATATTATGTGCAATCAGTGATTAATAAAAGTAATAATCGTTGGTTTTGATATGAAAGGGATGAAGAATGACATGGGGGCTATTATTGCACAAGAGAGAGGCATCCAAGGGGGATTTATGCATGGGTATTAATCCAAACCCACATTCATGATTTATATTATCATTGTGTGAACCTTCTATTTGTTGTTGAGTGTTCCTAAAGCCAATCATTAAACTCATTTAAGAGGGTGGGTGTGAGGAGTCACATCCCATAGTTATTGGATATAATGTGAATGAGTACAATCAACTTGGGGAAGAGTGTAAGTCAAGTCAAGAAAACAAACAAACAAGAGAGAAAATTTTTATGGCCAAGGGGGAAGTTTTTGGACATTCATGTTTTTGCATGGAGAGTAGTTTTTACAAGTAGTTTTTGGGTAGCAAAGGAAGATCTCAGTGTTGGGAAGAACATTATCCATGATGTGCTTTAAGGAAGTCATTGTTGGGATATGGTTGTTCTAGAAAATAGGCTTGTGTGCCTACAAAATGGGTTGTAAGCCTATAGTGATTTTTCCTATTGAGGAAATGATTCAAGAGCCTTGTCAAGGATGCTATGAGAACTTCTTGGGAAGCTGAGAGTTCCTGGAAGTCCCCAACTGAGAGTTCTTGGCCAAACAAGTGCATTGGAAGATATGATAAATAAATGGTACAACCTGAGGGGCTTTGAGTAGTGAAGGGGCTACATTTCTTGGGTAGTGTAGGTTGTGGGGAAGAGAGAGACATGGAGGATTGGAACTATTGTGGGAGTACAACTTGGATTTTTGGGTTGTTGTGTGTGGAGAGTAGATAGATAGTGGGTTGGATATACTTGTGGACTCATATCCTTAGCTCGAGGGTGGCCTCCTATTGAGAGGAAATGAACAACAGTTCCTATGTTTGGGAGTTTCATCCTTCGTACGTAACCAGTTGGTTAATTATTAACAAATAAGTGTTTTTGTTATGTTTCCAAATGTTATTTTTTCTATGAAAATGGTTTAGATGAATGTTGGGTACTTTTTTGTTGCTTTAATAATTGTATTCATGGTTTTATTTATGTTTTTAGATGAATTTAGAATATGGTATCAGTCAAATAGTCAAATTCATGTGTGATCCATAACTGGTAAGATATAGGAAATTAATTAGCAATAAATGTTAATGATTTAATGAGTTTCTACACATGATGTTGCTTAGTTAGAGGTTGGGTATGTTACAAAATGGTATTAGAATTTTTTGTTCAAAATTCTACCTGTATGGGCCAAGAACCAATGTGAATTTGGCGAACTTTGTTGTTGTATATTTTTTTGTGACAAATTTGAGGAAAAACAAAGAAAAAATAGAGTGAAATCCCCAAATTCGTGGGTAAATTTCGAGTGAAATTGCCTCAAAACCCTCTTAGATATAATACGAGGCATTGATCTGCATTGTTGCAGAGTTAAATTTGACTTGGAAGGTTGGATTTTGTGTTTTAATTAATTATAGATTTGGACAAAGTTCAGTGAATCGACAGTCAAGATCATGTTTGATCTTGAGATCAACAACTTAGATTCGTTGACATAAATTTAAAAACTTATAAGGTTTTGGCCTTTTGAAAGGTGAAGTGAATCGACGACCAAGATTCAATTTTGACGGTTGGAAAAATGGATGAGATCAATGGCCAAGATCTTTTTTCGGCCATTTTGAAGTTGAAGTAGATCAATGGTTAGGATTTTCATTCGGATCTTGGAAAAGAGAGAAAATAGATGGTCGAGACTCGATACTCATCGACAGAGCTGGGAAAATTTTGATGGATCAACGACCAAGATCAATTTTAATAGTATATCGACGACCCAGAATAATTGGAGATTGGTCAAAAAAATTTCTAAGTGTTGGAGTTAACTAAAGGAAATCATCAACGATGTCCGACAACCATTCAATGGGATTTAAAATTTGTTTTTCAAATTATTAATTTCTATGTTTTTTTTTATCTTTTCTAATTTATGTAATTAATGCAAAAAATAACCATTCTTAAGTGTTTGAGAAAATATTTTCTATAGGGTAACCCAAGGGAATGCTCAAGAAAACTATCTGAAGATTTTGGTTCTCTTGGAAATAATTCGTTTAAGAACTTATTACCGCATGATAATATTCTGGAAACATAAACCAATGAAAAGAAAAAATTATAACAATAAAATGCCCAAAATTAATTCCATGGCATTCCATGTACAAAATAACGGAAAATAGAAATTAACTAAGAAAGCATGTAACCATTCAATGAAAATACCTAGTAATTCATTCAAACATATAAGATAACTTAACAGTATTGAAATTATTACTAGATGTCTGCATCATTTAATCAATAGTACAATCATCCATATAAATTAATTAAAGCATAGAATCTTCAACATATAATGTTCTTCAACTCCAAAAAGAGTTTTTGGATTAGCTAGAAATAATCCATTGCTACAATTCATCTATTGTCACTTAGAGCCAAAATACCCTTCTCTAGAGGAAAATTATCATATTTATAAGAAAAATTACATTTAAAAATAATATAAAGCAAAAAATAGAAAAAAACTAGCAAAACAATTTGCATCCTGCTACGATTTCGGTGAACTGGGTGTCTAAACTTATGTATCCTTAGCATCATATTTTTCCCATTAATCAAATAGTTATTCGCACAAGCTCAAGTGGGGAAACAAATGTTGTTCTTTAAGAAGACTAATACTAGCATTCATTTTATGAACCTATAACTTGACAAGTTAGAAGATTTCCAAAAGTAGGTTGTGTCGACCCTACTCTCACTGGTATAGTCATCAATCTTCTTCTTTATGTCGATGATATCGTTCTTATGGAAGGGAATCCTCGTGATCTTGAAAACCAACTAATAATCCTAAATGATTTTTTCTCCAATATGGGTATGACTATTAATACTGATAAGACTAAGGTCATGATTATTAAATCCAATAAGATCACTTATTATACCTTCTTTTATGAAAACAACAACTTGGAGGAAGTGACTTCATACAAATATCTTGGAATTTATATTCACCACAAGCTCAATTTGAATTACAGAATTGAGAAAAGTATTATTGGGGGATGGAAAGTGTATTATGGACTTGAAAACAATTGTAAATTAGTTGATCTTTGGAGTTGGGATAAGAAGAAAGTCCTCTTTGAGACTCTTGTTACACCTATTATTCTTTATGGATGTGAAGTCTAGGGATGTAGTATCTCTCATGAATCCTGGAGAAATATAGAGCAAATACAAAAGAATTTTATAACCTATAATCTCAAAATTAAAGGAATTACGCCCTATCCTATCCTCCTCTTAGAAACAAGCCTCTCCCCCGTTGAGAGAACGATTATGACTAGATACCTAATGTATAAGGACAAGTTAAACAAAACAGAAGACAAGAGGCTTCCTAAAATTTCTTCAAAATCAAGTCGCAATCACCATCGACTCAAGCGAGAATGGAATAGAGATGCTCGGTCTTGGCTAAACTATTGGGGAATCATGGAAGACACCATTTTGCAGAATAAAAATACTATTAAAAATATCGTCAGATCAAAATTTAAGGAGAAAATGCGGTGTGACAAAAAGTTATAGGAAAAAATAAAATTAAGGTATTATAAGGATGTAATCAACCCTAATCTATAAGATCAAAATTATCTATATGTTTTGACAAGTGTAAAGAAAAAAATAAGCATTGCTAAGATAAGAACAAATTCTCATGAGCTCCATAGTGAAACTGGGCATTGGTCAATTCCTAAAACGCCTTGGGATGAAAGAGTGTGTCACCTATGTGACACTAATAAGGTTGAAGATGAAAATAACTTTCTCTTATATTTTCTAGCCTATACCCATATTAGATCTCATTTTCAAAATATTTTTCATACTACCAACCTTCTTGACCTCTTAACTCAACAAAACTATGGTGATCTTGGAAAGCTTCGCTTAATTCTTTTCTAGAACAGAAACAAAAATCTAAAGAATCACAAGTAATCACTTACCTTCTTAAGGTCTGATAGAAAAATTCAATCTTAGTGGACGTTAATCATCATCATCAATATATCTTTCCAATTTTGGTATTATGGAATCCATTCTAGTAGTTTTTATAACCTATCTAGTTAGAAAATTCTAATGATGGTCTCATTCTAGTGAATATATGTCTTTGGTATTATCTTTCTATTTCTCTGTTGTCTCTGTGAATTCCTCCAACACCTCCTCAATAGTCTAAAAATCCTTAAGTAGACCAAAATTGGGAAGGCTGATTTTAGAAATGGAAACCTCCACGAAGTCCCACACTTTGATACATACCATCCATTCCTCTCGAACCTAATCCTGAGACATTTCTTCTACCCTACCCCAATACCTCATTGAACGATCAAATCCAACCAACTCATCCTTAGTTAACATTTTAATCCCATAGTATTCATGGCTATGAACTCTTTGAATTTATTTTAGAAAATTCAATTGGACTTGGAATTTATCCTACCTACCCTTCCATGCCTAAATTTCCTTATACAATAATGATAATTGTAGGGTTTCTTTATATAACTCTACCACTTTAGATATAAAATTTATTTTAATATGATTATTAATATTATTATGATAGATCAGATCGACAACCATCAGGTGATCGGGATCCTACAGTTGCACGAAATATAGTGCTAGTGGTATGAAATCAAGAGGTCCATCCTAGTTGTTGGTGCTGCAAAGGACCCGTGGTGCAAGATAAGTGTTCCATGGTTTCACGAGATGGAGCAGTCAAGGAGAAAGTCATCAGAACTCGTGAAATGAAAAATCATGATAGGATCATAGTCGTTGATCAAAGAAGGGAGTTGGACCATTGGATAATCTTTTCACGATTTCACGAGTCGAGAAAGTAAGAGGGAAGAGCCTTGAAGATTCACGAAGTACATTGTCCCGAAGTGCCAATGTCGTATGGGTCGTTCGATCAATGGGGACGCATGTCACCTAATCCGAGTGTCACAATTTTGTGACTCGGAGGTTTGAGTATAGAACGTAGCATGAGTTCGCGAAATGAAAAATCATGACACACCTGAGATAAGCACGAGATCATCACCCGAGGTCACGCAAGCCAAGTAAATAAGTTGTTCCAAGGAACAAAGTGCCCAAGTCGGTCACTGAGAAATATTTGCATGGCCTCGAGGCACCAGAATTGACTCGAAGGAGTTTTGAGCTCGCCTGGAGCATTCATGGGTGTTAGGCCTTGCCCTAATCTCGATGAAAGTAGTTAATGAAAATAGGGAGGTGGTTGAAACCTCGTTTCACCACTTAAATGGAAAGCATTGAAAGGTTGGCTGAGAAAGATAGACAGTCACCTAAAAGTTCCCCTATCATGGATTTTCCTATAAAGCCCATACCAATCTAATCTTGCGTCTGACAGAAGAGTGCAAGTGCAGCCTGATAGAAGAAGATGCAGACGCCAAGCCTTGAATGCATGACCAGAGTGTGTTTCTGTAGGGAGAAAGTTTCTTTGAGTATATATACTCAGTTTTTATATTTTGTAAGGGTCGATGATTGAGCTAAGCTCCCGCATTGTAAAGTTTTTAGCGAAGCTTCTGGTTTCTGGTTATGTATCTGTATTTGAGACTTCTTGTTTAATCCAAGTCATATTTTCTTACTCCATCTTATTATGCGTCTGATACTAAATGTTCATGATTTAAGGATTCACATGGAATATTGTGACTATGTTGTAATGGATGTTTGATTGCAGTGTTGTCATAATTTTTTCAGTTTCCCGAAGCTCTGAATCCAAGAAGATTTTTTTTTTCTCATATTTTCCTCCTTAGGCTACTGGAAGACCTGATGTTCATAGCAGACCTCTTAACTATCCTTAATTTCTTCCCCCTACTCACCACTATGCTACAACTTACTGACTGAAGTTAGACCAAGACCTCACCTGACCTCACATGCTTGTGCTTTCCAATCTAGTTTCCTGAGTTAAAATGATACCATCCTGAGTCTGCATCCATTAGACCACCTTTAAATATATTTTTCATGACATACAAACCGATGGGTATCAGGCTTACCTCTATCTCAATCCAGGGGTGACTTCTGGTGCTAACATTTATGGTGTCATTGTCAGGGCTGAAATTGAATATTTTCCCTGGGATTGAATGACAAATCTTACTAGTTCTGAAGGTGTCTCAAAACTTAGTACATCAAATATTGCAACTGTGCAACTGGCGAATCCACTTATGTGAACCTGCTAGTGACTCCATTGTTTCAGTTGTGGCTTCCAGAGGTAGACACACGAGGTCTACTCCACAGCTGCCTCTAATGACTCCTAAATCTGACCTAGAGAAAATTTTCAGAAGAAGAAAGACCCTTCAAGAAGTTACTTTAGCTTCTGAACCATGTATTTCTGATAGTTTTCACCATCCTCCTATAGCAACTCCAATATTTATTTCTCATTTTCTTATTATATCGTCTGTTGGAGTTTCCTAAAGTTTAAAGTTTGGGAGTGTTCCTGTTGAGTTTTCTCCTCTTGTTTTTGGATTGGAAGGAGAAATATTTTTCACCCCTATATCCCCTGAAGTTGTACATTGGTCTAGACATCAGACCTCAGAATATTTTCCCACTCCAGGTTTTATTACTCCTCCCCCTGTTAGAGTTGTTGATTTTGAAGAAAGGGAAACCTTTTTTCCTTATATCCCTGTAGCCTTTCCTCCAACCCCTCTGTTGTTTCCCTTTCCTCCCAGAAGTTCAATTCCAGTCTCCACTGTTTGAACTCCATCCCCACCTAGTTCTCCTCCATTTTACATCCCAATGGCAGGTGCTAATCCCCCTAGAAATAGAATGGATTCCATAGTAGTTGCCAGATATTCCCCTCTCATCCTTCCTCAACCTCTTAATTCCCTACCAGTAGGTGGCTACCTTAAACAACTACCTAAGTTTACGAGGGAGGGAGATATAAATGAAAAATAGAACGTTGCATCTTTCTATAGTTATGTTGATAACTATTTCATAGTAGAAGAAGATGTATGGATGAGGATTTTTGTCCATAGCCTTGATGGAGAATCTAGAAAGTGGTTCAGGGCCCTGACCCCTGGATCCATTGATGGGATTGAGGCCTTATATGATGTCTTCTTGAGACAATGGGGGGATAAAAAAGACTTCATGTATTATATTACAGAGTTTGGGTCCCTAAAGAGAAAAGAGGCAGAGTCTGTCTCTGACTTCTCCAAAAGATTCAGCAAAATGTACAATAAGATCCCTGTGGAGATAAAGCCTACAGAAGCCTCTACCAAGATTACCTATGCTAGTGCTTTTGACCTTGACTTCTGCCTCCTGTTAAGAGAGAGAAGAGCTACCTCCTTGGCTCATATGCAAGATGCATCCCTGAAAGTAGAATCTAACATATTGGTAGTTGACCGACTCAGGAATAAGGATGATAAAGACAGAGGAAGGGGAAGATTTGAAGCCTCAACCTCCATTTCCTCTG
>ML777950.1:460623-482691 GCA_009831015.1 Picea engelmannii
CAAATGGATTAAGTAACCAAGTTACTAAAATCACTTTCATCTAGGATGGAAAGGTTGAAATTGAAGGGAAAGAAAACATACATAACTCCTCAAAATGTTGATAATAGAGGAAAATTCAGGAGGCCAGATAACCATGCTCCTTAGATTATGCAAAGAGAGGCTTGGAACAGAGACATGGATGAGCAAAAAGTCCAAACCCCTCTTTAGAACAACCTTTCCCCAGATGATGGTGGAGAGGAAGAGGACCTTGACCCATAAATTCACTGTCTCGAAGATACATCTCCTTCTCATCACTTAACTCAATCAACATACGAGGAGTCTCTCATGGAAATTCAATTAAACAAGATGAGCAATGGAAATAAGACCAACAATAGCCTGAATATATACAACCTCGGGTCTAAGAATAAATATGGGAATTTCTATGTCCCTGATCATCTTCCAGAGAAGAAAATCCCACCAAATATGCAGTAAGCGGTAGCAGGGAAAAGAGAACACATACCCCCCCATCAGTGGTCAAAGGTCCTATCCCAAAGGTAAAATAAATCATGAAACTACCCTCCTATTTTAGCTTTGAGCATGAAATTCATAATATTATGATCTCGGTACCTCTTTCGGAGCTGGTCAAGCATGAAGACTTTAAGAGATCCCTATCAAAATTGTTGTTGCCCGAACCTCTGAATCATCCCTCGGACTCAATCAATTTGTAAGAAGAGAAGGCAACATTCATCCTAGGTCCCATGGTATAATATAGAGGAGATTCATCCCCTCCCTTCTACACATCACTAAACATACATGACAAGGTACTGCATAATTGTCTTATGGATTCAGGGGCCTCTCATAACCTCATGCCCAAAACTATCATGGAAGAATTAGGTCTAGAAATCAAAAAAGCATACCATGAATTGTATTCCTTGGACTCCAGGAAAGTTCAATGTCTTGGAGTCATCAAAAATCTGTTTGTGACCTTGTTTCATCTTCCCATGAAAAGTGTGGTCATGGATATCATGGTGGTTGATGTTCCTCCCAAGTTTGGCATGCTATTGTCAAGATATTGGATAAAAAGACTTGGGGGAACATTTGCAAATGGACCTCACATATTCTACCATCCTTGTGTTTTGGGGGGAGCATAGACGACTATACATAGAAGCTCAGTTGGCCTACATTATCAGCAATGAAGCATATCCCACCAACCATCATATCTTTTCACTTGACACTAATTTGGGATCCAACTTATTGCATCTCATTGATGCCCCTGAGCCCCCTCTTGAGATCATAAATTCCATTACTCTCTATGAATATTCTCCTCTGATTACCTCTATGTGGAAGATGTTCTTTGATGGAGCCTCTTCTAGAGACGGTGCTAGTGTTGGATTAGTCCTTATTTCCCCTACTCAGGAAACTATATCTTTGTCCTACAAGTTAGAATTTGAAGCTACCAATAATGTGGCAGAATATGAATCTCTTGTCTTGGGTTTGAAAGCTGCAAAATATATGGGGATTGAAGAGATAACAATGTTTGGAGATGTTGAGTTTATTGTCCAGCAGATCATAAATATTTATTAGGCCAAACACCCTCAACTCAGAAGTTACAGAAATGAAGTATGGGACCTCATTGACAGTTTTTTCTTGGCTTTCAACATTTCATTTATTCCAAGAGAAGATAATGTCATGGTTGAATCTTTAGTTGTTTCAGTAAGGAATTTCATAGTTCCTCTACCACCCAAGATCAGGTATGATTTAGAAGTAAAATACAGGCCCTCCATACCTGACAATGTCAAGCATTGGAAGGTGTTTGAGGATGATCTTGAAATCAAAAGATTCCTAGAAGTTGTGGATGAGTTTTCTGCATTACACATCAATCAAGATCCTGGTTCTGACATCGATCCTCATGCTGATGTTTTTCTGAACAAGATTGCTAATCATTACATTGTCCAGTTAACCAAAAACCACATCCCAAAGGGACTAGTCCCTTTGGAAAGATTATTTGACAGAAATGATGTGGCAATAAAAGGTAAAGTCCCAAATGAGGATGTTGATGTATCTGAGTGCAACATTGGCAAAGAGGGGAATCTCAAATTTGTCAAGCTATCAAGAAGTTTTTCAAAGGAACAGAGGTTCATGTATGTTGAATTGTTAAGGGAATTTTCTTATGTGTTTGTCTGGACCTAAGAAGACCTCAGAACATATGACACATCCATAATTGAGCATAAGATCCCATTGAAGGAAGAGGAAGCCAAACCATTTAGGCAGAAATTGAGACAGATAAATCCTATTCTCCTGCCTATTATGGAAAGGGAGGTAAAGAAGTTTTTGGATACCCAAATCATTATCCCTTTGAGATATTCTGAGTGGGTGGCCAACCTAGTCCCAGTAAGAAGGAAGAGTGGGGAAATAAGACTTTGTTTCGATTTCAGTAACATGAATAGGAGCTCAAATAAAGACAATTACCCCTTGCCAAAAATGGAAAACATATTACAAAGGGTAACTGGCACATCAAGAAAATCCATGATTGAATACTTTTCGGGATATAATCAGATCTCGGTCCTACCTGAGGACAGAGAAAAAATAGCCTTCACCACTCCTTGGGGTACATTCATGTATGCCAAAATTCCCTTTGGATTGATGAACGTGGAGGCGACCTTTCAAAGATCCATGGATATTTCTTTCATTGGAGAAAGGGACAAGTTTGTGGTCATCTATCTGGATGACATTACAGTCTTCTCCAGATCAGATAGAGAGAATTGTGAAGATTTAAAAAGGGTTTTCCTTAAATGCAGGAAATTTGGTCTCTCCTTAAATCCCAAGAAGTCTTTGTTTTCCATGAAGGAGGGAAAATTATTAGGCCACATAGTATCAAATAAATGAGTCATGATTGATCCCATCAGAGTTGAAGCAATCCAAACCTTGTCACTCCCAAGATCCAGGAAAGAAGTCCAGTCTTTCTTAGGAAAAAATAATTTTTTGAGGAGGTTTGTTTCCAACTTTGTTGAGATGGTAAAGCTTATAATATGCATGTTGAGGAAAGGAAATGAAGTCATATGGACTTTCAAGTCTCGAAATTTCTTTGATCAAATAAATAGGGCCTTGACTGAAGCACCTATGCTAATCAGTCCCGAATATTCCAAGGATTTTCTGATTTTTTCCTTTTCTTCTTTTGATACAGTGGCAGTTATTTTATTGCAGAAGGATGTTGAAGGGATGGAGCAGCCTATTTCCTTTTTCAACAAAGAATTGAGGGATGCATAGATCAGATATGACATCATGGAGAAGTAGGCCTATTCCTTGGTGAAATCTCTCAAAGCTTTCAAAGTCTATTTTTTGCATTCGAATATCATCGTATATGTTCCTTCAGCTTTTGTGAAGGACATTCTCATTCAGCCTGACATAGATGGGAGGAGTAAGTGGATTTCCAAAATCCTTGAATTTGACCTAGAAATAAAACCCACCAAACTAGTTAAAGGCTAGGGTTTAGCCAAGTTATTGGCTAAATCTAATTGTAAATCTTTGGGGGTCAATTTCATCGACACTTTCTTAGAAGATCAGCATGATGAGCTATCTGATAAAAGTTCTCAGGACAACCCTCCATTGGCAGAATGCACCTGGTATAAAGACATTGTATATTTTCTGCAAGAGTTGTGACCTCCATATGGAAAAGGGAAAAGCAAGGCAAGATATTTAAAGCTCAAATCAATCAAATATTTCCTTATTGACTAGGTCTTGTATAGGAAAGACTCATTAGGAGTTATCTTGAGATGTATAGACCCACAAGAGGCCCAAAGGATTATATATGACTTCCATGACAGCCTATGTGGGGGACATCATTTTTGGAAGCCACAACCTAGAAAATTCTCAGGGATGGGTACTACTGGCCTACTCTATTTGCTGATGCATGTGCAAAAGTCAAGGCTTGTATTAAATGTCATAAATTCTCTGGGAAGTAGCATCTCAAGTCTCTGTCATTGAAGCATATACTAGCTTCAATACCCTTTCAGCAATGGGGCCTAGACTTTATTGGGGAAATTCATCCTCCTTCAAGTGGTCAGCACAAGTGGATTTTAACTGCAACATATTATTTTACCAAGTGGATAGAAGCTATGCCCACCATGAGAACTACTCACAAAGTGATCATTGGTTTTCTTGAAGATATTATAGCAAGGTTTGGTTTCTCGAATAGAGTTGTTACCGATAACGATGCTTCCTTCAGGGCCGAACCATTGATCAAGTTTTGTGAGCGGTTTGGAATTTCATTAATCCACTCCACCCCTTACAATATGCAAGGAAATGGATTGACAGAATCCTCCAACAATATCCTAATAAAGATCATCAAAATACTGATAGAGGACAAGAAGAAATCCTAGGACTCAAAGCTCAAATTTGATCTGTGGGATGATAGAGTGAAAACAAAGAGGTCCTTGGGCATCTCTCGTTTCCAACTGGTATATGGAACTGAAGTATTGTTTCCTTCTCATCTTGCCCTACCTTTAGTGAAATTCTTCCAAGACTACCAAGGAGAGCCTAATGACATGATCAGGAGAATTCATCAACTAGTAGAAGTACAACAGACTAGAAATAAAGTGATGGGCAGAGCACAAGACCATTAGTAGAAGATCAAGCAGGATTTTGACAAGAAAGGAATTAAAGAGGATTTCTACCTGGGAGATCTAGTACTAAAATGGGATGCACCCAGACAGGACAAGGGAAAGAATGGTGAATTTTAATCCCTTTGGATAGGTCCCTTCAATATTTTTGAAGCATTTCAAAACAACACTTATAGATTACAGAATTTGGAGGGAGAAGAAGCTTTTGGTGGCCCTGTAGATGGGCATTTCCTAAAAATGTTTTTTGTTTAAATTTGTAGTTGGAATCCCACCATTGTAAATACCATTTATGTTTTATTTTATTTTGTTTTAGATAGGAGACTCCATAACCCAACACTAAGGCACTAAAGCCACTAAAAGATTTCTTAGAGCCTCGCAGGGAGGACTCTATCCCCCTTGGAGCCTAATGTTAACACATAAATTTTTCAAAACCTTAAAGGTTTGTGGTTTCTACCTAAGTCTATATCCTTGCCTATCCATCTCCCTTTTGCAAACCCGATCGTAATTTTTCCCTCTAGACTTGTAGCTTGTCTCCTTTTTGTCTTCATCCTTTTGATCGACTTGTTTTCCTTGTTAGATTTTCTAAGAAGTATTGGAATTCAACATTCATATTCTCTCTTTGGCCGATCATTTACCCTTACATATCTACCTCTGATATTTTGTCTTCCCGAGCCCTCGGTCGATCATTTAAGTAGGTCGAACAGGTTGCATTCATGAGAACCAGGCGCAACATTTGGAGCAGTCTAATATCAACTCAAATCAAGAGAGTGAGAAAGATCAATTTTCAATGACGAATATCCATCAGATAGATCATATTGATGGCCATCGGGTGATCGGGATCCTGCAGTTGCATGAAATATAGTGCCAGAGGTCCAAAATTGCAAGGTCCATCCTAGCCATTGGTGTTGCAAAGGATGTGTGGTGCACGATAAGTGTTTCGTGGTTTTTCAAGAAGGAGTGGTTAAGGAGAAAGTCATCAGAACTCGTGAAATGCGAAAATGTGATAGTCATTGATCAAAGAAGGGAGCTAGACCATTGGATCATCTTTTCGTGATTTCGTGAGTCGGGAAGGTAAGAGGGAAGAGTCTTGAAGATTTTCAAAGTGTGATGTCCTGAAGTGTCGATGTCGTCTCAATCATCTGATCAAAGGGGACGCATGCCACCTATTCTGAACATCACGATTTCGTGACTTGGAGGTTTGAGTATAGAACATAGCATGAGTTCATGAAACGTGAAATCGTGACGCACCTGAGATAAGCATGAGGTCATCACCCAAGGTCACATGGGGCAAGGAAAAGAGTTGCACCAAGGAACAAAGCACCCGAGTCAGTCACCGGAAAATATTTGCATGGCCTCGAGGTGCTAAAATTGACTCAAAGGAGTTGTGAGCTCACCTGGAGCATTCATGGGTGTCAGGCCTCGCTCTGATCTCGATGAAAGTAGTTAATGAAAATAGGGAGGTGGTTGAAACCTTGTTTCACCACTTAAATGGAAAGCATTGAAAGGTTGGCCGAGAAGGACAGACAGTCAGCCAAAAGTTCCCGTGTCATGAATTTTCCTGTAAAGCCCATACCGATCTGATCTTGCATCTGACAGAAGAGTGCAAGTGCATCCTGATAGAAGAATATGAAGACGCCAAGCCTTGAATGCATGATCAAAGTGTGTTTCTGTAGGGAGAAATTTTCTTTGAGTATATATACTCAGTTTTTATATTTTGTAAGGGTCGATGGTTGAGTTGAGCTCCTGCATTGTAAAGTTTTTAGTGAAGCTTCTAGTTTCTGGTTATGTATCTGTATTTGAGACTTCTTGTTTAATCCAAGTCAACTTTTATTACTCCATATTATTATGCGTTTGATATTGAATGTTCATGATTGAAGGATGCACATGGATTATTGTGATTGTGTTGTAATAGATGTTTGATTGCAGTGTTGTCATAATGTTTTCAGTTTCCTAAAGCTCTGAATCCAAGAAGATTTTGTTTTTTTAGCTTTTTCGCCTTAGGCTGCTGGAAAACATGATGTTCATAGCATACCTCTTCACTCTCCTTAATTTCTTCCCCCTACTCACCACTACACTACAACTTATTGACTGAAGTTATACCAAGACCTCACATGTGTGTTCTTTCCAATCCAGTTTTCTGAGTTAAAACGATACCATCCTGAGTCTGTGTCCATTAGACCGCCTTTAAATCTTTTTTTCTTGACATACAAACTGATGGGTATTAGGCTTACCTCTGTCGCAATCCAGGGGTGACTTTTGGTGCTAACAGATTCTTTTGGGAAGCCTCCCCTATTTCTTTATCTTTCACTATAGGTGACCTATCTGAGGTCTAATAGGTGATTCCAGCACAACACATAAAACCAATAAGGTGTAACACAAGTTTCCACACAAAAGAGTAATTAAGCATCACCCTAACTACAATACCATATCAACTTATGAAATAAAGTGAAATATGATGGGTCAAAATAACTTGAACATAGAAAATCGAAGATAATAATAAAAATTCATGTTAACAGTTCAAAATATCGAGACAATCATCAATTTTGAAATTATTCATCTTAGAGGAGTATACACTAGAATTTAAGAGTTGCAAGATTAATCACTTACTTCTTGCAATGATCAAAATCAACAAAATTGTAAATAAAATCATTGGCATTAATTCCCCGCAACATCAATGAAATCACAAATGTGCTGTGAAAAAATGAAATTTATGTAATAACACACTTGACTAGAAATCTATAGTCAATTCCTAATAGATCAAATTCCAACAGAGGATAATTTCACTAGACAAATCCAACATCTCTAGCTATACCTTAAAATAAAACAAAATAATTTCAAGTATAGAAACAATTAGAACATGCTTAGGAACCCAAAATTATGTATATATTCGTTTATATACAACTTAGGAAAATTATTTTCCTTGTTATGGGGATCTAGCTCCATACCAAGCATAAAATATAAGCCTATTATTTATCAATGATACTCAATTCAAAAAGAGAAACCAATTTTAAACTATTATTCTAGTAACAATGTCTTTATTTTGTAATCACTAAGTAACTCTATCATCCTTCTTATGTTGCTCTATTGGAAAAAAGAATCCATAGCCCTAGTAGAGTCACCCCCATATCATAGACCTTTCTTTTCTTCCAACGAGCATCCATAGCCCCAGTGGAGTTGTTTGCATACCTTCATTAACAATGTGTTTCAATTTTGACAATCTCTTTTAGATTAACAAAAACAAGAAATATATATATATATATATATATATATATATATATATACATATATCAATTTCCCCTCATCATTGGGATCATAACCTTAGAATCCATGACTTTTTTAATACATTCATACCTAACAATAGCTATTACCTCCACCAATAAAGCATCGTATTTATTCAAAATTACACATAAATGAAACTATACATAATTTTCAACTCTCAAACGTACTCATTGTTGGCTCACTTTACTTTTAATATCAAAATTAGTAAGGCAAATATCTGAGAATTGAATGTTATATTTCACAAAAGGCTGAAAACACAACACCTACCATAATGTTTTAGGGAAAACAAAAATAACTCAAACATGCAAAAAAAAAAAAAATATGCAAAGCATGAATCAAATGGTAAGAACAAAAGTTCTGAAAATTAAATGTAAAATCAAACTATCAAATGCAAAACAAAGGAAACACACAAAGACAATAAATACTATGGTACATGAAACCACTCATGAGAGTAGCTAAGTGAAATTTTGTTTTGGGATCTGACCATTGACTCAAAGAGAATCAATTTCACCTTCCATGTTTTGTAATCTACACATGCCAATTCCTATATTTTCAACAACTTGGTAAGGACCAAGCCATAAGTTTTGAAACTTCATATGTTTTATTTTGGGCTCAATAACTCTCTCCCTTTTCAAAACCAAAATCAGCTACTTCAAAATTCGCGTCACTAGCTTTATGCCTATCAAACCATTGTTTCACAATCTGTTGGTGAGCTACAAATTTTTGTTTGACCATTTCCATTTGTTCTTCCAACATCATTAATATATAAATTTATTTTTGAAGGATAGAAGAAGATTGACCTCTTGAAAATTGACATAATTGTAAAGAAGGAAATAAAATATTAGTTGGAAGGATTGCTTATTTCCCATAGACAAGATAATAATGTGAAGTTCACAATGCCTTGTGTTGCATTCAGGGAAAGAGGACTCTCTAAATGAGGAAAAGTCAGTACATACTTGACTGGGACTGCTCAAGAAATGGAGTAGGAAGGCTCAAGAATAGGGCATCATGAATAAATAATGTGGAGAAAGGGGGACACCCTTCTCACTCTAAACTCTGATTTGTTTAGCAGAGTTGTACGCTTTAAAAGAACAGTTGTGAAAGCAAAGGAATTAGTGAAGATGTTTGAATGAATAACATGGTTAAATCCATATTATGCAAATGGTAGATATGTCATGGAAATAGCTTATCCATGCTAATAATTATAGAATTGAGCAAGAGGTGAAAAGGGCAGAATCCCTTGACTCCTTTCTTGTTGTTTTTTGTGTTTCTCTGGGATGAGGAATTGAGGTGATGTTATGTGTAAATGTTTTAGGAATAAAAATGATGATGGTTGTATAATAGAAAAACAATTGAAATATGTTTATGTTTGCACCTAATCAACACATTGGGGAATAATGTGGTAGAGTGAAATTAGATATGTTAGGGAATATCTGAAAAATGTCTACTGATTTCAAAAAGTGCCATGACACTTATATTTCTATTTAATATGACAGCTGATATAATTTTTAATGTGATGATGACTGTTATGTGTAGGAAAAAGATTGGAGCTATTGGGGAAGACAGTTGCCAATGTTGGACAACCTCGAGGAGAGGAAAAATACAAGAAGGTTATTGTTGAAGGATTGATGAAGGGACCTTATAAGTTCACATGAAGAAGCACTAATTAAGTAACATCAGAAGGACTGGTGGTAGCTAGGATAGGTATAAAGTTTTCATGCCAATGTGGCATGATATTTGAAATGGATTGGATAAGGATCCCTTCTGAAACATTTTATATTTTAATGATATAATTTTAATGTTTATTTATTGTTTTATTTCAGTAATACCCAAGCAGGGTAAGATTAAGGAAAAGTGAACCTGAATGACAGAGGGAGGAACCTCTGGTAGTCAAGGATGGATAAAATCCTTACATGAAATTCATGAACAAATGTGTCATGAATGCATTGATTAATTGTGAACAATTATGAATAGAAGTGCTCATAAGAAGAATGATGGCTAAAATGAATTGAGGAGATGCATGTTGTATGAAATAAGGTAGTTATTGGACTGCCCATTATGGAAGGAAGACCTTCCAGTATCCCAATAGAATTATAGAAGTAGTAGAAGAAAGAAATTGGGTGGTCATGAATAATTGGTACCCCTCTTACCAACAAAGAAGGAATGCATGGATGAATTTATGTGAAATTTTAGTTTCATCTTATGTTATGTTGATTTGAGGTTACATTCATCTTGGAGACATATTCATGTTCTAGAAATGAAAGATAGTAAGTAGCCATGGGGTGAAAAGTTGGATGAAATTTCCAACTCACCATGGTGGAATGCTTAACATAAATATGTGGCATTCTGAAAGCAATGAAAAACTGCATTATGTGAATGTGGCCATAGATAATTGGCACATTAGTAAATTGCATGCGATGCTCGATTGCATTCTAAAAAGCTTGATATGCTGAAATAATCCATGTATAGGGAATGATGTTATCATTCCATTTGATATGATTAGTGAATAAAAGTGATGTGATTGTTAGTGTGCACAATTTTAATAATTGTTTGTGAGACATTACGAGTATGAAATAAAAATGTAATGTGCATGAGAAACTCAAAATATATTTGGTTGTATGAAGGTTCAGATTTGCATGAAAATGGTCTCGCGTATTGCAGCAGAGTAATTACATAAGGAAGGTCGATGTCTTTTATTACAAAGAGCCAAACTGTTATGAGAAAGAAGTCTCATAATTGTGGGATCTAAGTTCCTATATGGAACAAACATGAAAATGGATAAGTGAAATTGGAAATATGTGGGTAACAGATTGGAAATAATTTTGATTGAAAATTTATGTAAAAATATCTCATGGTTATTGTATACATGTGATATTGGTGAGATGATATATTTTTCATAAAGGGATAGGTGATGGTTGTCGAGCTGTAAAAACATGGAAAAGGACAATGGTGTGACATGAAGACCATGTATGCCATGATATTCTTCATATGGTTGTGTTGTGTTAGAGAATAACTAAGAGATGCCTCAGTTGTAAGACAGGGTGAGGTGTTTGAGTTATTCCTATGCAAGAAACCCTTGGCGGTCAATATGGATCACCTGAGGAATTGTTCAGCATAGAATGGGATGCTTGAGCCTAGAAGGTGCATGACCAAAAGGAAGAGGAGACTTGGATAACTCTTGTTATATGTTGATTGGGGTCATGAACATAATGGGTATGTCAAGGAAAACAGTGAGTCGATTAAATGTGCCATCCATATGGATGCAGATCCATGAATTGCATAGATAAATATTGTGTTGATATGTATATTTCCTCCTGAATTATGAACAACATGAAATATTTATGCATGAAAAATGTTTTAATATGCATTTTGTTAGATGATTGTTATAGGCATACTACTAAAATGTCAGAAGTCTAGGAGAAGACTAGACCAAGGAGAGGAAGACATTAGTGAAGCGGCTGAAATATGAAGGCATGGAAGGTGTTTCTGAGATGAAAAGAACATCGAGGACATTATTCCTTTTGAAGGGGGAAGTGAATTTAACACCCCATTTTAAATCCCATGATTATATGTAATTAATCATGATTAACATTTTCCATGCCATGCCATATAAACATTGTAAAATGTATTATTGTTTAATTGAAAAATGCCACACAACTGACTGATGGGTGGAGCATGTGTACTCTCCATGATTCCATGAGTGGGACTGGTGGGGTGGAACTAGGAATTTTTAATGAGGACAAGTAGGAAGCTTTCCCAACAATCCAACCTAAACCTACAATACTTGAATGCATAAACCTGTTCAAAATTATCGGTTTACCTTGACCATAAGGAGCCTATTAATGGCATGTAGAGTGGGTAGTTGGAGAAATTATAACTGCCTTCATAATTGGTACTCAGAATATTGAAGGGTTAGCTACACATGTTAACCAAAAGTACGCAGTATATATTTCCCATTTGACTTGAGATTTTGACCCCTGGGGCTTTGCTTCTGACATAAGAGAGTGGGGATCCCAAGGAATGAGTGGAAGAGGGAAAAAACATGAGGATACACACAAGAACGAGGAGATAGGGGAAAGTTTGGGAAAATGGAGAAGGAGAAGAGAGACAAGAACATTCATGCAAACATAGGAGATATGATGTATGGTAACATTAATGAATAAAGGAGCACACATAAAAAAGAGAAAAAGAGGTTGCACACATGAGGCGAGTGAGAAAATAGAACACTAATGAACTCATCTTTTAGCAACAGAGTGAAACTGGTAATTTTTCCTGAGCAAAATGGGAATCTTTCCCAAGACATGATTGGTCACCCTGGAACAGAGAAGACCCATATCCGTACTGGAGAAAAAGAGGTTTGTGACTTGGTGTTGGCTGGAAAGAAACCGGTATTGGTGAGGGAGGTTATCAAAGCACTGTATAGTAGATAAGGGACTCCCTTATGTCAAGGAAATATAGTTGAGAAGGCACCTAATAAAATTGTGGAGGTCCTAAGCTTAGTGGGAAGAGGGAAACTTATGTTGTTTCCAATGGAGTGAAGGAGAGTAACCTTCCTTATCCTTTCTTTGACTTGTTTAGCCAATTGTGAGAGTCCCCTGGTGGTATCGTGGCCTACCACATGGGTGGCTTGTTGTATAAATACAAGTGAAATATAGCCTATGGTTGGGTAGAAAAACACTCACCGACAATCTATTGGGATAGTCATATCTTTTAAACAGATAAGTATTTCTTGGGCTCTATGTATTTGAACATAATGAATGGTTGGTTCTTGTATTTTCATTCATGAATGTGTATGCCTATTTAACAGGCCTAAAACTTGTTTCATTTGCAAGACTTTATGCTTGTGTAATTGTGGAAGTGTATGAATTGTGTATGTTTTGCACATCTGAATGTAAGAACTTTGTATTTTGTTATGAAGGAAAAACAATCCATATTGGTATAATGAATGTAATTTCATTTTATGGGAAAGGATATGTAAGGAAAGTGAATAGTTGTAGGTATATGTTTTCCTGTGTACACAGTAGTATACTTGTTGTATTGGTTTTTCCTATGAAAGGGAACCATATTTATAAGTTAAGGAATGAATGAAATGTGTGTGGCTGAATTATATTCATGCATTAATTCTCCTTATTGAATTGTTGTGTTCATGAAATTGGAAGTAAAAAGGAGGAGTCTATGTCTATAAATCTTTTAATGACCAGTAAGCAACTCTCTCATTATATTGTTTTAGGGACCTAACCTCCCTAACCCCTCATGTAGGTAGAATAATATAATTCCATGTAATAAAGGTCAATATTAATAAGGCCTAGCAATAAGAAAGAATAAGTCAAATGTAAGAAGACCTAATAGAATCTTTCTCTTCTAGAAGGATCTTCCTCTAGATTGTTCTTTTGGATAGATAGATTTAGTATAAATAGAAGTACATGGTATGATAAATCTTGTCTTGGATATTATTATAAGGCATTGTCTAGTTGTTCTATACGATGGCTTTTTTCGCCAAAATCCGGCGATATAAATTTACACGAATCGTTGTTTTTTGTTTTTCAAAATCCATTTCTGAAAGCATAAATGGATTCAACAAGCTGAAAAAATCCGAGGGAACTCGGATTATATAGAAATAATCACTCAAATCTATGAATCCAATAATTTATCGCCGTATTTTGAGAAAATATTCCTGAAACAAATCACCATTTCGTAGAATCTTTAGCCTACGGCTTATTGTAATAGAGCTCTACTCTGCTGGAGGTTTCCCCCTTGAAGAGGAAAGTGAACATTGCTCTCAATAATCAAAGTGATCTTTCTAGTGTTATTCTGATATTATTTTGGTATTGTTGTGGTATTGTTCTGGTTATATCATTGTTTCTCTGCCATTTCTTGCTAATTATTTATGTTCTACATACTATTTTATATCTGGAATACTACAAGTGGTATCAAAGCACCTTCCTCAGCAGAAAATTGTGGGTTAATTTTTTTTCATGGTAGAGATGTATTACGGTGTCTAAAAGCTACATATATTTGTCGTTACATGCATAAACCTGCATACGGGGATTCATACACACATGAAATACAAGTGGTACTTAAGAACACATCTGTTGTCCACCCTTGTAACCCATGTTGGTACCCCTTTGAGTGGTAGCGCATCAGACATCACCTATATACAGATCAACCTAGATCTCCTAAAGCCCTCCAGAGATAAACTGATCAATTTCCTGACTGCTATAGTTCCACCAAGAACATAACTCAGGAAGATTGTTGGCCCTTGACCAATTTTAAGAGTACTTGGTCATACTTGACCACTTTTGGGACTGCGACAACTTTCCAAGGAAGGAGCGCAATGCGAAGCAGAAAATAAGGAAGCAAGACCTATTTTTGGGTCGATTTTAGGGTTTTGGGTTGATGTAACAGGAAAGGGATGTCGGCCCGTGGGTTTACCCACGTTTAGGCCCATTTTGTAATCTATAAATAGGTAATGTAGATAGTAATATAGGAGGAGGTAGTAATGTAGTACATCTATGTGATGTAGTAGTAATGTAGTACATATATGTGATGTATGAATGAAAGATTAGTGCTAGTAATTGGATCTGTGTGATTGGATGTATCTTATAATGCTCTGTGCATGAGATCGGAGAGCTAAGTGCAGGTTGTTACAGTCTAAAGAGAAAGGAAGAAGGATCTAGCAAGTTGCGTAGATATTCTATAACTTCTTGACCGTGATAATATAAAGAAGACTTTGTGAACGTAGCCCCAGGGTGGGGTGAACCACGGTAACTATGTGTATAGTGCTTTGTGCTTCGCTCTTATGTATTTATCTCTTTCCTGGCTAAGTGCTTGATGTGATTAAGTAGATCTAGATATGCTCTGTGTTGTTGATGAATGAATGAATGTTAGATCTGATATATGAGATGCTTAGTGCTTGATCTGTTGAATCTAACCTATATTTCTGTGGATAAGTACTGAATCATTCTTAGTATAAGTATTCATTGTGATTCCATGTGCCTTCTACGATGTATATTAATGAATTTATGCTAAGGAATAACTGTTTCTAAGTGCGTTTTAAGAAAGATAATCACAGATATGTGTCCCAGCTAAGGTTGCTGACACCTGAGTCCTGCAACCACCCCTGCCTCTACCTCGGGTGAGACTTCATCTGCTTCACAGGTGTTGCCAAAAGGGTCGGTATCTAGGGATTTTTTGGTGCACTCTTGAGCGTTGAACCCTGGGTCTTCCCCTGTGCCAACAAATGGTTCTGTTTCCGAGACCTGGAACTGTGATTATTGGGAACTGAAGAAGAAGAAGCTTTGTGTTAAATAAGCTATGTGCGTAGATATTTTTCTCTAGTGCACAATGTTCTATTTGACTTGTGAAGCTTTGTGCCAAGAAAAGAGGTCAGATCTGAAGAAAGAGAGGTCATATCTGAAGAAAAGAAGTCAGATATGTGAAGAAAAAGGTAAGATCTGTAAGTTCTATGCCTTGATAAAGGTAAGAATAGTTAAAAGTCTTAGATCTGGAAGATTTGTTCTCTGTAGAAGTAAGATAAGTGAAATTGTTTTTGTTTCTGAAGCATGGATCTAGGTATGTTTGATAGATTCTATCCTAGCTTCAAAACTAGGGCATTAATAGATGAAATAAAGTTTGATATGAATAGATCTCATAAATATAGTCATAGATATGTTATACCTATACATCGAAAGAATGTATGGACTAACAAGTTGATGCAGGATCCTAGAAAAAAAAAAATTCAAGCTAACCACCATGATCCTGGTGCACAGTACAGAAGGAGTTGGGGAACATCTAAACGGATGAGAATATTAACCCTCTGTTATAGTTGTAGACGACCAAGACATCTTGCTAAAGAATTCCCTGGGAGAATACCTAGTTGCCTCTGTTGTAAGGCTATGGACCATGAAGTATTGGATTTCCCTAGAATGATTGCTAGGCTTGAGAAGCTGAATATGGAACAAGCAAACCGTGAGGGAGATCAAGAGACCAAGATTATAGCAGAAACCCAGAAAGAATCAGAAATGATATTGCTACAGATGAAATATACCTTGAATGACCACCGACATGTTAGGCTATCAAATATCTTCAAAGAAAAGGAGCAAATCGAAGCAAGAATAGGGGACTTTGACATTGACTGTACTCTTGATGAAGAAGCGCAAGTGAACATTATGCCAGAAAGAACTTGGGAAGCTATAGGAAAGCCTGCCATGATCCCTTCCCTAGGAGGAACAAGTTTCTTCAGAGGAAAGCTAGTAAACATGTGTGGAAGGCTCGCCCGGATAAATATGACTGTCAATGTAACTTAGACAGAGGAAGACTTTGAGATCATTAAATTTGTTGAAGACAATGCCCCATTTACCATGCTCATAGGAAAACCCTAGATTGACAGAGAACAGGCCAGATGAAGAGAAGAAGAGAAAGTTTTGGAACAAAAGAAGCAAGAGTTAAAATACTTTATGACCAGAAGGATCACGCACTTGATTGAAGAACATAAGAGAATATCCTAGATATTTAATATTAGTACCTCCGATGTCGAAGCTAAGAGAACACTTGAGGATCCATAGAAGATCAAGTTACCTATTTTTGATACAGAAGAAGTATTATCAAGGAACCCTAAGAAATATTTTCCACAGTGTGAAGTAACTAAGACCACAGAAGATAAACATCAGAATGGTAAAATCATTACTGAGACGAAAATCACTGGGAAGAAGGCTAGGAAGTTAAGAAAGAAAAGGGTTAATACTGTAAGGTTACAAGAGGTTCTAGAGGACACTTTGAAACAAGAAGAATTGCAGAATTGGAGCTTTGTCGAGATATCAGAACAACGACATAGAATACTTCGCCATGACGAAGTAATATAGCCATTGGAACCGATATACCCATTCAATCGCCACTCTGAATGGATCGAAAAGAAGTTATGGGTTACCACTAGACCATTGGATAGCACCAGAAAAGATAGAATGGAGTTAATGAAGGCCCCATGTCTGTTGCAAGCAGACCGTTGCTGAGATTTCCTACTTAACCTATCACTCCATGCACCGAGAATAATTTTTTCTAACTGAGAATCTGAGCGTGAACCCTGAGATTTACTTACCCTAAGATCATTTCCTTACTATTCGCTGTCGTCTCTGAATTCCTTTTGCACCTGAGCTAGCTGACCCAAGTTTGTATGTCGAACAAGCTCAGCGTTGCTGAGAAAATTGTTGAAGAAGTTCTAATTGATTTAATGGCTGAGAGAGTCGTGTCATAACGCGGAATGTCTATAGGTGTACAGGCATCGTCTTGGGGCATACTTCCAGGTTCCCCCTCCACTTCTTAAGCAGGACCATCCCGACCACCTTCAGAAAGATGATCTAAGCTAGGAAATGACTTTGCCATTGTAAAGATGATCCCAAGAATCTTGCCTAAATATATCCCACCACTAAGTGAACCAGTGAATCAAGAATCTGTACCCAGAGACTTCGACTATGTTGTAGTCACTGTGTACCTCCCAAAAGGGGTGTGCGCAATTCATGCTGACTAGGAGAAGCTCACCACACTGAAATTTAGTGATTTTAACCTTGAAGATCGCAAGGTATATAGTATGTTATCCCCACACAAGTATTTGACTATTACAAAAGGAAATAACCCTAAGATTGTACCGCAGCAATGGGCCCATAACCTGGCGCAGTCAACCCTCCTCGACGCAATGAAAATTCCATATTTCGGGAGGCATCAGGAAGTAAATGCATGTGCTCGATTATTGTTGTCCTTCTACCATGGAGGATACCTATGTTTGGACCGGCACATCACCGTGGATCTGATTTTGATCAATCGGATCATTGGGCTAAGCATGCAGGGCCCTGACCCGTAGGAATTTTACCCTGGAAAGACTGCAGATCATGTTCTCGCTCAATGAATACAAGACACATATGGCGATTTGGAGAAATCCATGCGATGTTACAAGGTAGCCTCCATTGATAATGTAGAAGTACACTTTGGTTGCCAGTTGATCGCAGTCAAGTTAGTCTGAAAAAATGGACCTACACAGGTGACCATATTTGTAGTTGACCTCGCAGGGAAGTGCGCGAAGGGACTAAAAATGAACTGGGAGAAATACCTTATAAATAAGCTAGAGCTTGACTATAGACAAGTGCAGGACCAAGGGTATGAGTTCCACTTTAGCTGGTTTCTCATACTCATTGCCTTCATTGCGTGGGAACTACCCGAGGGAGCCACGTTTCCAGAGATCGAACCCTTCGAACCCCTGGCCGCAAAGTTCTAAATGTTGTGGTACTCCAACGACATGAAAAAACAGTGGCAGTCCAATGTCATATTCCATGTGTACTACACTGAGTTGAGGAATTCCATTCAGTCTACACCGCACATTACACCCAACACTCTTCATAGGTTTGGACCTTTAATGAAATTCAGCGCAGATCGGCACTTCACCTACATTATAGCGTGCGCAGACAAGCACAAACAACAACTCCAGTCATATTACAAGATGACAAAAGATGCCCTAGAGGAGATTACCAAGGAATGGTCGGTAGACCTCCTTGTTGCAACAGACCCTGTAGAGATGTCCAACGTAGATAGCCCTAAAGCTATGCCGGATACACCAGGACCATGTAAGACTAAGAAGGAGGTGGAAGTTCAAGATATCCACAGCACATCCATGAAGACTGCTTTGCTTTCACCTACGAAGGGAGGTGAGGATGAAGAACTAGGGGGCACAGAAGTTGAACAGAGCAAAGGTGAGGTTACCTCGCCTAGGGACGAGGCAAATCCCTCCAAGAAAAGGAATATTACCCCACCGAGGCCCTCATCTAGAAAGAAAACTAAGGCCACCCGGGCCATGCTTAAGACTACACTTACCCCGGAGGATTTTGACTTCTTAATTGCCGCATTGAATGATGTTTCATTAGAGATCACGGAAAATCAATAAGAAAAGAAGGAGGACCTATTATGTCAAATCATGGGCGAATTCAAAGAAGCACAGCAGGAACTTCATTCCAACCAAGTAGTTTCTACAGCGCCGTTAACAATGCAAATATCAAGAACAGGCGATGAGCCCACACAGTTACACCACATCACCGAGAAATTCGAAGCTCACCTTTGACGAGCTCAAGAAGACATAGCGAAATCCACCCAGGCTTTGGCGCAAGCACAGAGTTCACATGAAGAGAAATGGCGAAAGGAAGAACAGAAGCATATTGACTTACAAGCCAAATGGGAGGAGGAAAAAGCCCAGTTACAGCAGAGCAAGGACCAGTTTCTATAAGAGCAACTTGAAACACAAGAAAGAGTTCACAACGCACTGTGCTCTGTGACGATCATAGAAGTAAAGATGGAAGATTGTCTTCCACAACAAGTGACCCAACTGGAAGCAGTAATCCAACAAATTCAACAACACATCACGGATCTGGAGCTCTGCACCATGCCTGAGACACCCCAATAGATAAGAGATATAAGAGAGGCCACTGCTCGAAGCGCATTCAATCGATTAAAAAATTTGGCTTCGGAATGTAGGCAGCTAAGCACCAGAAGCACCCAGACCTATGAAACCCTCATAGAGAATCCAAAATTGCAGACATTGGATGCACATATCCACGAAGCAAAGTAGCATGTAGATGTGCTACAAGCGTAGCTGAAGTTCATGACCACAGTCGAAAGAATGAAGAGGTTCACAGAGAAACGCACAACCCAACAATGAGTACACACACTGCAAAGTAAAGTAATGGACGTCTCTCAACGACTGCAACCACTCCAAGAGAAGGCATGCCAACTATCTTCAAACTTGAAAGTCAGGGAGCTAAACTCAAATAGGGTGTCATCACTGCATAACAATGCCTAGAAGGACCGCTCAATGACACAATAATCAAGGAATTTACTGAACAAGAGGTTGATGCACTACAGCAGGTCGAAGCCACTAGAGCCAAGCTTGAAGCGTTCGAAGTGGAATTGGTCAGACTTGAGTGACTCAGGATGAGTCACAGGTGAGTTTTGGGGGCCTGTTGGCCCTTGACCAAGTTTAAGAGTACTTGGTCATACTTGACCACTTTTGGGACTACAACAGCTTGCCAAGGAAGGAGCGCAATGCGAAGCAGAAAATAAGGAAGCAAGACCTATTTTGGGGTCCATTTTAGGGTTTTGGGTTGATGTAACAGGAAAGGGATTTTGGCCCATGGGTTTACCCACGTTTAGGCCCATTTTGTAATCTATAAATAGGAAATGTAGATAGTAATATAGGAGGAGGTAGTAATGTAGTACATCTATGTGATGTATGAATGAAATCTTAGTGCTAGTAATTGGATCTGTGTGATCGGATGTATCTTAGAGTGCTTTGTACATGAGATCGGAGAGCTAAGTGTAGGTTGTTACAGTTTGAAGAGAAAGGAAGAAGGATCTAGCAAGCTGCGCAGATCTTTTGTAACTGCTTGACCGTGATAATATAAAGAAGACTTTGTGGACGTAGCCCCAGGGTGGGGGTGAACCACGGTAACTATGTGTATAGTTATTTGTACTTCACTCTTATGTATTTATCTCTTTCTTGACTAAGTGCTTGATGTGATTAAGTAGATCTAGTTATGCTCTGTGTTGTTGATGAATGAATGAACGTTAGATCTGATATATGAGATGCTTAGTGCTTGATTTGTTGAATCTAACCTATATTTCTGTGGATAAGTACTGAATCATTCTTAGTATAAGTATTCACTGCGATTCTTTGTGCCTTCTGCGAAGTATATTAATGAATGTATGCTAAGGAATAACTACTTCTAAGTGTGTTGTAAGAAATATAATCACAGATCTATGTCCCAACTAAGGTTGCAGACACCTGAGTCCTGCAACCACCCCTACCTCTACCTCGGGTGAGACTTCATCTTCTTCGCAGGTGTTGTTGAAAGGGCCTGTAGTTAGGGCTTTGTTGGTGCGCTCTTGAGCATTGAACCCTGGGTCTGCCCCTGTGCCAACAAAGATACTCTCTAGTACATGGGTAGTCGAGTAGTACGGCTAAGGTAATGGTCTAGCCTCCTTAGTTGGTTCCCTAAGATATTGGGTCGAGTACTATTGTTAGTCCTCGCACGTATATCCGAGAGCTATAGCACATGGTAAGCCCTTGTCTGTAGAACCCTTGAATTCCCTAGCCCTTGGGGTGGAAATAAAAATAGAATAGACAATATATATTTCCATGCAACTGTGTCTTCTACATTCAGGTTGCGAAATTAATACACATTTATTCATGTTAAGCATTTGGGAATTTCATCACTGCAGTATTCTTCTGGCCGAAGTATAACTCCGCAGAAGTAAAAAATAGAAAAAAAAAAAGAGTATAGTGGTCTCATCGGCACACTTATTAGGGACCTATTCCAATAGGTTCCTCTCTTTTCCCCAATCTTAGTGATACCTATCATTTTTTATCATAATTTTTTTGTGGACCTGACCCTTCTACGGCACCCTTATTTTCCCCCTATCCCATTGGATCCCCCTTTTCCCCCTGATCGCAATGGTACCTATTATTTGACACCCTTCTTCTCAGTGGTCCCACCCAACCCTCCAGACCCCTTTTGTTTCCCCTATACCAATTGCATGCCCCTTTCTTCCAAATAGCTACCACAAGAGCCCAAGAACTCAATTCCTTGATTGTTGACAACCACAAGAGCCCAAGAACTCAATTCCTTGATTGTTGACAACTACAAGAACAAGGAATACATCAAGAATATCACTACTAACATTATCTCAATCAATTTGTTTCTTGATATACTCAAGGAACAATTTTCCCACATGAAATACCTCAAAGGATTCAAATCCACCTTTGAACACTTCATGGGCTATTTCCAAAACCCTTCCTCTTCTGAACAACCATCTTATCAAGATGACCATAACTCTTCCCATAACCAATTTCCTCATACTGCCCACTTTTCTCGAGACCTTCACCTACCCAAAATTGAGGTGAACAAATTTTATGGATCAAATCCCATAGGTTGTGTTTGCACTCTTTTCGTCGATGTGTGAGCAAAAAGTGAGTGCTTACATGCCTATTTGGGCTCTGCTAGGCATGACAGCTGTATGGTAAAAGGTTAGAAAGAAGACAATAGAGCTATTAACAAGAATTAAATAAAAACTAAATACAAACATGAGCATGGAAATAAAAATAAAAACAAATGAAAGTGGACTAATGTCACCAATAGATAGGCTGATCTGATTAGTG
>ML777950.1:486457-508686 GCA_009831015.1 Picea engelmannii
TAATTTTTTAGCCAATTTTGTATAGTTTTGGCCCTTTTGTTGTGCTGTGGAGTTAATCCTTGTGCCATGAATGACTGTTTTTCTGTGCTGATGATGCGGAGTTCTTGTCGCCCTGTGCGGACGAAATTTCAGTGATAACAGGTTGTGCCACCCAAATGGAACATTATTTCGCTTTGCATGGCATTACTGATTATTTCACAAAGCTTCGTTATGGTTTCCTATATCTGGATATGGAACAATGGAAATGGTGGAAATGGATAAAGAATTTAAACCAAGGGTATGTTGCTTGGACACAGTTTGTGGCCAAAATTTATGACCTCTTTGACTCTAACACCCACCATATAGGTCGTTTGACCAAGTTAAAGCAATTTGGGATAGTGGAAGAATTTATTGTCATATTTGAGCACTTGGATTTTAGAATGGAGGGCATGTCTGATGATTTCTTTAGCGAATGCTTTATCAGTGGCCTCAAATATGAAATTTGTGCCCATGTTCTCATGGAACGCCCCTAGACTTGGTTGGAAGCTACTCAACAAGCCAAGGAAGCCCGACAGATTGTCTCATCCCAGACTCGCAAACCCTCCTTTCCTCCTCTTCCTAAAACCACTAATTTTTCTCCACTTGCAACTACCCTCAAGATCCAGAAATTAACCAGGGTTGAAATGGCTAAATGTCAACTCAAGGGTCTTTGTTATAATTGTGATGACAAATATTTTCCCGGGCACAAGTGTAAGGAACAAAATATTTTTATGGATGTAGTTGAGGGTCTTTCTAATGAAGATGTAGTTGTTCCATTAGTGGAGAAACTACCACCACCATATGACCTCACCCTACCCTCTGACCCACCTGAAATCAACCCGGTGATTTCACTTAATGACCTCACCAACTTCTTTTCCCCCTAGACTCTCAAATTAATTGGTTACATCAAAAATCGGAAAGTCGTCATCCTTTTGGACAGTGGTAGCACCCATAACTTTATTCATTGTCGCATTTCCCAAGAAGTCAATTATTACATCTGTGTCGTCAATAATTTCCAAATCATGATTTCCAATGGTGATTCCATGAAATGTGGGGGACGATGTGAAATTGTGTGACTCCAAATTGGTTAGTATCACCTAAAATCCCATATGTTTGTTATAGACATGGGTGGTTGTGATAGTGGTCTTGGTGTCTAATGGTTACGCACTCTAGGCCCCATTCTCATGGATTTTAAGGACTTAACCATGCAACTCCAATAGGAGGGAAAACAATATAAGTTCCAAGGCATCACAGTAGGCTCCCCAGGGATCTTCAGTTCCCATTGCATGGAAAAGCTCCTCAAAAAAGGTAATTCGGGAATTATATCCCAACTCCACTCCTTTCATGTTTTTGAGACACCTTATGTGCATCCCGACCTCCAATCTATCCTCTCCCGCTACCAAGTTGTTTTTACCACCCCCAAAACACTTCCCCCTTCCTGTGGCATCCATGATCATTCCATCCCTCTCATCCAAGGAAATATTCCTCCCAATGTTCGGCCTTATCGTCATCCCTTTTCCCAGAAGAATGAAATTGAGAAAATTGTTCATGAATTACTAGAATCTAGTGTTATCCATCCCATTACTAGCCCATATTGTTCCCTTGTGGTCATGGTACTCAATAAATAAGGTACTTGGCACATGTGTCTTGATTTCCACGCCCTCAACAAACTCACAATCAAAGACAAATTTCCCATTCCTTTCATTGATGACCTCTTGGATGAATTCAATGGTGCTCGGTACTTCACCAAATTGGATCTATGTTTCGGCTACCACTAGATCCGTATGAACAAATAATATATTCCCAAGACTCCATTTTTCACTCATGAGGGTCATTATGAATTCTTGGTAATTCCCTTTGGATTGTGTAATGCTCCTTCCACTTTCCAAAGTCTTATGAATCATGTTTTTCGTCCTTTTCTTCGTCATTTTGTCTTAGTTTTTTTTTATGATATTCTCATCTATAGTAAAACTTGGTTAGCCCATCTCTCCCATGTGAATCAAGTTCTCCATCTACTCTCTAAGAACCAACTTTTCCTCAAAAAATATAAATGTTCCTTTGATGCCTTAGAAGTGGAATACCTGGGTCATATTGTCGGCAAGGATGGTGTCCAAGTAGATCCTAAGAAAATTTAATCTATGCAACATTGGCCTCACCCTAAAACTATTAAGAGCCTTCATGGTTTTTTGGGTTTAACGGACTATTATAGGAAGTTTGTTCGGAATTATGGAAAGATTGTAGCTCCTCTCACTTCCCTCCTTAAAAATAATGCCTTCACTTGGACTTCAGTTGTAGATAATGCCTTCCAAGATTAAAATATGCTATGTGCGCGACCCCTACCATTTCACTCTCGGACTTCACAAAGTCCTTTGTATTTGAATGTGATGCTTCCAGGAAAGGAATTGGGGTCGTCCTCGTGCAAGATGGTTGGCCCTTCGCCTTCACTAGAAAAAAACTTTCGGAGAAACATTTGGGCCAATCCACTTATGAAAAGGAAATGTTAGTTATTTTGCATGTTGTGGATCTCTGGTGTCCTTATTTATTGGGTGAATGATTCCAAATCAAAATTGATCATTAGAGTCTCAAGTATTTCATGGAACAACAACTTTCATCTCTGACACAACAAAAATGGGTGACTAAGTTGTTTAGTTGTGATTATGAGATCATTTACAAGAACGAAAAGGAAAATATAGTGGTTGATGCTATTTCCCAGAAATATATAGATGAAGGGTCCCTTTTCTCCCTCTCCTTCATTGTATCAGATTGGCTCCAAGTTGTTTGTCAGGAACGGTTGAAAGACCCTACTCCACCAATTGCAACATAATTCTTCAGTTTCTCCAGGGTACTCTTGGCATAATGAAGAGATTTTCTACAAAGGTCGTTTGTACTTTTGCAAGAAATCCCAACTTAAATCCACAGTTATTTATGAACTTCATGCCTCACCCACAACCGGGCATTGAGGATTTACCAAAACCTATGAACGAGTCAAACGTTCTTTTTTTATGGGAGGGTATGAAACATGGAATTTGCACCTTTGTGGCTGAATGTGAGGTTTTTCAATGCAAAAAGGGAGAAACTGTCAAAGCTCTGGGAACACTCCAACCACTTCCCATTCCCCCTACTATTTGGCGAGATATTTCTATGGAATTCATTGTAGGATTACCTAAATTGGAAAATAAATCCATCATCATGGTGGTCGTTGATCGTCTCTCCAAATATGCTCATTTTTGTTCTCTTCAACACCCATTCACAACCACCACAGTGGATCAAATATTCATGGATAATATCTTCAAGATTCATGGCATGCCTAATTCTATTGTCTCTGAAAGAGACCCCACTTTCACCAGTAATTTTTGGAAAGAATTGTTCAAGCTACAGGGTACCCAATTGCATCTCAACACTGCCTATCACCCCCAGACAGATGGACAGACTGAAGTTGTCAACAAGTGTTTGGAAACATATTTGAGGTGTTTTTCATCTGAGCGGAAAAATAGGTGGGCTCAATGGTTACCCCTAGTTGAATGGTGGTACAACACCTCTTACCATACAACTACTCGCATAACTCCTTTTGAAGCAGTCTATGGCCAAAATCCTCCATCATCTCTCTCCTATATTCCATGGATCTCAAAGGTTCATCATTTTGACGCAAATCTTACAGTATGTGAGGCTATTCTTAGTTCCCTCAAAGACAATTTGGTCTTGGCTCATAATTGCATGAAGAAACAAGCAGATCAAGGTCGTTCTGAACGTCATTTTGTTGAAGGGGGCCAGGTATTTCTTCTACTACAGCCTTATAAGCAGACTTCACTCAAATCTCACCATTTTCATAAACTTTCACCCAAATTTTATGGTTCTTATATAGTGCTCAATTAGGTTGGATCGATGGCCTATAAGTTAGCTCTACCTAGTCAGTCGAAGCTCCATCCTGGTTTTCATGATTCCTGCTTAAAGAAGGTGATTGGAACTAAGTGTAAAACTCAAACTAGTCTCCCTGAGTTGGATGAAGAAGGTTCCATATGGTTGCAACCGCAAGAAGTCTTGGCCTAGAGAGAACATCATCTCCTTCAATGCACCATCCAATAAGTGTTAGTCCAATGGAAAGATACCCCTCTAGAAGATGCCACCTGGGAGTCGTCCATCATTCTACAACAATTCCCCCATCTGAAGCCTTGAGGACAAGGTTGTTCTTCAAGGGGGGGGGCATGTTAGGGACCTAACCTCCCTAACCCCTCACATAGGTATTATAATATAATTCCATGTAATAAAGGACAAAATTAATAAGACTAAGCAATAAGGAAGAATAAGTCAAATGTAAGAAGACCTAATGGAAACTTCCACTTCTAGAAGGATCTTCCTCTAGATTGTTCTTTTTGACATATAGATTTAGTATAAGTATAATTATAGGTTATGAGAAATCTTGTCTTGGATATTATTGTAATAGAGCTCTTCTATGTTGGAGGTTTCCCCCTCGAAGAGGCAAGTGAACATTGCTCTTAGTAATCAAAGTGCTCTTTCTGGTGTTATTCTGGTATTATTCTGGTATTATTGTGGTAGTGTTTTGGTTATATCATTGTTTCTATTCCATTTATCGCTAATCATTTATGTTTTGCATACTATTTTATATCTGGAATACTACATATTTCATGAGCTAAATATGTTTTAATTTCTAGGACTGAAATCCCATTTCTAGGTATTTGTATGGAATGTATGGTTGTGTGATTTTCCTGCAATTATAGGGAGGATTTCATAATGGGTTATCTCCTTTGGAAACATATGCAGAGGGCCTAGGTTTGTTTATTAAAAACTCTAAGTATGGTAAGATTTTGAGGTGAAGGATTTATTCACTTTGGGGAGTTTGTAGATTTTCCTCAATTTCTCCCATCTTTCACAATATGGAAATGGTTAGGTTATGTGCAAGGATATACCTGTATAATCTTATGGAATTAGTTAATGAAGATCAAGGAACATGTTTTTCACTACTTCATTTTTCTAGAAATTCCTTAGTGCAAAGTCCCAACATGCGAGCTGGTGGATCTCGCGGGGATTGGTGTCACTTTGTATTTACATCTTCTCAGTCGCAGAACTTTCAAAGTGAAAGGGGCCATTGGATCAGAGGGGAGGATAAATCTCATCCATCTGATCATCACCAAATATTAGAAACTAGAGGTAAATCCCTTATTAACTAGGTCATCGGATAACTGAAGCATCAGAGAAACTGCGACGAAGGTCTTTTGGAAATCCTAGTATCCCAAATCCTAGTGAGATCATGGTTCCCTCATAAGGTTCCAAGTCCATTGAAAGTGCATAGTGGAGGAAGAGGCATGTGTGGATTACTTCATTATGATGTTTCATGCCAATGTGATAGCTAAGACACCATGGAAGATGATAAGTGTCAGCATCAAATTTGTGCGTGTCGAGTGTGGGCATTGTCGGGTGTAAACCTTTGACTTGGTTCCCTTATATATTAGTCATCAGATCTGAGGGATAAGAAATCTTGGCCATTGATTTCTTATATAATATTAGTATGTAGTTGTCATCTCGAAGTAACCATACCTTTAGGCCATGAAATCTTCCAATACTCACTCCATTATGTTTCCTTCCCTAGTTTCTCGGTGCCCAGTTAGTCAAGGTTGTGGAAAGGGTTCCAACCCATTTCCTTTATGATTATATGAGTGAAAAAAAATTTGGGAACATGTCGATGAGGTCATGGTGATGCAATCGAGCCAAGTTCCATACATATTTTCCAATAAAAAGTGGATAGGTGTCAGCACCTGAGTGGGGAGAATCCCTTATGCCCTGTGATGATGTGTAGTGCCATGTCAATCTATGGGTTGTGCTACGGTTGGTCCACGTGTCACAAGGATAATGTGCCATGTTTATTGGATAGTCAAATTTCCAATGCAGAGTTTCATCCAAGGCTGGATGATGTGATTATGTGTCATGCCACATGTCACGCCATTGTGCCATGTGTCTTTGGTGCTATCTAGACCACCAGATTGGGTGCTTTAGGAAGAAGGATTTATGGTTTACCATAGGGTCCCATTGCCCAGTGCGGTGAGTTTCCTAGTGGGGTAAGGTTCCTAGTGGGTGTGTGTTCCTGGTTGGGGTATGGTTTTGAGGAATATACCACCGTATAATTAGCAACTGGGAGGACCTTTTGGATTGTGTCAATGTAGGGATCCACTAGATCTTGGTGCCTGATTGGGCATGGAACCACCTCCCACCATTTATTTAACATGTTCATCATATATTTGTAAGGGTGTGCCATATTGGAGGGTTGATGTGTCCTGACACATCAATTTCATGTCGGATTGTATGAGTGATGTGGAGCCACATGGAGATGGAAGAAGAAGGATTGAAAACTTAAAAAGGCCATAACTTTGGATTTTGCACTCAGTTTTGAGCATGGTTATAGTCGTTAGAAAGATCTCAAAGAGAATAAATGGATTATGAGATAAGAATTAGATTTAGAGGGGTGATTAAGAAAGGTGAAAACTTCTACATCCCACCATCCTAAGAGGGTTTAGGTGGTCAGGTGTGTTACACTTTTTATTCTTCTTGAACATAGAAGATGTCTACAATGTTCTCTTGCATCAGCTGCAAATGACCAATAATTATTCACATCATGTCCCATGGATTTGAAAAACTCGCAAAATGGCGTATGCATAGTATTATGATACTTTTATAGTGTTGGTAAATAGGGAGGTATAGGGCCCCATTATCTGCAAATTTCATACCACTCAGTATGTGATCTGGTCAGAAACAGATTTGGCATGCTTGTCACCATGTAACTCCCTAGTGCATGACACTCATTGTTATGGTGACCTTTTGTGTGGCATGTAGTACACCACACATTGTTTCACACCACGTTATCCTTATCCATATATTGTAATTTCATGATGAGGTTTGTGAGATGCAATTGTACCTATGTCAATATTGTTGATGTTTTTCCACCTCTTGGCGTAACTTCTAGGAACATCGCAATATCTATATCCTCTACCTAATTCGTCACCTTATGTTGGGTGAGAAGGACACAAATATGGGGTAGGAGTCCTATAATAAAGCATTCTTTGTGCTAGATGTATTGGATCTAAAATGTCAGTATGTCAAACAATATTTTGAGTTGTTGGTCATAGTCCCACACAATTTCTCTAGATTTCTACTTTGTCTCTTTTATCTCACTAATGAATTGTGATTATGACTTAGGCTCTTGAAATTCCCTAAGTAGATACCTTTTTATATCCATCAGGCATCGAGCTTGTCATGTTGGTGCAGTAGAATTGTACTTCATGTACCATGTTAGAAATTTGTCTCTGAAGGTGGTCTCCAGTTGCACAATCTTGGATGATTCATTCACGTCTCTCTTCATAGACCATTTAGATTCACACGTAAACCAATGATTTTCTATATCATCTCTTATTGTCCCATGAAATGCAGGAATCCTTGGAGTTGATTTTTGGTTTTCCATACTTGTTCTAACACCTTTTATTCTTGATTGACTATTGCTTGTTGTTGTTGATACAGATATTCCTCCTTGTGAAGTATTGTTGAATTCATTTTCTCCTCCAGTCATCTCTTATAATGTCTTTTCTTATAATTCTATGACTTCTACTTCTCTTACCTCTCAACCTTCTTCGGGTTCTTCTTCTTGATGGAAAATGTGCAAGGGGGGTGGTTCAAAGAAGGGGTTCATTCACACTCTCTCATTATCCTTGGTTAGTGATCCCAAGGAGATTCCTACATGTAGTCACGCAATCCCACTCACAATTGCTAAGGCCTCTTCCCCTTCTTACATGGGTCCATCACCATATTATGCTTCTATGCACCTTATCTTCCTCTAATGTGACTACATCTCTTATCATTCAAGAGGATGCAACTTTTTATTCTTCAACCCTACTCCCACTACTTCTGGTATCCTCTCTTCATACCTTCCTCCTAATGTTGCATCTCTTTAACGACCTCTCTCTTTATACACTTCTCTCTAACACATAATCATCTCTCGCACACCCTCATAGTGTGGTTTCCTTTCTATTCCTATTGGTTTTGACCCCTCATCCTTCACCCCTTGATTTCCTTTATCCACTCATCTATTCACCTTTCCTCCTTATCTCATCTCTTCTTGCATAACTCTCATCTATTTTTATCCTCTACTCTTCTAGTTCCATCCTCTCCTCACCTCATTTCATATTCTTTTGGATCCCTTCCACAAGATCCATTCTCTCTCTCTTTTTCCCCCATCTTTCCACCCCCCCCAGTCTGTGTGGTGGTTTACTTGTCCATTCTATCGAGCTCCATCACATTGGTCCCTTCTCTACGAATAACACCTTTATCCACAGAATTTTTTCTTCGAATAAAATCCTTCTAGGACTGGATGAAAACTTTCTTTTAACATTGTTGAATGACTCATTTCACTTTATAGAAAACTCCATGATATACTCTTCTTTCACACACACAAACCAGAACTCAATATCTCTAGTTGTTGAGATCCAATGCCTTAAAAATGATAAACATTCAATGAATACGGTCCACTTCAAAGGGGAAACCTCCTTTTGCAATATATCCAATTCATAAGATAATATGAGATGTGATAGGATGATCCTAAGACTAGGTTTCCTTGGTATGTATACATACATATATATATATATATGATACAAAGGGTACAATTATAATGAAAGGGTGCAATGAAGGGTTCTAGCCTACGTACAAATATAACACTATAAATGTAATAATCCAATATATAGGGATTAATAAGTGGTTGTATGCATAACATGGGTAATTTTATAGGGATTAACATGTCCCTCCCCTTAAAACAAGTTGTGTCCTCGACACTTGACTAACCACGGGTGTTTCTGCAAGAAGAACTCATCTTCCCATGTCACCTCTTCCAATGGTGTTCTTCCATTTGACTAGGTACTCTATAATTTCTCGATTTCTCAGTTGCTTAATCCTTGTTTCAAGGATTTTTTTCTGGTTCTAATATGATTTTCACTTCTTCATTAATATCTAGTAAAATAGTTTGAACTAGGATATTTTTTCCGATGACTTTTTTTAAGCAAGAAACAAGGAATATTGGATGTACATGTGAAGATGGAGGCAACTCCAATTTCTAAGCCATACTTCCAATCCTTTGCAAAACCTTATAGGGGATACAATATTTGGTTGCTAATTTATTGTCCTTCTTTTTTTCCTTGAGGGACATCTATTTATATGGTTGTAGCCTCATAAATGCCTAATCCCCCACTTTAAATTCCCTTTCACAATGATGTTGGTGTACTTATTGTTTCATCCTTTTTGTGCCATAACCAAGTAGTTTATCAATAGTTTTAGAACCTCTTGTAGGTTCCCTATGTGGTCCTCCACTGCTTGAAACTTTTTATTCCCTTTCAATTTTGATGTTATGGATGGTGGATGATATCCATAAAATGACAGAAATGGGGACATTTTTTATGAAGTATGGAAGGATGTGTTGTACAACCATTCCTCCAAGGACAACTTCTTGACCCATTGTGTATGTTTATTAGATTCAAAGAAATGAATATATCCTTATAAACATTTATTCACAAACTCAGTTTTTCAATCATATTGTGGATGGTGAGATGAGTTGTGAGCCAATTAAGTATCCAAACAAGAAAATAATTCAATCCAAAAATTTCTAGCGAAAATTGGATCTCTGTCACTTACAATAATCTTGGGGACTCCATGTAGCTTTTGAACTATTTCCATGAATGTTGTGGCTATTGTAATTTCTTTAAAAGGATGAGAAAGAGAGAAATAAATGGGCATACTTTGTCAATCGATCCACTACTACCATGATGATAATCTTTCCTTCAAATTTGGGTAAACTTGTAATAAAATCCATTGAAAATTATTCCCAATGTTTACTTGGTATAGATAATGGTTGTAGGAGAGATGGTGTCTTGATTGTCTCTCCCTTATTCTATTGGAAAACCACACATTCAGACACAAGCTTTTTCCCATCAGTTTTAAGACCTTCCCAAAAAAAAACCTTCTTGATCCTATGGTACATTTTCAATAATCTCGAATGTCCTCCTGTAGGAGAAGTGTGCAATTCTAGAAGGACCTTCTATTTGAGTTGTGAATTCTTACATAAATATAGGTGATCGTGATACCATAGAAAAGCATTCTTCCATACAAATTTATCTAATGAAATGGGGTCTTCTTGTAGTTGTTGAGTGATCTTAATTTCATTATATCCCTACTTCTTCAACCCAATCAGATTGTGGAGTAAATATAGCACATATTAAACCTTATATTTCTTCTTCTTTCCTTGAAAGGGCATTTTCCACAACATTATGTTTTCCTTTTTTGTAGATAATTTCAGAGTCATAACCTAGAATCTTTGTAACCCATTTTTGTTTCCCTTATGAAGATAATTGTTTCTCCAAGAAGTACTTCAAACTATCATGATATTTTTTTACTTTGAAGTGTCTTTCCATTAGGTAAGGGTGCAATTTCTTAACTGTATGTAGTATGGCCAACATTTATTTTTCATAAATGGTTTTTAGTAAGTTTTTTTCCTTTAAGTTGGTTTCTTTCAAAGGCAAGGGGCCTTCCTTCCTGCATTAAAACTACACCAATTCCATGGTGTGAGGCATCACTCTCCACAATAAATGTTTTTTTGAAGTCAGGTGTGGCCAGGATGGGAGTTGTAAACATAGACTCCTTTACTTTTTCAAAATATTTGGTTGCTACTTGAATCTGATAAAATGATTCCTTCTTTAATAATATTGTTATAGGCATTGTTATTTGACTATAGTTATTGACAAACCTGTGGTAATAGCCTGTAAATATTAAGAACCCTCTAAGTTTCTTCAAGGTTTTAGGAATTTTACATTCCCTCGTAGCTTTAATTTTGTTAGGGTCCACTTTTACACCTTCATTAGATACAATATGACCCAAACATTCCACTTCTTGAATCCCAAAGGCACACTTGGAAGGATTTGAAAAAAAATGTTTCTCTTCCAATAGTTGTAATACTTTTTCAACATGTTGTACATGCTCTTCCCAAGATTTGTTGTAGATTAGTATGTCATAAAAAAACACTAACACAAAGTTTCTAAGGAAGGTATTGAAAATAGAATTCATCAAGCTTTGAAATGTTGAAGGGCCATTAGTAAGTCCAAATGGCATAACAAAAAACTCATAATGGCCTTCATATGTGTTGGGCACGGGCCAATTTTGAGTAAAAGCCCAATTTTGGAAAATAAAGCTTAAATTTGGAAAAAAAACAGCTTGCAGGAAAACCAACACATGCAAGGAAAAGTTGCATGCAAAGGAGGAAAGCATGCAAGGTGCGCATGCAAGAAAACCTAACCATGTTAGGGTTAGGTTTTTTGTAAGAGATTGTAATGAATGATAAGATGAAAATTAGTATAAATAAGTACCTAGGAGTTCTAGGTCAGGCCTCCAGAAGGTGAGAGAATGATGTTTTTCTTGGCTGGGAGAATGACTATAAGATCTAATACCTTTTTGTAAGATGTTGAGTTGTAGGAGAGTCAAGTAATTAGATCTTGAGGGTTAGATCATATGTTGAGGAGATTGGTGTGATCTAGTCTACCTCATAGAGGTTGTGGAACCTGTTTTGTGAATGTATAGTCGGAATTGTAGTGCGCGTGGTGCCATATATTGTAGAAATATAAATAAAAGATCCTAAGAAGACATATATTTGTGGACGTAGCCCAGGAGGGGGTGAACCACGGTAAAAAATGCGTTATGTGTGGTTTTTATTGCATATTTACCTTCTATTAGTAGTTAGATGATGAATGGATGAATGAATAGTTATGTTAGATTAATTATTTGGTAGATTAGTTAGATTGCATGCATGAAATTAATAGATGAATTAATCTTAAGAATGATAGAGAAAAAAACAATATAAAGGCCTAAGAATATGAATTGCAATCCTACATCCCCACTCTTTCCTAGACTACAAGCATGTGAGAATTGTAGTCACCTATAGAACTATCTCGGGTGAGACTATGCAATACATTATGTATGATGTGTTTCCTTCTAGTTTACTAGGAGGGCTCATAGTTTTAGAGGGTTTTGTTGGAAAATTGTTCATATCTGAACTTGGTTCATCCCAAGAGTAGAAAGAGGATAAGAATAACCAACAAATGGTTTTGTTTCCAACTGGAAATGCATGGGATTGAGTGAGTGGGATCCATGAAAGAATCACGCAGAAAATGAAAGTATACAAGGTAATTTTCAGACTGTGGAATCCAACGAAGGTAGAGATCGAAAGCTAGTTGAAAACAAAGGATCTTGAGTTTGCGCAGAAGGATAACAAAAACCCTAAGATAACACCATGCAAATATCTGGACAAGCACGTTTTTAGCGACTTGCATGAGGTCTTTTTTTGTGATTTCCCACATGTGTTGCAAGAGTGGCTATTAAGGTTTAAAGACAACCACCCTACAAATCAAATCAGACAGATCAAGTGGAATCATATGGATATCACATAGTTACAACAAGTTAACAACAAATTCACGCATGCAGTAGATTTCTGGTTAGACAGTATTGTTGCAGGTTTTATCACAGAATTTGCAGTAGATATCGCAAAGTCTTACAACATAGTAGAGTAGGATTTTCTGAGAGGACCTAGAGGTAGGTATATCAAATCATTGTACACTTCAATCAAGATCTTACTATATGAAAAAGTTGTAATGACAATTGCATTAGACAACTAAACTTCCCTGCGTACATGGGGGGAGAGGGTAAGTACTGACCCAAAATGGAAGGATGGAGGGAGAGATGGATAAGGGAAAGAAGGAGTCCATGGAACCAATCATGATGGACGAGGACTAGATCAAGAATATAATGGTAACAACTGGAAATACGAGCACTTGAACACCCTACCAATATAAGATGAATAATAAGAAGAGAGCCATAGCAGATAGAGAGGGATTGGAAAGTGATGAAGAAGAGGTAGAGAATCTCTGAGCTATGGAGCATATTGAGGAAATCCTATGTGCAACATAAGAAAGGAAGACATGCGGTCTAAGGGCAGGAACTGAAGGAAGAACTCCCATCCATGTCAGTGTCAATGTGGAACCCATAACCCCATGTGCGACTAATACACCAATAAGAAGACCATCGTTTGGGAAACCGAACTTTAGTGGAAGAAAGATAGTAGGAAACACATCTAAACAAGGATAAACAACTGGAGGAGCCAGTTCAGGAAGTAGTAGTCAAGTATCTACATCGCATGGAGGTAGTATTTCATCACCGTCCAAGATGGTAGGACATGATCCCACTATCTAGTTACCAGAGTTCAAGGGAGAGGGATCAGAGGATCCAGAAAAGAACTTGTTCATCTTTGAGAATATATGGGAAGGAAAGAAAATCACAGATGAGGATACAAAACTTGCGTAGCTAGCTATCATGCTAAGAAACCGTGCATTGGATTGGTACATGATTTTATTTGTAAACGGTCCACCAGGAACAACACAGACTATTGAATATTGAAGAAGTTGTTTATAAATGATTTTTTGAATCCTAGCTCAGAATATCAGTACATGAACGCGATGATTGAAATCAAGGAAAAACCAGGCGAGAATATTTGGGAGATTGATCATAGGTTCAAACGGTTGAAGGGTAATTTGAAATATGTCATGAATGACATGCAACATAGACATCTCTTGGTGAATTCACTGCTACCACATCTGAAATACCCTTTGAGGCAGTAGAAGTTTCAAACTCGGGTAGAGGCTCTACAGGCAGCCTTACAGCTAGAAGAGAACCAGTATCAGAAGACAGATCTAGTGATAGAGGAACTGAAGGAGGATCTGAATAACCTCACATTTCAACTGAACCAGAATAAGGGAAAAAAGAAAAGAGAATTTGTTTGGTGTACCACATGCAGTACATAAGGACACCACAAAAATGATTTCCCAACTTTCATGTAGTACATGGAAACAGGGCTACCAAACCCTTTTCCAATAGGAGGACCATGGTGAAAAATCTGTAAAACGCATGGCCATGATCCATATCATTTTCCAATGATGCAGAAGTACCAAACACTACCCAAGAATTCATATTGCAATTTTTGCAAATAAATGGGTCATGATGAGAAAGATTCAGGACAATGGACCTGATGAGGTAAAGAACTTTGGATACGTATAGGGTGCAGGAAGAAATGATGATGGGGAAAATTGTACCATATTTCAACCAAGTACCATCTCCATATAATAATGTGCAACAACAATATAAAAATTTGCAACCTCAGTATAACAACGTGCATCCACAGTATACCCACGCGCAGTATAAACACATACCTTTGTGCAACACACCACGAGGATATCGAGGTGGATACATAGGTGGAGAATGAGGTAGAGGAGGATTTGGAAGTGGAATAGGTCCAGTAGTATGTCATAACTTCCAACATCCAGGACATTATGCAAGAGAATGTCCACTTCCACCTGCGACATGCATGTACTATCGCACAACAAACCATGATATAGAGAATTGTCCAACATTACTGAGAAAAATTCAAGAAAAGAGAAATCAGAACAATCAGAGTGTATAGTGGATCTCTACAGAAGCCAGAGATGATGGAAGAAACATCAAAATAGTCACACACAGAGGAGCTAAAATAGGAGCTAACGCAACAAGACAAGACCCAGTGCAAAATGAATGGGTGAAGAAGAGTACTAAACCATAGAATCAATTCGATGTCAAAAAAGAAAAAGGAATATTCAAGGAGGCCAGAAAAGAGTTCCTTAAACAAGATGTTGCATCTACATTGATGGCGCAGCATACTCAGACCGTACCAATGTATGAAATTTCCTCCTCAATTGACCACACCGTTGAAGCACAACCTATACAACAAGTAAGTACCATAAATAATTTTTTTCAATGATGTGTTAAGCTACTAAATAATCCATCATCTGTTAAAAATTTTCAACATATCTTAGAAATATGTAACATAGAGGTAGAGGGGAAGTTAGATCATAAGAAAATCAATCACCTACATTCAAGGAGGACAAGCAAGGAATTCAGATTAAATTCTAACATTGGGGATTTCAATATGGGAGACATTATATTGGATTTAGGCTATGAGGTAAATGTTTTACCCAAGAATACATGGTAGTGTATGGAATATCCCACACTAGGCTATTCACCTATCTAGTTGAAGCTAGCAAACCAACACAGAGTTATACCAAGTGGAAGGATAAAAGGTGTGATAGTATATTTGGATGGAGTGCGCACTAAGGAAGACTTTGAAGTGATAGAAATAATTGATGGTACAACACCTTATCCATCATTACTTGGACTAGATTGGGAATTTGATAAACAGACCATAATCAACTTGAAGACAAGGAAGATGACATTTGAATCAGGAGAATACAGATTCATTGCGCCATTAGACCCTTCAGAAGGAGAAATATTTGTAGAACCAACTTGTTTGGATTTAGAAGAGATAACTTGGCGCAGACCAATTTTGAGGAAAAGTCCAATTTTGGAAAATAAAGCTTAAATTTGGAAAAAGATGATTGGCAGGAAAAGTAACACGTTCGAGGAAAAGCTACATGAAAAGGAGGAAATCATGCAAGGTACGCATGTAGGAAAACCTAACCATGTTAGGGTTAGGGTTTTTGTAAGAGATTGTAACAACTGATAATTTGAAAATTAGTATAAATAAGTACCTGGGAGGTCTAAGTTGGGGCTCCAAAATGTGAGAGAATGTTGTTTTTCTTGGCTAGGAGAATGACTGTAAGATCTAATACCTTTTTGTAAGTTGTTGAGTTGTAGAATATTCAAGTAGTTAGATATTAAGGGTTATATCGCAATTTGAGGAGCCTGGTGTGATGTAGTCTGCCTCACAAAGGTTGTGGAACCTGTTTTGTGATTGTATAATCATAATTGTAGTGCGCGCATCACCATATCTTGCAGAAATATAAAAAAAAGAGCCTAAGAAGCCAGATCTTTGTGGGCATAGACCAAGAGGGGGTGAACCACGGTAAAACCTTAGTTATGTGTGATGTTAATTTCATATTTATCATTTTTTAGTAGTTGGATGATGAATGGATGAATGAATAGTTCTATTAGATCAGTTATCTGGTAGATCAGTTAGATTGCATGTATAAAATTAACAAATGAATGAATCTTAAAAATGATAGAGAGAAAAACAAGATCAAGGACTAAGAATATGAATTGTAATCCCAGATCCCCACTCTTTCCTAGATTGCAAGCATCTGAGCATTACAGTCACCCATAGAACTATCTCGGGTGAGACTGTTGGAAGATTGGTTGTTTTCATTGATGTCAACCCTAATCATGGGTTTTAGACTGCAAGATTGATGAAGGTATTTGGAAATGAAGGAAAATGCACATGTAGATACAAGACCCATGGATGGATAGTATACATCATGTTGTTTCTAGTGGTATGTGGCACGTCACATGAATCCTCATGGTTGAGGAGAAATGAATTTTTAAAGATGACAAAGTGAATTGAAGAAGGAAGTACATGTAGGCCCTGAAGATAATTAAAGAAAAGAATTACAAAATAAGAAATTGTCAAGTCGGATCTACTGTTAAAAGGAAGTTACATAAATGGTATAAATAAATATCATTATACATTCATTTGATACACAAATCGAATTTCAGAGGAAATCAGAAGTAAAGAAGGTCGGATTTCAGGGGAGGATGAAGTGTTTTGGTGATGTGTTCTAAGGTATGTTATTTTTCAGGTCACCTTACCATTTTTGATATAACATTTTTTTATAGAACGATTCATATGGTGAAATTGCTATGGTATTGAGAAGACATATCAAGTTACCTGTGGTAAATATTTGAGCTCTTGATTCGCTATAATTATGGAGACACACTCTGTCGAAGATAGGGTTTGTGACCAGTCCTGAAGCTAGTCAATAAACAGGTGTTCTGGGTAAAATAGTCATAAATTATTCATAGAGAATCCAAATGAAGTGGGACAAATTTAATTGGAAAGAGTACAGACTTTGGTTTCTTGTGTGCAAGTTTCAGAATAGGATGTTAAATATTGAGTGCGAGGCATTATGTGCAAGTTCACTCTCCTGAATAGACCAGAATTGAATAAAGTCTACCATTCTTTCTATAACTTCTTTTTGGGGAGGATTCAAGGAGTGAAACTTGGAGGAGTTTCATAGAATACATTGAGTAATATTATCTATAGGATCATAGTACTCCAATAATTGAAGAATTCTCATGAATCATTATCAGGTTCTATGTGATGATTGGTTGATGGTGATGATTTAATGTAAATTTTTATTATTTCTCATATATTCTTGGGTGCAAGGAAGGGGCAAGGATGGAGAGTTAAATTCTCTCTTGATATTGGAGTATTGTATATTCCTCTTGGAGGTTTATCCATACCTTCAGATTTGGAAGTTATAGCTACCTTTGGAAGTCATTGCTTCCCTTGAACAATAACTATTGATTATTTCTCATATATTCTGCATGGTGTATTGTGGTGTATTGGTGTAACTCTTATACTATTGTTCATTTCTCATTGGATATAGTTGAATGGTTTAAGTATAAGTTGAAAAAGGTTTTAAATTGTACTTGATACTGATTCACCCCCCTCTCAGTATCAACAATTGGTTTCAGAGCGGGTTGCCTTCAGAACAGTTTAACCACTGGGAGGAAAATCCTGAGAAGAGATGGATGACCATGAGCACATTTCAAATGGGATTCAAAAATTTGATGGAAGAAATTATGCATACTGGAGTGATAGAGTGAAAACTTACCTAACGGATTTGGGAGTAGACATTTGGTACTCAGTTGTAAATGGCTATGTAATCGCAAATAATGCTCCAACCGATCCAAATGAGAAGAAGATTATGAGTTGCAATTCAAAATCTAGACATGTTATTCTAGCAACATTGGCACCAACCATTACTAGCAAATTGATGGGATGAAACACTACTAAAGAGGTATGGGACAAACTCAAGAGTATGTACGAAGGTGATCTAAAAGTTAAGCAGGTCAAGCTTCAACGACATAGAGTAGAATTTGAAAATTTGAAGATGAATAAAAAGGAAGATATTGCAACCTATCTTCTTAGAGTTGATGAAGTTGTTAATGCTATCAAAGGATTAGGTGAAGAGCTCGATGAATCGTTGGTTGTAAAAAAAGTTTTGAGATCACTTCTCTTGAAGTATGATGCTAAGGTATCCACCATTGAAGAAACTAGGGACTTGACCAAAATGACAATGGATGAATTACATGGGTCTCTTATAGCATATGAAATGAGAACAGGTACAGAAAGTGACCAGCCAAATAATGAAGTAGCCTTTAAATCCATAAAGAAGACAAAAGACAAGGATAACGACCTTGATGAAGAAATAGCAAATTTTGTAAGAAGGTTTCAGAAGGCAAGTGGAAGAGACAAAGGTAAGTCTCCTCTCAAATGCTTTAACTATGGTAGGATAAGACATATTGTTGAAAAATGCTACTATAAAAAGAGAAGTCTCAACAATAAAAATATCTTCTACTCCAATGATGATGACATCTCCTCATATGAGAGTGATGAAGAAGATATTGATGGAGGATAAGTCATCTTCATAACCCAAGAAACCCAAGATGATGATCACAATAATTCTAAAGAAGAAGAAATCATTTGTGAAGAAGATTTAGGAGAAGAAACCAACCTTGATTCCTTTTGGGTATACAAAGACAATGCAGAGAATGAACAAGAAGATGAGAATCTTGAAAAGTTGAAGCATGTTGAAAATGAAAATACCAAGCTTAGAAACACAAACATAATACTAAAAGGTGAATTGAATAGTTTTGAAGAAGAGAATTACAAGCTTGAAAAGACCATTAATAGCTTAAAGGAAAAATTAGAAGATTATGAGAAATTGAAAGCAGAATTGGATCACACAAAAGGGGAGCTACTATCGACAACAAAAAGGTTGAAGAAGTTCGAAAAAAGCACTGAAAAATTAGATGAGATCCTTATCAATCAAAGATCTCCAAATGAAAAGAGGAATGAGACATCAAGAAGATCCTCTCCCATCAGGTAGGAAATAAATCATTATGAAGGAAACTACAAAAGAATAGTTTGTGAACCTAGATGGACCACACCAAAAAGAAGATCACTTACTCTCAGGTATCAAAATTTCTTTCTTGGACATTGTTATACTTATGGAAATTTTGGACACAAGGCAATCAATTGTAGAATCAATGAAAGGAATAACTATGCAAGCTACATGAATGGTGAAAATAGTAGATATGGAAATGTTTGTAGACCTATCAACAGAAATTATAATCCATTTGACCCATTAATGGATCAAAATATTGTATGTTACAAGTTAAATAATATTGGTCATAAAGGTCGATATTGCAAAGAGATGAAGGAATATAATCATATGCCAAATGTTTGTATACCAACTACAACATGGAAAAGGAAAGAAATTCCACACAGTGAAAACTGTCAAATAGCATTGGTCGCTAAAGAATGCAAATAAGAATATGAATGGTTCATAGATAGTGGGTGCTCATCTCATATGACCAGAGATCAAAGAAAAAAATTTAGCTTGAAGAAAAAGGGTGGAAATGTTACATTTGGATATGACTCATCTACTAAAATACTTGGAAAAGGAATTTTAAAGCTTGGAAGTGAAAATGTAAAAGTTGGAAAAGTACTATTGGTTGAAGATCTAAAGCATAATCTCCTAAGTGTTAGTAAAATGTGTGATCAAGGATACACTCTTACGTTTGACTCTCGAAAATGTAAAATCAAAGAAAATAACTCAGGAAGATTCGTTGCAACTGCAAAAAGAAGACCGAACAACATATACATCCTAGACATGAATAAGAGAGAGAAGATACAAGCCACAGAAAAGGATTCCAAGGAATAAATGTCCCAAAGACCAAAATAAGGATGAAGTATTATTGAGTGCCACATGTTTAGGGGGAGCAACCCCAAAGAAGAGAATTACCTTTTTCCATTAAACTCAGGGGGAGAAGCCCTACCCTTTGCAATTGATGTCAAAGGGGGAGAGAATTTGGGATCATGATGATAGGGGGAGCATGAGTGTTTCCATCAATGACAAAGGGGGAGATTGTTGGAAGATTGGTTGTTGTCATTGATGTCAACCCTAGTCATGGGTTTTGGACGGCAATATTGATGAAGGTATTTGGACATGAAGGAAAATGCACATGTAGATACAAGACCCATGGATGGATAGTATACATCATGTTGTTTCCAGTGGTATGTGGCACATCACATGGATCCTCATGGTTGAGGAGAAATGAGTTTTTGAAGATGACAAAGTGAATTGAAGAAGGAAGTACATGTAGGCCCTGAAGATAATTAAAGAAAAGAATTACAAAATAAGAAATTGTCAGGTCGGCCCTAATGTTAAAAGGAAGTTACATAAATTGTACAAATAAATATCATTATACATTCATTTTATACACAAGTCGAATTTAATAGGAAATCAGAAGTAAAGAAGGCTGGATTTCAAGGGAGGATGAAGTGTTTTGGTGATGTGTTCTAAGGTATGTTATTTTTCAGGTCATCTTACCATTTGTGCTATAACTTTTTTTATAGAATGAGTTAGATGGTGAAATTGATATGGTACTGAGAAGACATATCAAGGTACCTATGGTAAAAAGTTGAGCTCTTGATTCGCTATAATTATGGAGATACACTCTATGGAAGATAGGGTTTGTGACCAGTTCTGAAGCTAGTCAATAAACAGGTATTCTGGGTAAAATAGCCATAACTTCTTCATAGAGAATACAAATGAAGTGGGACAAATTTCATTAAAAATAGTACAAAATGTAGTTTCTTGTGTGCTAGTTTCAGAATTGGATGTTAAATATTGAGTGTGGGTCATTCTGTGCAATTTCACTCTCCTGAATAGACCAGAATTGAATAAAGTCTACCATTCTTTCTATAACTTCTTTTTGGGGAGGATTAAAGGAGTGAAAATTGGAGGAGTTTCAGAGAATACATTCAGTAATATTATCTATAGGATCAAAGTACTCCAAGAATTGAATAATTGCAGAAATTGAATAAGTCTCGGGAAGCATTATCAGGTTCTATGTGATGATTGGTTGATGGTGATGATTTAATGTAAAGTTTTATTATCTCTCATATATTCTTGGGTGGAAGGAAGGGGCAAGGATGGAGAGTTAAATCCTCTCTTGATATTGGAGTACTGTATATTCCTGTTGGATGTTTATCCCTCCCTTTACATTTGGAAGCTGTAGCTACCTTTGGAAGTCATTACTTCCCTTGAACAATAACTATTGATTATTTCTCATATATTGTGCATGGTGTATTGTGGTGTATTGGTGTAACTCTTATACTATTGTTCATTTCTCATTGGATATAGTTTAATGGTTTAAGTATAAGTTGAAAAATGTTTTCAATTGTACTTGATACTGATTCACCCCCCTCTCAGTATCAACAAAGACTGCACAGTACATTATGTGTGTTCTGTTGCCTTCTGGTTTACCAAGAGGGCCGATAGTTTTAGAGGGTTTTGTTGGAAACATGTCCAGATCTGAATAAAGAGGATAAGAATAACCAACAATATGTTCTAAAATTTGTTTTGGGAATTCCTTCCTACCTCATTCTGATTTAATGATATCCCGAATGAAGATCCAACTTAGTAAAGAAAATTGATCCATGCAATTCATGTAATAATTCATTAATGACAGGAATAAGAAACTTATGTTTGATGGTGTTTTTTTCGAGATGTATATAATATGGACGCATACACCATGAACCACCATTTTTGGAAACCACCACCATTGGTGACGAGAAATAACTTTGGCTAGGATGAATGATGTCGGCCTCAAACATTTCTTGGATCATACGATCAATCTCACTCTTATGTACATACGGATACATGTAAGGCCTAATGTTAGGTGGTAGACTTCCTAGTTTCAAATGAATATCATGGTCATGATCTCAAGAAGGTGGAAGACCCTTAGGAATTTATCCAAATAGATTGGAATAATTTTTTATAACTATTTGGATATCTAATGAAGTAGACAATATAGGTGTTTGAACATCTAGTGAGAAAAATTATTCAATTACACCATGGTGTCCCTTTTTGAGTAATTGTTTCATGCTATTAGAGATTATCACCTTAGAGGGTTTCCCTTGGATACCTCTAAGCTCAATTTTCTTTCCATCTAAGGAAAATCTCATGAAAATATCTTGAAAATTAAGGGTCATTCTTCCAAATGAT
>ML777950.1:508786-536988 GCA_009831015.1 Picea engelmannii
CCTTTTTGAGTAATTGTTTCATGCTATTAGAGATTATCACCTTAGAGGGTTTCCCTTGGATACCTCTAAGCTCAATTTTCTTTCCATCTAAGGAAAATCTCATGAAAATATCTTGAAAATTAAGGGTCATTCTTCCAAATGATTATAACCATTGGACCCCTAATACAATATCAACACCACCCATTTGGATGTAAATAATGGGACTATCCAAAAAATACTCCCACATATAAAGATTAATACTATGTCACTTATCATAACAATGTATGATACCTCCATCTACAATTATCACTTGAAACTCTAGTTCTAGATATACAAAGCAATTGAGATCTTTTTCTAATTTGTAATTGATGAAGTTATGAGTACTACCATAATAATCAACATTGTTACCTTTGATGTATCCCTATATCTTTATGGTTTGTGGGGTACTGATGTCGTTGGTCAATGCATGAAAATATATCAATGGAGTACTCTATTCTAGATCTAGATCTTGTGATGGTGGCCCGAATTCTTGATCTTCTTATTCTTCACAATCTATGTAGAATAATTTATTCTCACTCCATTTATGCCCCTCACTATACTTGTTTTCGTAATTGAAACATAGTCCCTTTGCTCTTATTTCATCCATTTTTTGAGGTGTCAACTTTGTCGGTTGACTGGGCTTAGGAGAGGGAACATGGTTCTCTCTATAGTTATTAGTGGCCATCCTTCTAGTAGCCATATTTTTGTTTCCCACTTTGCTTTCCATACTAAAATCTTGCTCTATGGATTTAGGTTCGAAGAGATGCACCTCATGTTGAATGTTCTCCTTTAAAGTTCCCATAAAGAGATCTAAAAAAGTATCCTCAAGAATTTTCTTTACCCTAAGACTGAGCTTTTGGAATTGTTGAATGTGTTATGTAACTAGGCCTTTTTTCCAAAGATTTATCAATTGACTAAAGAATGTATTGCTTTTAATATCCCCATAATGTGATATCAATTCATATGTAAAAATGGACCAAGAGGTAATTGAATTATTTTTTCTTTCACAAACCCATTGATACCAAACAAATTGATCATTTTTGAATTACAAGGATGCAATTGGTACCTTTTGTAATCTTGGCACTTGGTGTATATCAAAGTATTGCTCCATCTAGAATATCAATGTTATAGTATATTTTCCATCAAACTTCCTCATATCAATATTCAGAATGAATTAGTTCCTTCGTTCCAACTTGAAGCCTTGATAATGTGGATGTTGGAGTAATGAATGATTCTGATTTTGAGATTTAGAATTTGTTCTCTTCAAAAGTGACAAAAGAATCCCCATATGTGATTGAGTCTCAACAACCTTGTTCTCCTTATTTTCATGATTTCCTTGCATTTTGATATATCCTTTAGGGAGTCTCTCATATAGAGCATGAAATATCATGGAAGACATGGAATTTTGCAATTCCTTCATGGATTTTTTTATTTGTTCTTTATTTTCATCCATCTTCTTTTTTATGTCATTCCTAATTTCATCCATTTTATTTTCCATTTCATTCATATTCTTTTACATTTCATTCTTATTTTCATCCATCTTATTTTTCATTTCATCCATCTTCTTTTCCATTTCTTGAATTTTTCTTTTTGTTTAGCAACTCATCACTTGTTATTGACCTAGCACTCAAATCATTAAGTTGTTCCTCCAATTTGGATAGCTTGTTATTTATATCCTTATTTTATTCATGAGTTGTATATGAGACTTCTAGATGTTTAATTGGTGTTAAAATATTTTTTGGAGCCATGTGGAATAATAATAATAATACTCCTCTATTTTCACTTTTTCACAAATTTTGAATCACCAAAAACAGATCTTCCAATAAAATGTTATGCCAATTATAATTTATGTACCTTCCAAACCCTCAATTTGGAGTATATGTGGATGGTTGACCTTTGTCCTGATATATCTCTAAAATTTGAACCCTTTTGAGTCTAAAATTTCATCTTGTAGTACCCTGATATGACTTTTTAAACTCCTGAAAAATTCGCACTCTGAACCTTTACTGATAAAAGGTTATAGCAAAAATACCAAAATGACTTGTTTAAGACTAATTAAAAATTAGTAAAAATCCCCAACTTCCACAATATATATCTCACAAATTATAATTATTCAAAATCTAAAAATTTTACCACATATAATTCGCTATGTCACCTTAGTATTATGAAAATTGTAGAGTCTGAAACATCACAAAAAAGAAGTTACAACAAAAATGCCAAGATGACTCTTTTAAAAGTGATATCAAGATTAATCACAAGCCTTGTCTTCCATGGACTATTTCTCCAAAAGTATAGAGAAACATAACCTAAAATTTTTACCACCTATACTATGAAATGTCTCTTAAGTCTCCACAAAATTTCACTTTTTGAAAATTCCCAGAAAAATAGTTATAGTGAAAATTCCAATATGAATCATTTAAAACTAAATTTGGAATGAGCCACAAACCCTATATTCCATATGATATATATTTGAAATTATAAGGAACTGTACCTTCAAAATTTTTACCACATGTACCTTGATATTTTTCCTCAATCTCCTCAAAATTTCATTGTTTGAAACATCCCAATAATAAATAAATAAAATAAAATAAAATAAATAAAAGTTATAGCAAAAATTTTGAGGTGTCCCAGTTGGAGGAGAAAAAACCTAGGAATGTAAGCTCTGAAACCAAATGTTAAGATACAATGCCTTAAAAATGACCAAAATTCAACGAATATAGTCCGCTTTGAGGGGGAAACCTTCTTTTACAAAATTTCCAATTCAAAAGACAATATGGGATGAGATAAGATGATCCTAAGACTAGGTCTCCTTGGTGTATATATATAGGAGACAAATGATACAATTATAATGAGAGGGTGCAATGAAGGGTTCTATCCTACATACAAATATAACACTATAAATGTAATAATTCAATATATAGGGATTAATAAGGAGTTTTATGCATAACATGGGGCTTTGTCTAGGGATCAACACTGGCCCACTTATTATCCATATATCTAAGTCTATTGACCATATTCTAGTCCCATACCAATGATTCTTGGGCTCCCAGGGAAGATTTAATATTTTTCTCCCTCCTTATCCACTCATATAATAAACAAGGAAACTCAGTGAATAAAATTTCATATAAATATGTATAGGTGTACCTTCATTTCCAACGTTCGAGGTCGATTTGCAGGTTCCTGGTCTCTCATCACATAAAATCATCCTTCTTCTCAATTATCTAATCTTGTATCTCCTTCCTGAAAGGTTTCCACCTCATTTTCTTCCTTCACCATCTAGTACAAAACCTTTAGGTCCTAGCAACGAAACCATTTTTGGCTCCGTCTATTCGTTAGGGGGTTAAATACCCAAGGTTCGATAATATTTTACCAAACAAACCCCATAGGAATTGGCATATTTAACCTTCATTCAAGTACTGAAGAAGGTCTCACCCAAGACACCATGAGAATCACAAATACCATTGGTCTTATGCGGGGTGTGAATGAACAAAACATATAGGAAAACTTCATTAGTTATTCATTCATTCATTCATCATGCGTGGAATAATATAAGATGGACATGCATTCAATTTAAAAACACGTTATATGTAGACATAAATGTGCTCAGGTTGTACTCATCCATTTCATTCATTCAAGATAGTAACATACAATAGGGTCATATCCTGGTCAATATACATTGACATTCAACAAATAGATGATTCATATCCCAATATCTCAATCTACTCTCTCTCTCATGAAAAGACTAGACATAACAAGGAGTAACAACTAATTTCGACTCGAGCTCTGACTCATCTCTTGCTCATACAATAATGAAATATCTCTTGACTCAAAATCCCAACCCTTTCCATATCCACATGCATCCCCCCATATCTTTCATGGATCATGGCAACCATAATTGACTTGCAAACTCATCCATAACCTCAACCATGACCAATCAAGCTGTTAAAAAATTAGTTACAATGATTCCTGAGGATATTTTTTGATCCAGGTGAATATTGGTGGTCACCCCCCTATTCCAACTGGCTCCTCGTGTTCGTTGTTGTTCAGCACATTCTTCTGTACTTCTTTGTAATTGTGGGTTCTACACTTCTAGGGTTGTCTTAATCCTCACACATCCTCTAGGTGGATACGGGTGGCCTATCGCCTAATCCAATTGGCTTATTTTGTATGTTTTCATGTCAGCACATCTTGTTGTACTTCCAGGGCCGTTTTGGGGCCCTAAATGTTGTTTTTTGGCTCGCCACAGTCAAATTGTAGACAGAGTCAGAGTTTGATGGTGGAATGTGTAGCTCTATGAAAAACCTTTCAAATGGGCTATCACACGCATAAAAAAGAGGTTGTGTGAAAACGTTACAGCCCTAGGAAGTTGAGGTACCAAATTACACCAACTTACCTATAGGGCCCACATGACTTTTGGCATTTCACCTTCTAGGGTTAGATTTTTGGATGTCTAGGGTTTTGGCATTAATGAGTATTATAAAAAAATACCTATGGAGCCCCATTGTAATCCATTCTACTCAAACAAATGTGCGTAGCAGCCACATCTCTTCTCAGATATAGCTACCACCATTCGAGCAAGTTTTCAGTTCTATAGTTTTATAGTTTCAGCCTATTTCATTATTTAATAGAAGATATTGTTCATTGGATATTTGTGTTACTCTCCATATCTCTGTGTTTATTGTATTCAGTTTGTTCTACTCCTAAATCTAGATCAGTGGTATTAGAGTGGTCTGATCTTCATTATTTTCCTTTGTGCATGTCCCCGACAAGATCTGGGTAGAAGAAGTTGGGAATCAAACCAATCAATCCATTACCATATCGATCGCATCGATCTCGAAAAAAACCCATGGGGGACAAAAATAAATATTAAAGAGCAGGAGATCCTATTAAAATGTTGCTCAAGGAATCCCTTGCACGACAAAGGAATGAAATGATGGAAAACTTCACGCAAATCCTTCGACGACTGCCCACAAAAGAAGCATATTCATCAAGCGGCCATGCAACCCCCTTCAAGGTACAGGTAAATTTTGATATTCCATTATTTAAAGGAATGATAGATGTGGATGTTGTATATAAATGGTTGAATCTGCTCGAAGGATTTTTTTCGATCCACAATTTTTTTGATAGGGAAAAGATCACTTTTTCACTCCTCAAGGTCGTTCCCCATGTTAAAGATTGGTGGGATACTTACTCTTAACAAAGGGTCATGGAATAATCTACAATGTTTGTGGTGGTCCCTACATGGGATTCCTTCCGGGATGCCATTAAAGAAAAATACTACCCCATTGGAAGCTACGAGGACCAGTACACTAGATGGACCACCCTACGTCAATAAATGGATCAGACAGTACCAGATTTCACCAATATTTTCCTTACCCTACACACCAAATTGGGAATCAAAGACTCTAAGCATCATCTAGTGCTCAAATACCACAGTTGTTTGCATAGATACATTCAAACAGAAATGGAGTTCTTGGACATCACCTCTTTGGGCATGGCTTATAGATACGTCGCCAAGATCGAGCATAAATTTAAGCAGAAACGGGAGTTTGGATCTGCAAACCCCTCACAGTCGAAGCAAGGAAAAGGAAGCCCCTATAATACCCCAAGATCGAGCCCTTGCGAAATGTAATGATGTTTGTAGGTTGGTGAGCCAAGTAATTATAAGTTGGTAGGCTTATGTGTTTATTAGGCCGAAGATCCTAGATGCTAAGGTCAGTGGGCTTGATTTTTGTATATGTAATTATGCAAATTATTAATAAAGTACATCGCTACGTGTAGACCGTCCATGAATAAAGAGTTATGGGGGACTAAGCTCCATTGGGTAGGGAAAGGAATGGGGTGGAGAGGCTAGGAAAGAGGATCTAAGCTTGAGGGCTTAACCCAAGGGAATATTATAATGTATTTATGAAAAGTACTAAAGTTGGGGGAAATTAAACCCAATTATCCTAAGTTCCTTTGAGGAGAGGAACAAACTCCAAGTGGAGAGGAGCGTGCTCCTAGAGAGCCAAGTGTCACCCAGGATGCATGCAAATTTATGTGGGAAATTCCACCTTTGTTGGGGGAGGAACCATTCTGACCACCTTCCGAGAGGAGTTTTCTCCCATGATTGCAGCTCTCTCACAATTTTGTAGGCTGATGATTCTCACCATTTTCCTGGCTCGTTCTCAACATTCTGACCAGTCTGGCCATTTAGCTTCCCACGAGTTCATACTCATCATGTTGGCCATCCCTTGTGTAGTTCACACATGCACTGAACAAGTATGCGGCTAGATTCATTTTCTCCTTTGTGAACCCCTATAAATTGTTGACTCGTCCCCTTGCCTTACTCGATTTTTGTGGTTGTGTATTGAAGAGGCGGGTTGTCAGGCATGTGGTTGAAGAAGTAGGCTTCCAGGCCTGTGAGAAAATCTCTCCAAGTGAGAGAGTTTGTTGGGAAGTGATTTCTCCTGGAAGGAGTCCAGTACCAGCTATGGATCCCTGGAAGGGAAGTGGAGCAACCGATGGATTGTGGAACAATGAAGGTGCATATTCCCGGGGTGGGAAAGGCATGTGGGGAATGAGATTATGTTAGAAGTTTCCATAAGTAGGATCCTTGGAGAGAATCCTTCCAGTTTCACAGTGCAGTTCCCGTAACCTCATCCTAGGTCTAGGATTCATTTTCCCTGGGTGGAGTTTAGTCCTAGCTCAAGGGTGACCCACTGCTAAGTGTGATGAGCAGCGTGGTCTAAGGCTGGGAGGTTCGTGGAAGGTCTGCACGTAGTTGGTGGTCATCTATTGAAAGAGAAGTACCAAATCTATGTTGATTGTATGTGGTGTAATTGTACATGTTTTATAACTTGATGAGTAATGCCTAGATATATCATATATGTTGTATGTGTAGGATTATTGTTAATTCTACATTAATCTGTGTATGGTTAGAATATGTCGTTTGTATGCATACAATGTCAGAATGTTTTAATTTTATTTTTGCATGAATAAGTAGCATGAACGAAATTTTGTAACTGTTAATTGTGTTATAAATGCATGCATATAAAAATTTACAAAATGGTATCAGAGATCAGAGAGACGTCCTGAAATGACGTTTCCTAGCCTATTGGTGGTTGGGGATGATAAAAAATGGTACCAGAGCCATGGTTTCAACACTGAGCCTGTATGGGCCAGGTTAGTGGAAGTTGAAGAAAAAGTTTAGGAAAATAATTATTGTTGAAATGGACAAAAACCAAGTTCAAATCCCATGGTTTCTACCTAGGACCTAGATGGGACACGAATGAGAAATTCGGTGAAGAAAGTCCTGAGAATTTTGAGGTACAAAGTGCCAAAAGGGAGTTGAAAGAATACTTGGACTATGTTCAGAAACACAGGAGGTGTAACAAGTTTATGAAATGTCCATAGAGAAAGAAATCACTACATTCGTGGTGTTGGGTTGTTAGATCTGGGCGAGAGCAATATAAGTTGTCAGATCAAACGAATATTAAGTCACGACTGTCGGATCTAGAGAAAGGTGCATGAGGATTAACCCCTAAGTACTTCGGACTTCGCGACTTCGGTGAAGTTTATGTTTGATAGAGAAGAAAGGGTCGAAGCCTAAAGTTATGAAGTCTCGAAGAGGATCTACACCGTAGATCTGGGAGGGAGTGTTTACCATTGGATTTGACCAAGGAAGGATTAGAACCATAGGAATAATCCAAGAATGGAAGGTAATAAAGTTTGGTAATTTGGGGTTCGGGAGAAATGGGGTATGCTAAGGTGAAATCTTTCGAAGCCTGAAATATCGAAGTGATGTGTCCTGCTAGCGTCACTAGGGATGATGTGGACACATGGGATGTGTGCCACGTGTCAATGAGTTAAAAACCTTTGTACGATACAAATGCAGTTAGAATGTGACATATGTCACCTGCCTTACTGGACCACGTGTCGGCTTCATGTGTCCTGCCACGTGGCGCTCCTGGTGGTGGCACAAGGTAGTTAAACTTGGTGAAGAATTTAGTTGGATCAGGCCTGCATTAACTTTGATCATGATCTATCAAGATCGATGGCAGGGTGGCATTGCGAAGATTGAAGTTGGGTGGAAGATAATTCTATAAGGTGGTCCCTCAATTCAAACCATGGTTTCCGAGAAGGGGTACGTGTCAGCATGAGGACAACTGCGGGACGATCAGTGGGTTACTCCAAAACGGTCGACCCATGTCCCTGCAATTTGAAAAGTATAAATTTTAATGTGACGTTTTCAACATTTATTAGTTCAAGCATGGAAACTGTGGGCCCCAGTGGACATGTGGCGCCAGATCGTGAAGTCCGAAGACTTGACACTCTGGAAGAAGTGGTGCATGAAGGAAGGTGGACCGTAGATATGTTTTTCTTCGTGTGATCTACAATTCATTTTTCTATGATGTTGGGATGCGTGGAAAAAGGGAAACATATGAAGCCTGGAGCTTGAATTTTCAGAGCTCTAGATAAGCGTCGGGTCACAGTCGTGGTCACAAGTGAACCAAGGGTTGAAGAAAAGGGGCTAGCGCCCAAAATTTCTTGCAGAACAGAAATGGGCTTGGAGATTAAAGCCCGAGGGGTTATTGACTGACCAAGACCTGTAGAAAATGGAATTTTATATTGTTTTTGTTGAATCAGATTGGTTTATTCTGGAAAATTATTAAAGTTTGATAGCCTGACAAAACTCTGTTGACTGCACATTTTGCAGAGATAACAATTGTCAAAACCGAACCAAATTGTCACATAGTGTAGAGAAATGGGGAAGGTGCATGGTGCTTACAGTTCAGAAAATGAAGTTAGAGGAATGGATGTCCATTTAGGAGTTGAAGGATCGAACTCCAATGGGCATGGAGAAGAGATAGATAAAGAAGGAAACATGGTGAAAATCATTGAAAAGTTGCAGAAAGATGTCTAGACTCACCGAGCAGATAACAAAAAGCTCATCAAAGCCAGGGAGCAATAGGGAGAATTCAACATAAAGTTGATGCAGATCTTGGAAGGAATAGAAAATAAATTGGATAAGGAGAGTGACTCAATCAAATCAGGGAGTCACATATGAACAAAAAGTGATAGCAGACATCACCAATACTCCCGAAGGCATTCCAATAAGAGAGCACATAGCATCTCAATTCCATCCCCTTTTAGGAAGCATAAGAGGTCTGGGGTGGATGAGCTACGAGGGAAAATGAACAAAATCAAAACTCCTACATTTGATGGTTAGCACACGAAGGATGAATATGCAGAGACATGGTTTCTAGGCATGAGGAAGTACTTCCAATTGCATAACTATTCTTCTCATGTAGAGGGAAGAATTTCCATATACCAACTTAAAGGAAAAGCATCCATGTGGTGGTATTAGCTGGTGCAAGTACAACACCTCATGGAGAAAAATATGACTTGGAAGGATTTCAAGCATTTTGATAAGAAATACCTAACCAATAGGTATTATGATAGAAAGATGAAAGAGTTATTTGAACTTAAACTGGGAATCATGGTCATTGATGAATATGAAAGGAGATTCTTAGAGACAATGAAGATTCAGAGGTACCTCAGTGGGTTGCCATATTTCATCAGTGATAAAATCCAATATGATGACCCCAAGACTCCGGAAGAAATGATAAGGAGAGAAAAATGCTTATATGATCAGCAAAAAGGAAAGCCTACTTTCTAGAAGGCTTGGGAGGACAAGAAGACGTTCAAGAAGGAACAAAGGCAGAAGGGAAAAAAGCCTCGATTTTTCAAAAACAGTCCTCAAGGACAACCATATTTTAGAAAGCATAGAATGGATAAGGTAGGAGGGAAAAGGTCAAGGCAAGCACCCATTCAATGTTGGGGTTTTAAAGGAGACCAAAAGTATAGAGATTTTCCTCACAAAAGTGACAAGGTAAGAGTTGTCCACAATGTATAGCAACCAGAAACAATGGAGGACATGGGTAGAAGAGTACCAAGGATCTATGTAGCCCTGGACAACAAGCAATTTGAGTTTCAATCACACATAATTGAAGTTGAAGGTATGACGAATAACCATGCCTTTACTATTTAAATTGATTCGGGAGATAGTCATAGCTATATAGACCCTAAGGTAGTGGAAAGATTTATTTTTCCAAGAATCAAGCATGGGAAATCTTGGTTAGCACAGCTGGCTACAAGAGCCAAGAGGAAAGTTGTTGAGTTGGTTAAATCATGTCCAATGGGCATGAATGGACTGCGTACCAAGGCATATTTGAACATATTGTCATTGGGATCATATGATTTCCTAATTGGTATGGATTGGTTGGACCAACACCATGCCATATTAGACTGCCATACCAAGGCATTCACTTTCTTGGATGAGGAAGGAAATCGGAAAACAATCCAAGGAATTCCCAGGACAGTTACTGTCTAGGAAATCTCATCAATGCAGATGAAGAAGTGCTACAAGAAAGGTTGCCAAATATTTGCATCCCATATGGAGGAACCATATAAGGATAAGGTGCCAAATATGAAGGATCATGCATTCATGGAATATTTTGAGGATGTGTTCAAGGAGGTACCAGGACTACCTCCAAAGAGAGATATTGATTTCTCTATTAATTTGATGCATGGGGAAGCTCCAATATCAAAGACTCCTTACAGAATGAGTACACCAGAGCTGAAGGAATTGCAAATGGAGTTGGAAGAACTTTTGAAGAAGGGGTATATACAACCAAGTGTGTCGCCTTGGGGTGCCCCAGTATTGTCCATGAAGAAGAAAGATGGGACATTGAGATTGTGCATTGACTTCAGACAATTGAACAAAGTAACTATAAAGAACAAGTATCCTCTGCCAAGGATTGATGATCTCTTTGATCAATTGAAGGATGCAAACATATTTTCCAAGATAGATCTCAGGTCAGGATACCATCAGGTAAGGATTAAAAAGGAAGATATCAGCAAGACCTCCTTCAGGACAAGGTATGGTCATTATGAGTTCACAATGGTGCCATTTGGGTTGTCAAATGCACCAGTTGTTTTCATGTGCTTAATGAATGGTGTTTTCTGGAAATATTTAAACAAGTTTTTCATTGTTTTTCTGGATGACATTCTTGTATATTCCAATTCAGAAGAAGAGCATGAGCATCATTTGAGGATGGTGTTGCAAGTGCTAAGAGAACATAATTTGTATGCCAAATTGAGCAAGTGTTCATTTTATCAAAACAAAATTCACTATTTGGGGCATATCATATCTGAAGAAGGGATAGCAGTGGACCCTCAAAAGATTGAGGCCATTAAAGGGTGAAAAAAACCTAAGAATGTGACAAAAGTCAGATCCTTCATGGGTATAGTTGGCTACCACAAAAGGTTCATTGTAGGGTTTTCGAGAATATCTCACCCCATCACTTCCTTGCAAATGAAGGGGAAGAAGTTTCAATGGACAGAAGAACGTGAAAAGAGTTTCCAACAATTGAAGCAATTGTTAACTAGTGCTCCAATTCTGAAGATCGTAGATCCGAATGAAGATTTTTTGGTTTGCACAGATGCGTGCAAAGAAGGAATTGGTGGAGTCCTTATCCAAAATGGGTTTGTAATATGTTTCGAGTCCATAAAATTGAAAGAGCATGAAAGGATCTATGCCACTCATGATTTGAAGAAGTGGAGACACTACCTCATGGGAAAGAGGTTTGAGATAAGGACATCCCATAACGATCTGAAATATTTGTTTGATGTGCTTACTTTGAATGCTAGGTAGAGTAGATGGTTGGAATTCCTCTATGAGTATGACTTTGATATCAAGCACGTGAAAGGAAAGGAGAATAAAGTGGTTGACACACTCAGCAAGAGAGTGCATGAACTGAATGCTACATCCATTAGCATGTATCAAATGGATATCAAAGGAAAAATTTCTGAAGCTGCAAAAGCAGATTTGCAGTACATGGAATTGGTAACAAAATTGCATCAAGGTAAAATGCAGCAGAGGGTTGAGGATTATGAATTGGTATTTGATGGAATCCTTCTATAAAGAAACAAAGTCTATGTACCCAACTCTTCTTAATTGAGGAGTGTGATTTTAAAAGAAATGAATAATGTGTCTTATGCATGACACCTAGGATATCAGAAAATAATCTCAGTAGTCAAAAGCCAATATTATTGGCCAAGCATGAAGAGGGAGATCGTTGATTTTATTGCTAAATGATTGGAATTTCAAAGGGTCAAGGATGAGAATAGAAACCCATCTAGTTTACTACATCCATTACCCATTCTTGAGTGGAAATGGGAAGTGGTAACAATGGATTTCATCATAGGGTTGCCCAAAATGAACAAGCAGCATGATGCAATCATGGTGGTGGTGGACAAGCTTACTAAAGCTTCCCATTTCATTCCTATGAAGACTTCTCATAAGGAAACTAACGTTGTTTATATTTATATGAGGGAAATAGCACGCTTGCCTGGCGTATCCAAGACAATTGTTTCTGACAGAGACCCAAAGTTTACATCAAATTTCTGGAAGGGGTTATTCAAAGGGTTTGGAACAAATCTGAACTTCAACATTGCTTATCATCCTAAGTCTGATGGGTAGATAGAGAGGGTGAACCAAGTGATAGAAGATATGTTAAGAATTTATGTGATGGAAAAACCATCTAAATGGGAAGATTATCTAAACTTGGTAGAATTTGCCTACAACAATGGGTATCAAGCATCACTGAAGATGAGCCCATTTGAAGCACTTTATGGAAGAAAGTGCAACACCCCAGTAAGCTGGGACAACCCAGCTAATAGGGAAGTGGTTGGACCAAAGTTTCTCAAGGAAATGGAAGAACAAATGTTGAAGATTAAGCAAAATTTGAAGGTTGCCCAAGACAGGCAGAAAAGTTATGCTGATAAGAGCAGAACTCACGGGGAATTTAAAGTAGGGGATCATGTATTCCTGAGAGTGAAGGCCAACAGAATCCCCCTGAAGTTGGGAAATTGTTCAAAGTTGGAAGCTCGATATTGTGGGTCATTTGAAATCCTAGAGAGGATTGGTCAAGTAGCATATAGGCTTTCATTTCCTGCATGCATGTCTATACATAATGTATTTCATGTGTAATTTATTAAGAAGTATGTACCCAATGTTAACCATGTTATTGATCGGAATGTGATTCAGGTGGAACAAGAAAGTGATTTTCAAGTGCATCCAGTGCATATACTAGATCGAAAAAGCAAGCAGCTTCAGAATCGAGCCATAGGGCTTGTAAACATTTAGTGTACCTAATATGGTCCTGAGGATGCAACATGGGATCATGAAGATGTTATGCAGGCAGAGTACCCATATATTTTTTAATATTTTGAAAATTTTGTTGATATTATAAAAATGAGTTGCACTGAGGACAGTGAAAAAATAAGGGGAGGGGATTGTAATACCCCAAGGCTGAGCCCCTGTGAAATGTAATGATTTTTCTAGGCTGGTGAGCCAAGTAATTATAAGTTGGTAGGCTTATGTGTTTATTAGGTTAAAGATCCTAGATGCTAACGTCAATGGGCCTGATTTTTGTATATGTAATTATGCAGATTGTTAATAAAATACATTGTTGCATGTAGACCGACCACGAAGAAAGAGTTATGGGGGACTAAGATCCACTGGGTAGGGAAAGGAATGGGGTGGAAAGGATAGGAAAGAGAGGATAATCTTGAGGGATTAACCCAAGGGAATATTATAATGTATTCCTGAAAAGTACTAAAGATGGAGGAAATTAAACCCAGTTATCCTAAGTTCCTTTGAGGAGAGGAACAAACTCCAAGTGGAGAGGAGTGTGCTCTTGAAGAGCCAAGTGTCACCTAGGACGCATGCATATTTATGTGGGAAGTCCCACGATTACAACTCTTTCATGATTCTGCAAGCTGACAATTCTCACCATTTTCCTGGCTCACTCTCAACATTCTGACCAGTCTAGCCATTTAGTTTCCCACGAGTTCATCCTCAGCATGTTGGCCATCCCTTGAACAGTTCACGCACGCATTGAACAAGTATGCAGCCAGAGTCATTTCTGCCTTTATGAACCTCTGGAAATTGTTGAGGTGTCCCCTTGCCTTAGGTGATTTTGGTGGTTGTGTATTGAAGAGGCGGGTTGTCAAGACCGTGGTTGAAGAATCAGGTTTTCAGGCCTGTGAGAAACTCTCTCCATGTGAGAGAGTTTGTTGGGAAGTGATTTCTCCTGTAGGGAGTCTATTACCAGCTACAGAGCTATGAGAATTCTTGATTCAGCCTGTTGCTGAAGCCCTGGAAGGGAAGTGGAGTAGTTGATGGATTGTGGAACAATGAAGGTGCATATGCCCGGTGTCACATACCCACTATGAAAATCAAACTTTTTTGTTGATTTCTCAATGATCAGAATCCCTGAAGTCCTATGGGGCTTAGCGTAGGCTAGCTCTTTCCTTTTTCCACCTCCATATGATTGTAGTTCACTACTATGGGCCGAATCAGCACGATGCCTTTTCACACTTTGCGACTCGGTGCTACCAGAATGTCGAGTCTCTTGACTCTGCAAACCTAGAAGATTGAAACAACAAAATTTTGAACCCCGACGAGGCTAGCGAGGGGCAAGTTTCTCTCTTGGGGTCTTGTCTACGTGACCCTATACTGTTTCCACGCACTTAAGCCAGCCAAGAGCTTATCGAATTTTCGCGATTCGAGGAATCGCGATATATGACTTCTACCTTCCCCCATTCAAATCCCTAAAACTTTTGAGGTCTCCAAAATTTCCTTCCAAAGGAAGATCGACGGCCATAAGCCTCCCCTGATCCCACGGTATGGATCCTTTCGAGGTTTCGGTACTCGAAAGTTCGAAATGCAATGACTCCAAGACTCTTCGTCATTCAAATCTCCAAATTCCGATATGGAAATTTGTGTAAGAGATCGACGGCTCTTAAGAGTGTGGATCCAATGGTCCACGGGATTTCGGGACATTCCCCTGACTCTGACCACTCACCACGCGTCTCCCTTGATGGACGGTCTTGTTTCCTTCGGGACTTCTCCTCTCCACTACCACGCATATCAGAATTTCGGGTATCGAGATTTCGCGATTTCCAAAGGCAAGGTCTCTTGACTTCTTAGTTTCCCGGATGCCGAAACGTCGACTGGAAGCCACATGTCCCTTCGATGGGCGGCGGTGACCTTCAACCAAGGTCAACGGTCATGAAAATTTTGGGATGATCAATGGTCACGATCAAATCCCGGCTTTCCTCAATCTCATTCACATATTACGCCATTTCGGGGTTTCAGTGATTGGGATCTCGTGACTCGCGAAGACAAGGGTTCTTGTCCTTTCATTTTTCTGGGTACCGAAACAGTGAAGCGCTTACCAGCATCCATGTATACTCCCTCAAATGGATGGTCCTCGTTGTTTCGTGATTTCATGACTCGCGACCCCCAGTGACACAAATCCTTTGTCAACTCGAATCCCCGATATCTGAAATACTGATGCACTCTCGATCTCTGCTAAGTGTCCTTCATGGATGGACGGTCTAGATCTATATCGGGACTTTCACCATGTAGTGTCTCGATCCCTTGTCATCAGTACAGTCGGAATCCCGAATTCTGAATCCTCGATAACGACTCCTCTCTCGGGACTTTTGCCCTTGTTCACGAGGGCTTAACCCTCATGCATCTCTTAACAGATCCAACGACTGTCGGGTTTTTCTAGCTAAGATCTGACGACTCAGATCTGTCCCACGTCATGCACTCTCCCACTACTCTCTGGACGTGGAAAAACCAACGGCCCAGATACTCCCACAGACCTTGGGGATCTACGGTCCCGATTTCCTCACTATTCACGAAGATAGAGGAAAAGGGGCAAGGTATGTAATGCCCTTGTTTCTTTCGTCAATCTAACGGTCGTGAATGACCACGGATATTCCGATGGGATCTCATCCGTTGATCGATACTTATCCCTACGCTGCTACTTCGGGATTTTAAGAGGGTCATTCCTCCTCATACAGGGTTGTTAAGACTTTCGCATTCAAGTCCTTTTTCTAGGTTCTTGGTAAACCTTTCCAAGGAGGGAATCTCTGTGAAGAGATCTATTCCGGGGCATTCCTGGAGACATATAAAGGGAAACAAATTCCTGAGAACGGACTGGAATTATGACTTGGTTCAACTTACGTATAATTAAATTCATTTATCAACATAATCCATGCGTAGTTTTTCTGTTATAAGCATACATCTACCATTTCTGATCAAAACACTACACATACATTCTTATACTGTAATCGTTCACAATTTCACAGTTTATGAGCATATATGTTAGAATATGAATTTCAAGATGCAAGATGTAAAACATGTATCATAAATAACACCAGAAGTGAGTGCAACTGCTGAGAGGGGTGCTCGTTTCCACCCAACCGTAGGCACAGCTATTCCAAAAGGATTTACAACTAGCCACCCCTGAGATGAGACCACGATGTTGTGAGACTATGTCTCAGTTTTCCAGTGACTGAGAACAAGGGTTACTCTCCCCCTTCTCTGCTATCCCTCCCTCTATGTATCTCCAGAGTTCTCTTTCTCCCCTCACATCCTCATCCCAAATCGCTTCTCCCCACACCTTATCCTCTTGCGAGGTTGCGTGTGGTGCGCTTTTCCTCGTGCTGGTCAGGCCTGACAACTCTACGGATGGGCGGTTCACGTCCCCATCCCTCATTAATTCCTGAGGATCCATCTACCTACCAACCTGCGAGACATTTAATTCGGGGCCAGCGAGCCGCTCTTGGTTCTCCGGGCCAGTGGAGTCCAAATACGGTATTGTTTTCAGTGGAAGTTAACGCCACCATTCTAGGTGCCTTCCACCGCCTTTCTCCATCCATCGTGGTCTCTTTTTCAGCATATCCCCTCTCAGAAGTCCTGCAATATATGTATATATTCATAATATTATTCACATTCATCGACCTTTTCCACAAGGTCCATTTACATCACACATTCACATTTCTGAGTTTGCCAAAGTTCTTGGCCAGTCTAGTTATTTTTACAAACTGGGGGAAACAGGGTGTTACAATTCCCTCCCCCTTAAAGGAACATCATCCTTGATGTTCTTATTTATTAACATGAATTGCATGTACAGAAGTAAACAAAATCAGATATTCTTGTTTCATGGCATCCTCCATTTCCCATGTAGCCTCATCTGGGCCAAAATGTCTCCACTGCACCTTGACGTATGCAATGGTTCGGTTCTGGAGCGGGGTTTCCTTTCTATCCAGTATGCATTGGGGTTCGGGTAGAAATTCTCCCTCTAGTTCCACCTGGATCACAGACTAGTCAATTATATGGTTAACATCATGTACATATTTCTTCAATAATGAAACATGGAAAACATTATGTGCTTTTACTGTGGGAGGAAGTGCTAGCCTATAGGCTATAGGTCCCACTCTATATAGAACCTCAAAGGGTCCACAATACTGAGGCGCCAGCTTGGCACAAGCTCCCATTTTCAGGGAACTCTTCCTGGGCCTAACTCTGAGATATACATGATCTCCCGCTTTGAACTTTCTTGGAGTTCTCTTTTGGTCGGCATAACTTTTCTGTGGGTTTTGAGCGACCTTCAGGTTTTGTTTTATCTGAGTCACCTATTGTTCCATTTATTTCAACATGTCAGGTCCAAAAGAAATACTGTTTACGAGATTAATCCAGCTAACTGGAGTATTACACGATCTACCATAGAGGACTTTGAAGGGGCTCATCTTTAAGGATGCTTGGTAGCCGTTGTTGTAGGCGAATTCTACCAGTGGCAGGTAGTCTTCCCACTTCTTGGGTTGATGCATTACATGCATTCTTAGCATGTATTCAAGTACTTGGTTCACTCTTTCCATTTTTCCGTCGGTTTGAGGGTGATAGGCGGTGCTAAACAACAATTTTGTCTCTAAACCATCCATCAATGATTTCCAAAAGTTAGAGGTAAATTTCGTGTCTCTGTCAGACACAATCTCTTTCGGCATACCATGCATTCTGAATATCTCCTTCATGAACACCTGGGCGATATCGATTTCTTTGCAAGTTGATTTGACAGGGATGAAATGAGTAGACTTGCTCAATTTATCCACCACTACCATAATGGAATCGTTCTATTTGGTTGAGGTTGGTAATCCAGTGATGAAATCCATGGAGATGGTTTCCCATTTCCATTCTGGGATTGGTAAAGGTTGCAATAATCCTAGTGGGTGTCGATGTTCTGCTTTAACCTGCTGGCACTCTATGCATTTGGCTAAGTACTCGGCTATGTCTTTCTTCATTCCAGGCCAATAAAATTGTCTCTTGGTGGCAGTGATCATTTTCTGGTATCCTGGATGACCGGAATAGGGTCTTTTATGTAATTCATCCAGTATGAACCTCTTCAAGTCATCACAATTTGGAATATACAGTCTATTTCTATAGGTGAACAGACCTCCTTTGGTCATCTGGTAGCCTTCATATTTCACTCTGGTGGGTTCTCGTTGTAGGTACATGGCCACAGTCTGGACGAAGGGATCTGTCCCTTGTGCCTTTCTGATTCTTTCCTTAAATTCTGTCTCACAGGTTCTCACCACTGCCAGATGAATTGTTTTCATACTTATGCTAAGGGCGTCAGCCACCCTATTTTCCTTTCCTTTAATGTGTTTGATTTCGAAGTCAAACTCGCTATGGAGGGCCATCCACCTAGCTTGTCTAGCATTGAGCTTTGGTTGGTCAAACAGGTATCACAATCCACAGTGATCTGTCATAAGTAAAAAATTTCTTCCCAGGAGGTAATGCCTCCACATTTTCAAGGCATGCACTATGGCAGCCAGTTCTAGATCATGGGTCACATAGTTGACTTCATGCTCGTTCAATTTTCGGGATTCATAGTAGATCACACTTCCTTCCTGCATAAAGAATCCTCCGATCCCTTCCTTACAGGCATCTGTGCACATGAGGAATTCAGCTTCTGGATCGACGATATTTAGCATAGGTGCATGGGTCAGCAGATGTTTCAGGGTTTGAAATCTTTCTTCACATTTCTGTGTCCACAGAAATTTTGTCCCCTTCTTCTGGAGAGTAGTGATCGGAAAACCAATCTTGGAGAATCCTTTTATAAATATCCTATAGTGTCCTACTAATCCCATAAAGGATTTGATATCCAAAACATCCTTTGGGGTATGCCATTCCATGATAGACCTGATTTTGTCAGGGTCTACCGCTACTCCTTCTTCGGAGAGAACATGGCCTAAGTAATGTATTTCCTTCTGGAAGAATTCACATTTGCGGAATTTGGCATAGAGTTGATGTTCTCTTAGCACTTGCAGCACAATTGTAATATGCTCTTCATGCTCTTTTCTATTCTTAGAGTAGATTAATATGTCATCAATAAAAACTAGCACACATTTATCTAGAAATTTACTGAGTACATTGTTCATCAAGCACATAAAAGTGGCAGGGGCATTGGTTAACCCAAATGGCACTACCACAAACTCATAGTGACCATACCGTGTCCGGAAAGTAGTTTTATGGATGTCTTCATCCTTGATTCGGACTTGATGGTATCCCGACCTCAAGTCGATCTTTGAGAAAATAGACGCACCTCCCAATTGATCGAACAGATCATCGATCCTAGGCAAAGGGTACTTGTTCTTTACGGTTACGTTATTAAGTTGTCTATAATCTATACACAGTCTAAGGGTGTCGTCCTTCTTTTTCAAAAACAAGACTGGTTCTCCCCATGGAGACACGCTGGGTCGAATATAGCCTCTATCCATCATTTATTTTAATTGCAATTTGAGTTCAACTAACTCGGGTGTGCTCATACGGTAGGGTGTCCGAGACACTGGCACCGCTCCTGGTGCAAGTTCTATCGAGAAGTCTATGTCCCTTCTTGGAGGTAGACCCGGTACCTCTTTTGGAAACACATCTCTGTATTCTCTCAGGATAGAGTGGTCGTCAGGGATTGGTTTATCACCTTCGATTGTTTTCAACACCTGTATTGCATATAGGGGACATCCCTTTCGGCAATACTTTCTCATTTGCAGGGTTGATATTTGTCTCACCGAGATGGGTTTTCGGATCCCTTGAAGGGTTATTCTTCTTCCTTATTTACTTACACACTCTAAGGTTTTATGCTAACAGTCCAGTCTAACTTTATGGATGGTTAGCCAGTCCATACCAATCAACAGATCATATGATCCCAGGGGTAATATGTTAAGGGTTTCTTGGGTGGGGAATTCACCCAACATTAATTGGCAGGCTGGTATAACCTCTGTTATCTTCCTCTTGGTGCCAGTGGCTAACTGTACCAACCATGGCTTGGTATGTTTTTGTGGTTGTAGTTTACACTTATCAACAGCTTTAGGGGCTATATAACTCAAATTTGAACCAGGGTCAATCAAAACAGACACTAGATGCTTGAAAATCATACCTTCTATTTCCACTACTGAAGCTTGTTGGTCAGCTTGGTGATTATCGAAGGCTGCATAAATTTGTGGCACACTCCTGGCCACATCATTGACAGTAGTATTTTCCTGGATGTTATAAATCCTTCGACTATTCTATTGTCGGTGTGGACAGTCTCTCAGGAGATGTTCCTCTCCGCAACCCCAACATTTCAGAGGTTCTCTCTTGGTGTTATCCACCTTCACTGGTATAGGTCCAGAAGTTTTATTTCCGCCCGATGAGGGAAAGTTCTGCTGGTGTACACTCCTGGTTGGAAAGTTTTTTCTTGGGTTCTTCTTGTAGTTTGTAAATCCTGGGGATTTGATCCCCTTTTTCTGAAATCTTGAACTATTCTTCGGTTTCCATCCTTCACGGGGTTCTACTCGCTACCCAAACTGTTCATGACAATAGGTTGCCTTTCGAATAGTGCCTTCTAGGGTCTTTGGCTCATCAAATTCAATTATGTTCCGATACTCCTTGGGTAGCCCACTGATGAAGCGTTGCACCTTTGCCTTTTCTTCTTTTATATAAGGTACATACCTCAACAAATCGAGGAATTTGTTGACATATTCTTCTATAGTAAGTTGTCCCGGTTTGAGTTCATAAAACTCTTTAGTCTTTTCGTCGAAATATTTTTCCGAAAGATACTTCTTTCGGAAGTACTTCTCAAATCATTTCCAAGACAGGTCCTCTTCACGAACCCCTTTCACATTCTTAAGGTCTTCCCACCAAATGGAAGCCTTTCCGTTCAAGTTGAACGTGGCCACTCAGGCCTTCATATTTTCTGAAAAGTCATGGACTCTGAAATACTTCTTTAGTCTAAGCAGCAAGGCCTCTACTTCCTCTCCCTTCTTTATTTCACCGTCGAAGGAGGGTGGTTTGGCCTTTCTGAATTCTTTGAATTTTTCGACCTTTGGGAAACTTTTTCTTCTCTTTTTTCCTTCGAAAATAGGAACTGGTTCTGCTACTAGAAGAGCCTTTTGAATCACTAGTTTCCTTCTCAGAGGAATCACTCGGCACTGGTCCTTTACCTCTGGGGTGGACCTTTCTCGAGGTACTCCTCTCAGTGTGGCCCCTGATATGGCCATGTTTCTAAGTTTTAGGTTCATGCTACATTTTCCTTTGTAGATCGGATAAACTCTGCAGTAAAACTGCATTAATTTATGTTTTCTTTTCTTGTTCTTTCATCATTCTTTCATTGTCAGCCTTGCAGCTTTGTAATTCGACCATGAGACTCCTCACAGTCTCGGCTAGATCTGGAGGGGTCCCTACTTCCGTTCTTTCGTCAGACTCTTCATCTCTATTGTGGGAGCCCTCTCCCACCTCTTGGTGAGTCACCATTCTCTGCGTCTGTAACATTCCTGCGGATGATCGTCTGCTTGGCTGCAAAGACAAACGTTGGTTGTTAGTCAATAGTTAGATACATTTTTATAACCCGCGCAAAATTCATAACTCTTCCGCATGCATACACAGTCGGGTTTTTATTTTGGACTTTGACCTTTTTGAATTAAGAGGGATAAGATAGAGGGTTACTTTTTGTAAGAGTATTTCAAACGGAGATTCTGCGCAACTCGTTCGTGAGCCCAAGCAGGTCGAGTGTTGTAACCATGCTCTGATACCAATTTGTCACATACCCACTATGAAAATCAAACTTTTTCGTTGATTTCTCAATGATCAGAATCCTCGAAGTCCTACGGGGCTTAGCGCAGGCTAGCTCTTTCCTTATTCCACTTCCACATGATTGTAGTTCATGACTATGGGTCAAATCAGCACGGTGTCTTTTCGTACTTCGTGACTCGGTGCTACCAGAATGTCGAGTCTCTCGACTCTACAAACCCCGAAGCTTGAAACAGCGAAACATAGAACCCTCGATGGGGCTAGTGAGGGGAAAGTTTCTCTCTTGGGGTCTTTTCTACATGACCCTATACTGTGTCCACGTGCTTAAGCCAGCCAAGAGCTTATCGGCTTTTTGCAATTCGGGGAATCATGATATATGACTTCTACCTTCCCCCATTCAAATCCCCGAAACTTCTGAGGTCTCCAAAATTTCCCTCCAAAGGAATATCAACGGCTGTAAGCCTCCCCTGATCCAACGGTATGGATCCTTTTGGGGTTTCAGTACTCCGAAGTTTGAAATGCAACGACTCCAAGACTCTTCATCATTCAAATATCTGAATTCCGATATGGAAATTTGTGTAAGAGATCGACGGCTCTTAAGAGTGTGGATCCAACGGTCCACGGGATTTTGGGACTTTCCCCTGACTCTGACCACTCACCATGCATCTCCCTTTATGGATGGTCTTGGTTCCTTCGGTACTTCTCCTCTCCACTACCGTGCGTATCAAAATTTCAGGTATCGGGATTTCACGATTTGCGAAGGCAAGGTCTCTTGCCTTCTTAGTCTCCCGTATGCCGAAACGCCGAAACATCGACCAGTAGCCACCTGTCCCTTCGATGGATGGTGGCGACCTTCAGCCAAGATCAATGGTCATGACCTTTTTGGGATGATCAATGGTCACAATCAAATCCTGGCTTTCCTCAATCTCATTAACATCTTACTCCATTTCAGGGTTTCAGTGATTGGGATTTCGCGACTCGCGAAGACAAGGATTCTTATCCTTTCATTTTCCCGGGTGCCGAAACGTTGAAGAACCTACTAGCAGCCACATATACTCCCTCAAATGGATGTTCCTCATTGTTTAGAGATTTCACGACTCACGACCCCGAGTGACACAAATCCTTTGTCAACTCGAATCCCCGGTATCTGAAATACCGATGGACTCTCAATCTCCGCCACGTGTCCTTCATGGATGGACGATCTAGATATATATCGAGACTTTCACCATGGAGTGTCTCGATCCCTTGTCATTAGGACTCCCTAAATCCCAAATTTCAAATCCCCGATATCGACTCCTCTCTCAGGACTTTCTCCCTTGTTCACGAGGGCTTAACCCTCATGCATCTCTTAACAGATCCAACGGTTGTCGGGTTTTTCTAGCTAAGATCTGACGGTTCATATCTATCCCACGTCGTGCACTCTCCCACTACTCTCTGGATGTGGAAAAACCAACATTCCAGATACTCCCACAGACCTTGGGGATCTACGGTCCCGATTTCCTCGCTATTCACGAAGATAGAGGAAAAGGGGCAAGGTATGTAACGCCCTTGTTTCTTTCATCAATCTAACGGTCGTGAATGACCACGGATCTTTCGACGGGATCTTGTCCTTCGATCGATACTTATCCCTATGCTGCTACTTCGAGATTTTAAGAGGGTCATTCCTCCTCGTACAGGGTTGTTAAGACTTGCGCATTCAAGTCCTTTTTCCAGGTTCTTGGTAAACCTTTCCAAGGAGGGAATCTCTGTGAAGAGCTCTATTCCGGGGCATTCCTGGAGATAGATAAGGGGAAACAAATTCCCAAGAACGGACTAGAATTCTGACTTGGTTCAACTTACGCATAATTAAATTCATTTATCAACATAAGCCATGTGTGGTTTTTCTGTTATAAGCATACATCTACCATTTCTGATCAAAACACTGCACAGACATTCTTATACTGTAATCATTCACAATTTCACAGTTTATGAGCATATATGTCACATATGAATTTCAAGATGCAAGATGTAAAACACTTATCAGAAATAACACCAGAAGTGAGTGCAACTGCTGAGAGGGGTGCTCATTTCCACCCAACCATAGGCTCAGCTATTCCAAAAGGATTTACAACTAGCCACCCCCGAGATGAGACCAAGATGCTGCGAGACTGTGTCTCAGTTTTCCAGTGACCGAGAATGAGGGTTACTCTCCCCCTTCTCTGTTATCACTCCCTCTGTGTATCTCCAGAGTTCTCTTTCTCCCCTCGCATCCTCATCCCCAATCTCTTCTCCGCACGCCTTATCCTCTTGCGAGGTTGTGTGTGGCGCGATTTTCCTCGCGCTGGTCAGGCCTGATGGCTCTACGGATGGGTGGTTCACCTCCCCATCCCTCATTAATTCCTGAGGATTCATTTACCTACCAGCCTGCGAGACATTTAATTCGGGGCCAGCGAGCCGCTCTTGGTTCTCCGGGCCAGTGGAGTCCAAATACGGTATTGTTTTTGGTGGAAGTTAATGCCACCATTCTAGGTGCCTTCCACCGCCTTTCTCCAACCATCGTGGTCTCTTTTTTAGCATATCCCCTCTCAGCAATCCTGCAATATATATATATATTCATAATATTATTCACATTCATCGACCTTTTCCACAAGCTCCATTCACATCACACATTCACATTTCTGAGTTTGCCACAGTTCTTGGCTAGTCCAGTTATTTTTACAAACTGGGGGAAATAGGTTGTTACACCTGGGGTGGGACAGGCATGTGGGGAATGAGAGTTCGTGAGAAATGAGCGTAAGTAGGCTCCTTGGAGAGAATCCTTCCAATTTCACAGTGCAGTTCTCGTAACCTCCGCCTAGATCTAGGATTCCTTTTCCCTGGGTGGAGTTTAGTCCCAACTTGGGGGTGATCCACTACTAAGCGTGATGAGCAGTGTGGCCTAAGGCTGGGAGTTTTTTGGAAGGTCTGAACGCATTTGGTGGTCATATATTGAAATATAAGTACCAAATCTTTGTTGATCGTATGTGGTTTAATTGTACACGTTTTATAACTTGATGAGTAATTCTTAGATATATCATATATGTTGTATGTGTATGCTTACTGTTAATTCTGCATTAATCTGTTTATGGTTAGAATATGTCATCTGTATGCATATAGTGTCTGAATGTTGTAATGTTATTTCCGCATGAATAAGTAGCATGAAAAAAATGTTGTAACTATTAATTGTCTTAGATATGCATGCATATAAATTTACAAAATGGTATTAGAGCTAAGAGAGATGTCCTGAAGTGACGTTGCCTGACTATAGGTGGTTGGCGATTTTACAGCCCCAACCCACACAGAAAGGGAACAATTCGATATGGTCGCCCTCAGAACAACTAGTCCAAGATGCAACATAAGAAGGGAAATGAGAAGACTGTTACACATTATTTTTGTCATCCCTATGATCGTTAATGATGTAAACCTACCTATTTCCTTTAGAAGGGGGTCAGTGGCCTGACTTCCTAAAGAGAAAAGGGAGAAGAACTTCTCCTGAGAAAAGAAGTTGCATTTTCCTATGTAAAAACCTTATAAAAAGAGATGTTCGCAGGTTGCTATATAGGCAGGGTGCGAGAATGATCAATTCTCGCAGGTTGCACTATAGCCAAGGTGTGAACAGTTCGCAGGTTGCTATATAGCTAGGGTGCGAACATTCCAGCACGTGGGAAAAACGTACGGTTTCTCGAATTTTCTAGAAGGAGAAGCTTCTATGGTGAGGTGGCATCCGAATGGTTTGGATATTACTCGCTTTCATGATTTAGTGGGATCATCCTAACCTCCTCACCTTATCCTCTTCAACTTATAAAAGGAGAGGAGCTCTCATGGAGAAGAGGTTCTTGGTTGTGGTTCTTTGGCTTGGAATTATTAGCTTGATTAGAGTGGCTTTGAGATTTGTTTTGTCAAGATAGATTGTGAGTAGCTATCAGATCTATGGTTTCAGAATCCTTGGAGAAAGAAGTGTGTGGGGAACGAAGGACAGTAGGAAGGGACCTTACGACATAAAGGCAATGGTTGTAATCTCTCTTTCACATTTAATATGATACAGTAATATGTTTCTTTCCCATAAAGTTAGATCTACTTTATTACATAACTCCTTGATCATATGTATAGATTAGCTATTGGATATATTATTTGCTTTCGCTTTGGTTGGTTTGTGTTGTTTTGATCTTGACCGCACGAGAGCGCTGGAGCGAAGCAAGGAACAACAAATATTAAGGAAGCGATTACGAGGCATGTCTCTTATTCTCACTTCCAATTTAATTCAATAGTTAGATCTAGGGAAAGCGGTATATTCTGTCCTGTTTTGTTCTAGATACCAGGTGGATCTAGGGAGATCGGTTTGTGTCCGCACTTACGGATTTATCCTAAAACAAAGACAAATAAGGACATGAGAAAATGGTGTGATTACCATAAAATTCCTTGGCACAACACCGAAGAATGTCTCTCTAAGAAGTCCCTCATCGCTGAGCTGAAGGCTTCCGAGTTAGAGGTTGATTATGATTCCGAGTTAAATCCTGAAGGAGGGAATCATATTATCGATGCTAAACCCAGTGCCACTGTCTCTACCACCAAAGTCCAACCGAGCGAACCAAACGAACCAGAGGAAGGGGAACACCTCTTTCACTCACAGATGTGGGTCAAGGGGGCTTCAATTAATTTCATTTTCAACAGTGGTAGTCAAAAGAACCTGATTTCAGTAGAGGTCACCAAGTAGTTGGACCTGCCCATGACACCCCACCTGCAGCCCTACACCATCGGTTGGCTTCACCAAGGAAGAGATCATCGTGTTAGCCAACTGTTATCACTAAAATTTTGTCCTCACATGATTACAAGAACTCAGCATCGTCAAACAGTGATGAAGTCATCCATGGACCTGAACTAATACCACAAAATTCAAAAAGGTCAAAAAACTATACAAAGTAATGAAAAATTGAAGAGCGTTATGCAGACATTGGGCGTGTGCATGCATGCGCGTAACAGAAACGCAGAAATCGCGCACAGGCGCACGATGCGTGATTGTTATCGCAAAAAGCCACGTACCTGCTAAATGGTGCATTTATGAGAGTGGTCGGCCTCCCACCCACTTATGGTTCAGCTCCCAAGCCGATTTGACCCTCAAATCTAGACTGGATCCGACTGGTGGGTTGGTCAAAGACCTAGGACTGCCCTAAATGGCCTCTTTTCACACTACAAAGAAGTTAAACAATAACCCAAAGAAATGCTATAAAAAGCCATGGATGCACCTCATTTTTTCAAGGAATTCAAAGTAATGTTATGCTGCCTCTATTGTTTTGAGGACTCCATCCTTGACAAGAGAATATTGGCACCATTACATTGGACAATCCACCTCACCAATGAGTGGATTTTAAAGAGTTCTTTCATCATCATTTTCCATTTTTCTTTGTTGTAAGAAGAGCTAGCTAGTGGGGGTCCAAGATCCCTCCCTTGGAGGAAGAAGGGACTCATAGTCCCCTTTCTTCTTGGTGCTTTGTTTTCACTAATAGATCAGCCTCAAACATTGGTGACATGGGTCTTATGGTTCTTTTTGTTTCTATGTCCCTATGCTCATGAATTTAGTTGTTATTGCATTTCATAGTTTAATTCTTAGTTGTAGTCTTTTATTTTCTTTCCCTAACTCTTTTCCTTGCAGTTGTCCTGCTCAGCAGACCCAACTAAGCTCGCAAGCACCTCTATTTTTCTCACCAAGGTGACGAAAGAGGCACAACAGATTGGCGACTCCACTGGGGAAAGGTATCAATTTCCTACCTCATTTGGGTTTTTCTTTCTCTTCTTTTAGTTTGTTTAACTTGCAGGTACACTAACCGACCTAAGCCGACCTGCCAACCAGCCAATTCCAAGTTGAATTGAGAGAAATCCATTCGGATTTTTCATTCTCGGTCGTGTGCCATATATGTGCGGGTTTTTAAACACACAAACGCACATCATGCGCCCATGCGCCTGATTCACAATTTTTTTTTGTGCACGTGCGCCTGTTGACTTGTCTCTATTCGCTCGCATGCGCTCTGCGCGTCTCTGTCTCCAATGAGACCCGTGCATCTGTGCAAAATTTCACATTGTAAAGTTGTTGAGATGTGGGGAAGGCCATTTTCCTTCTTAAAAATGATGTCAAGCATGTTTTAAAGATGCACCACACTTAGTCCCCTCATCATATAAAGGGGTTAGTCAAAAAACACAT
>ML777950.1:537038-551987 GCA_009831015.1 Picea engelmannii
GTTTTCCTCCACAGGAGGTGCCAAAAGAAATTTTTTAGTCTAGGTAGGATTTCGGGGATAGGCATCCAAATAACTCCCCGTTATCTGGTTCTCACATTGTCAAAACATAGAAGTTGTCAAATAGGGAACTAAAAATCCTCCAAGTAAAGTGTTCCAATACCACAAGGCAGGGAGATACCCGTGAAGGGTTGAAGGCTGAGGTCTGGTTGTTCTGTGCATCCCCCCTTGAGGCACCCACCTCTTGGACGGGATCCATCTCGTGACCCATTTCTTAGGCCGAAAATCTAAATGTCGCACTTTGACCGAGGTACCTAGTGACCAACTTTAGGACATCTACCCAAGTGGCAATTGTGGGCTGCAATTGCACCTTGATTGGATTTTGTGTGGCTATTGGGAAATATCACCAACTATTTCGGGATATGCCACCTTTACCCCTCATTATAACCAATTATTTCATCCTTCACTAGTTTTCTCTTCCAGTGACTTCAGACCCCACTGTTGAGTACTATTGGAAGGTCTAGTGTTATTTGAGAGGAAGGACGTTACGTCTTCTAGGACACGAGCATTTGCTTTCTTTTGATTCCCCACGTGGACAAAACCCACTTACCCATATATATGCTTCTTTTTCAAAAAAAAATTTATGTATGATGCACATCTGATTACAGTTTGATTTGGATATATATATTGTGTAAACATTCAACGCAAAGGCTCTTGTTTCTATATTACTCTCACCACTCTTTGCACACATTCACACAGCTAGTCTGACATCATAGGGGAACCACAGAACCCCCGTCGTTCACGACGCTTTCTCGACCTCCCTCCTATCTTAGGGGGAGTGTCTGGTTGTGCCCACACATCGACACCTCCTTCACACACTCCTGTGAGTGCTATTGTTTTAGGATCATCTTTTCTTGGTTCTACATTACTTGGGTCCTCTTCCCAAGGTTATTCGTTCACTCGCTCTCTTTTACACTGAAGCGAGGGACCCACTTCCTCTCAAGGAGGAAGCACCAACCCACCTAGCCCCCTTCAAGGGTTAGGTTCACAACACACTATGGTTGGAGCTAATCCTCCCCCCCCACTGCAGATGCCATATTTGGCCTCTCTCAACATACCAGATCTCAGCAAACTCACCAATGATCCTATATTGCATGATCCCACATGGCCTGCAATGCCAACCAAACTACCTTCATACATACCAAAGTTTGAAGGAAAGGCAGGCAATGACCCTACCAACCATGTCATGACCTTTCACCTATGGTGCTCCTCCAATAGCATTATGGATGATTCCATCATACTGTGATTATTTCAACCCACACTCACTGGCACATCGGCTAAATGGTATGTCGAAGAAAAATCGGGGTCCCACGCAACTTTTGAGTCATTGGCCAAAGAATTCTTGACCTTCTTCCAATTACCCATCCGCCACGACAATGGTCTAGAACTACTTTATAATTTCAAACAAACCTCAGCCACACACATCGCTGACCACATCTACGAGTGGCGTAGGCGACGTAGTTTGTGCAAAGCAGAAACCACCAAGCAACAGTGTCTCGATTGGTTTCTTAGATCACTTGTCTCTCTCCTCAGTAAGGATGTAGCTTCCACCTTCCCTCAATCCGAAGAGCAAGCCATCAGTAAGGCCCAACAGTATGACCTCATCTATGAACAGTCAGGGTACTTATACACAGTACTTCCTGATATTCCAAAACCTATGCCATTTGGCCAAGACAAACCTGGGATGTCTCACTCAGCAGACGGACTGATTGGTTCCACCACTCACCACGGTCCACAAACCCAACCACCATCGATGTATGGAACACCTCAATACCCGCCAACATACGGGGGCACTTCTTATTACCCCCCACCCCCTTATCAATAGCCATACCCTGTTGCTATACCTCCACCCATCAGTGGACCACCGCCGGAACCTCCCATACATCCACCTATTCCAACAAACAGTGGTACTCCCTCAACCGTAGCTTATAGTACTAGCGAAAGTGATACACCTTCCTATGTACCTTATGGATTGGTACCACCACAGAATCCATACTTCCCATTTCTTGGTCCTCCACAACCCATGGCTCCCCCACATCCTCATTCAGGGGTGAATTTTGTTCAACCCTCTGTTGTTCAACAATACCAAAGTTTTGAACAGTTGAATACATCCAATCCAACCCATCCATCGAGAAATGCCAAGAAGAAAGGACGAAACAGGAATAACAACAACCCAGGTCAAGGAGGGAATCAACCCCCACAACACCAACCCACTGGGGGTAACCAGAACCAAGGGAACCAAAACCCCCAAGGGGGCAATAATAATAAACGCCAAGGGAGAAATAATGTTAAAACCATCTTCCCTTGTGCCCTTTGCGACGAGTTCATCCATTACACTCATCATTTCCCCCAGATCGTTGATTTTAAACGGTTGAAAGACTCTGGTAGTCTTCCCCATTCTCCCGCATCGCCTGCTCCTCAGCAGGCACCACAACAATACATGAAACAACGCCCTCCCGACATGCTGCAAAATCCTATTCCACATCAAGGTGTGATAAACACCCAACAGGACACACAGTATCCCCCACCTCAGGGGGGACAATACCTCAACCCCAACAATCCATCAGATTGTACAATTCTCCTCACAAGTGAGGAAGAAATCCTTCTGCAAACATGTAACCGTCAGTATCACACACCCGCTGAGTCTCCTCCCATCCCTCCAGAGACAAACCCTACACCGATGGGACCCCCGTTGGTGATCCCTCGCCCTTCCGCCGAACCACCGCTTCACATCCCTCGCATCCCATTGTGCAGGAATGTCCACAACCCACAGGCTAGGGCAGCTCATAACTATAGTTTGGTAGATGACTTAGCGCAATCTCCGGCTGCCATGTCAGTATTGGAGGTCCTCCAAACTTGTCCTACTCAATGGAAATCATTACTTTCCGCCTTGGGGGTAGTCGACCCTGCAGATACCTGACTCATCACCTTTGATCTTGACAACGGAGAACCTCGTCTTCCCGCCTTGATCACTTTTCAAATACCAGTGAAAATACGGAACATCACAGTTCATCGGTGTATCATCGATGAAGGTGCATCTACATGCATTATGTCCAAAACAGTATGGCAGAAGCTTGGTTCCCCCGAAATCATTCCCTCTGCCATCACCTTATGAGATTATGACAGACGACCATCCTCTCTTGAAGGGATCTTCCAAAATGTCCCCATCAAACTCAGAGGAAATACTATTCTCATCGATATCGAATTTATCGACGCCCCTCTCGATTATAATATCTTGTTCGGTCACAGCTACATGTACGTTGTGAAGGCAGTGGCATCTTCCGTCTTTTGGACAATGATGTTCCCTCACAATGGGAAGATCGTTACTATTGATCAAGTCTCACATTATGAGCCTAACCCATCTGCCAACATCGATAACATTCTTCCTCTCATCCACACAAGCCACGACACATATCCACTCATCGAGATGGGTCTTGGGATTTTTAAAGATCCATCCTTGTTAGGGACATACCATGGAGCACCACCACTCCTTCATCCTACTAATCAAGTATGCGTCATATCATCTAATGGAACTCACACAAAGGACACCCTTCCTCCTATAGAGGCATCTATCATAATTGATTTCCCCCTCGTCGCAGAACCCCCTCCTCAAGAACCTCCTACACACTCGTCGACCCCACCAATCCACGATTCCCCCTCTCCCACAGGACATATTCCAGTTTGGGAGACAGTTCCCCAAGCCATCACTCAAATTCCCTTCTTTTACCCTCCACCAGGTATCAAAGATTTTCAGGTAGCCTCCATGCTCACACTACCTAATATGGTTTTAGCAATCCTCGTTTGGTATTTACACCCACCAGAGATGGTCCCTCGACCATCCCTTCCCCCCAAAAAAGAAGGAATCCCCATGACGATTCCCATTCTTACTCCAACCACACCCCCACTCACTAACCCTCCTACCATAGTTGGGGGCAGGAAAAAGAAGAAGGAGCCCACAACTCCACTTCCTCCACGCATCCCACCACCTTGCGCACTATGTGAGAAAGAGGGCCACCAAACCAACAAGTGTTCGTCGCTACCAGAATTACGTAATTTGATCCCACTCAATCAAACTCCCCCAACACTCGCCACTACAACTAACCCTGCCACTACCACCCTCTCTTCCAGTAGTAAAGGGTTGAGGACCAAATACGCTTGTGCTATATGTTCTGAATATGGCCATTATACCCACCATTTCCCAACACTTCCACGCTTTCGGCAGACATCAGCCGCAGTGCACCAGAACTTCCAGAGCAACCCCAGTCCTGCTACACCCTCCTCAACAAATATCACTGACATCCACTATGTCACCACTTCAGTCAATGAACGTATGAGACGCCCTTTCTCTCTCTGTGATTCATTAGCTCATTTTACATACCAGTGTCCTATGATCCTTGAATACAGGCAACATCAATTGACCCTGCTTCACCAACCCGCAGAGGCGATAATTGGCATTACCTCATCACTAGAGGATCTTCATGTCATTTCTCCCGAACCCAAGGCACTCCCAATGCCTCCATGGTTCTTACATGACGTATCTGAGGATTCACCCCCCAACCCCCCCAACTCTCCTTCTCATTCCCCTACGTACACTCTCCACCCAACCACCACGGGTACCCCTCAGTACTTCAATATATGGTTTATGATGAGTGAACCCTCACCATCCCCTATCAATGTTCCCCCTGCTTCTTCACCAGGGGGCAACCACATGACCATTGTCACCGATATCACTCCTCACAACCCCTTGTATTCCCATCACTTTCAATGCGACGAAGAAATACTCGAAGAGTTAAACCACCCAGACTCTCCCTGGGATGTGCTACACCATCGCGCACTCTTCTCTCCACAGGAAGCCTCCATGCCTCCTAACCAAAACCCCATTTACACGGTCGAAACCAAGGATTTTATCCCATCAGGGCCTATCGACTGGTTCGAAAATCCCATTCCTGTCCCTGATGCTTTTGAAGAAGGCAACATGGCCAACATTTCCCCCACCATTAAAATCGACATTTCCATTAAAAATGGCATCGTCGAGGAAATCACCATTGGAGTTGCTTGCACTCCTCAGGAAATCACTGCATATAAAGCCCTCTTCCAAGAATATAGGGACATTTTTGCCTGGTCATACACGGAAATGCCTAGCCTCGATCCCTCTATTGTCGAACATCACATCGACACCTAGCCCGACATTACACCAGTTCGCCAAAAACAACGACCACTACACCCATCCAAAGTCGCAGCTATCAAAGCCAAGATTGACAAGTTACGCGCTGTCGGTTTCATTTACCCCATCGCCTATACCTCATGGGTTTCCAACCCTGTACCCGTTAACAAAAAACAGGGCACTATCCGCATTTTCACAGACTTTCACGATCTTAATCATGCATGTCCCAAAGACAACTTTCCAATGCCTTTCATCGATCAAATTATTGATGACTGTGTCAGCCACGAGGCTCTATCCTTTATGGACAGATTCTCTGGTTATAATCAAATTCAAATTCACCCCGCCGATCAGTATAAAATCGCATTTACTACCCCTTGTGGTACTTTTGCATAACGTGTCATGCCTTTCAGCTTAAAGAATGCTGGCGCAACTTTCCAGCGGGCTATGACATACATCTTTCACGATCTGGCCAATATCATCCTCGCCTACTTGGACGACCTCACAACTCGATCCAAGAAACGGACCCAGCATCTCCATGATTTACGAATCATCTTTCAACGGTGTCGTCAGTACAACATCCACTTGAATCCTCTCAAGTGTGTGTTCTGTGTCACCGCAGGGCGCCTCCTCGGTTTTATTGTTTCCCAAAGTGGTATTACCATGGACCCCCTCAAATTCCAAGCTATCACTGAAATTCAACCTCCCCGGAATTTATGACAACTTCAAAGTCTACAGGGAAAAGCTAACTTTCTTAGATGCTTTGTCCTAGATTACGCCATACGTGCACACGGTTTCCTTCTCTTATTACGTCACGACATCCCTTTTCACTGGGATGACCATGCCCAATAGTCATTTGACGACCTTAAAACAACACTTTCAAATGCACCTCTAATTAGTGCACCTGACTACAATCGTGACTATATCCTCTACGTATCAGCATCAGCTGTATCAGTCGTCGGCGTCCTCGTCCAGCTAGGTGATGAAAATCGTGAGCATGTCATTTATTATGTTAGTAAAAACCTCTCAGGGACACCCTTGAAGTATAAACACGAAGAGAAACTTTCTCTTGCAGTCGTCCTCGCAGTCCAGAAACTGCGCCACTACATTCTGCTTCGCACAACAAAAGTCGTCGCAGACTCCAACCCTATGCAATACCTGCTCAGCCGTCGGCAAGTTAACGAAAAATTTGCTCGATGGATCGTTATCCTTCAGGAGTACGACCTCGAGTTCTCAACACCTAAGAGTAAGAAGGCCCTCGTTCTCGCCGAACTGGTCACGGCCCTCCCCTCAGACACCACCAGTGCCCCCGTCAACACCGACTTTCCCGACAAACATCTATTTTACATCACTTCGGATGATCCTTGGTATGGCGACCTCCTCGTCTATCTCCGCACTCAGAAGTTCAGTAACCACCTTTCACATGATGATCATCATCGTATTCGCCATCACTCCCCCCGCTACCTCCTAATCGGAGACATCCTATATCGGCGGGGCATCGACACCATTCTTTGTTGATGCCTAACTATTGACGAGACCGATAGAGTCTTAAACGACTACCACAACGGCGCATGTGGGGGTCATCTTTCGGGCATATCCACTGCTCAAAAGATTATCCGAGTCGGTTACTTTTGGCCTACCTTGTTTCATGATTACATTCATGCCGTGAAACGATGTGAGCAATGTCATCTCTACGCCAACTAAGCCTGGGCTCCCCCCGCTCTTCTTCACCCTGTCATTACTACCGGCCCTTTTTGTAAATGGGGCATCGACTTTATGACTTGTAATCCCCCCTCCAGCAATGGTCACAAATACATTGTTGTCGTCGTTGATTACTTCACCAAATGGGGAGAAGCTATGCCCACTTTCAACAACACCGTTGACACTGCAATGCATTTTTTATTTAACCACGTCATATCCCTCTTTGGAGTACCCCTCCAACTCATTTTCGATCATGGAAAACACTTCGAGAATGAGATCTTCGTCGAACTCTCATCTCGGTTAGGATTCTCTCACGAGTTTGCCTCACCATATTACCCTCAGTCTAATGGTCAGGTCGAGGCAGTTAACAAAGTCCTCAAGACCATGTTACAGCACACGGTTAATAAACATAAAAACAATTAGCATCATATGTTATTTTCTGCGCTATGGGCTTGCTGAACAGCTATGAAAACCGCTATTGGTTTCACACCATTTCATTTATTCCATGGGGTTGAGGCCACTCTTCCCATCGAGTGCGAAATTCCCACCTTACACACCGCAATTAAGCTATTACCCGACACTGCTCCAATGGAGCAGTGCTTGTTGAACTTGGAGTCCCTGGATGAAGATCGTCTATCTTCCTTACAGAACAATGAGGTAGCTAAAAAATGATCCAAGGCTACCTTTGATCGCCATGTCAACCTTCGATCATTTCACGAAGGCAACCTCGTCCTGGCTTACAATATCGCTCATGATACCTTTGGCCATGGAAAATTCGAGTCACTCTGGCATGGCCCATACATCATTCAACATTGCCTCACCAAAGGCGCATATATTCTGGCCTCTCCCGAAGGCCTCTCTCTCAAATAACCCATCAACGGGTTGTATCTCAAGAAATTTTACGCTTAAACATAGTCATTCTACTTTAGGTTATTTCTTTCATAGTGTTTTTAATATTTTTTTCTTCCCTCACGTCTAAACTATCATTTGTGCTATTGACAGATGCTTCCTCCACTAGCCTACCACATCGGTTACGCTGACGGTGCCAGCCGTTGGACATAAAATCTCGCTTCGGCTGCTTGGGCTCTCTACACCCCCTCACATGAAATGATCCATTCGAGCGGCATATGTTTGGGATCAGCAACCAACAACCAAGCTGAATCCATCGTCGTCATTGGCCTCCTAGCCAATGCCCAACATCATTGTATTCGTCACCTTAGCGTCTTCCTCGACTCTCAACTAGTCGTACTCCAGCTCAACAATGTGTACTGCGTTCGTGATCCTTGCCTCTTTTGCAAATACCTGCAGGTTAGGATTTTATCTCGACATTTTGATTCCATTACATTTACACATATTCCAAGACAATTGAATCAAATTACAGATAACCTAGCTAATATTGTGTTAGACTAGCATATATCACATCAATCTACCTCTACACATACATAAACATATAACACAAACCTGTCATAGCATATACATAGAATAGACGTCATCAAAACATTAACCAAAAACATGTAAACACCACATAGATATCAAAACGTATACTCATGTATATATAAAGGTCCACAGTGCCATCTGAATGTTTACATACACAAAAATACAAGTATCCTCAGGCCAATGCAGCACCTCGGTACAAAATGGGCTCACCCGCCTATATACAAAAAATATATGTACGTCAATGCCTAAGAGAACCACTCACGGTGCCTCTAGAGCACCACCGCCTTCTCCTCCCTCAGGCGGCGGTGGCCCACCACCTCCTGCCCTAGGAGGTGGTGGTCCCCCCCCTACCAGCCCCTCCTATCCCAGTGGCAGTCGTCCGGTCATCAATGCAGCAGCCACTATTGCTCGTCGTACTATGGCCTGCCATGGTGGTGGCACCCCCACACACTACTCCAGGAACGCCTCATCCTGGATGCGAGACCATATGCCCTTAGGAACCTCCTGTAACACCGTCTCCAGACGACGATATATGTCCTCAAAATCTGCTCCAACCGCCATCGGAGGAGCGTGTGATGGCCCAGCACCAGGGTCATCAAATCGGCGCCTCCTCGCTGCCCTCTCTGGCTCAACTGGTCGCACCGTGGCATCCTCTCGCTGACGTCTCTCTCCCCGCAGTGGTCTCTCCGGTGCTCTCTGCAACTCCACCTCGCACTCGCGAGGTGCCACATCTACACATGCAAACAAACACCAGATAGTATCAGCATTTATATCATATACATAAGTCATGCTATCTCAAAAAACACGAAACATACATATCAACATCATCAAATCCACATACCTCGGTGGTCAAAAACCTCCCCTGTAGGTAGTACCATGTTCGGATCTTCCCAGAAGTCAACCCCAGCATAGGGGTACCGTAGTATCACCTGCGGCATCTGCCGCCAGACCTGTGTCGCCTCTGCAATAAAGAAGTGGCCACCCTCGCCACCACCATGGCGCAGCAACACGGTCGACCACTGCCTCAGTCGCGGCTCTCGCGCCCCAGGCGCACCCAATATAATCCTAGGGCGCAACATCAACACCCTCTCCAGAAACCGGGCCACCAGGATGGACCCGAAGGCAAAATCCCCTGTATCCGTGGACCGACAGTGGTCCAACTGCCCCACCATCCTCGTGTGCAGCGTATGCCCCCAGGCGAACTGCTCGCCGGCCAACACTCTCCCCAGCACCAACAACTGGCCCCCACTAATCTGCTGGGTCGCCAGTGACCCATATACTCTCACAATCATCGTTGCTATACAGGGATGCGCCAGGGAATCTATAGACCCCACGCTCACAATCATCCTGGACATAAAGTTCTGACCTGAACAGTATCTCTGGCCAATAGTCGCTAGGGTCAGGTCCCTCAGTAGAACTGGCTCCGCCAGTAGGGGCACACCCCGAAATGGGAGCCCAGTCAAGAAGTACACATCCTCCACTGCAGTGAAGGGGATCTTCTCTCCTCGCATAAGGAAGCAGTGCAGCTCCAGACTCCACATCTGGATCAGGAACTGCAGGAGATACTCCTGCACCCGTATCAATGGGCACTCAAAGAACTTTAGCAACCCACAGGTTGCCAAAGTCGCTCACACACCTGGCTCCTCAATAGCCACGGAGTCTCGTAGCTGAGAACAATATTTCTCTCGCCAACCCACTAGCATCGTACAACCTGTCCACCTGCAGCCACAACAAAGAGTCTTATATCAGCCCATGAGACCATCAACAACATCACAAAAAACAATTTTATACCCGTCAACTTTGCCTCTAAGGCGCAGCTGTTTTAACCCACAGGCACGCACACATGCGCGCCTATTCACTACACAGGCGTGCACGTATGCGCATTTGTTAGCTTCACAGGCGCGCTCTCAGGCACGCCTGTTACATACATAGGCGCGCCTGTTACCTACACAGGCGCGCACTGGTGCGTGCCTGTCCACGTCACAGCCGCGCACAAATGCGTGGTTGTACAACCGACAAGTGCGCACCTAGTGTCCGTCTTTAATTCCCTCACCAGCACCCCCATGCACGTCTATCCGATGGGTAGGCGCGCACATGTGCGCGCCTACTTCCGGATCGATCGCGCACGTGGGACCCACACCCAAAAAATCCCTCTGTACGGCCCTCCGTACAGCCCCTACCCAAAAAATGGAATCCTATTTCTATGCAGGATGATCATACCACTAACCTGAAGCTCGCTAATCGCCAATCGGATGCCTCATCCTCCCCAAATCTCCAAATCTCCTTTGAAAACTGCTCGTCCAGTCACTATTGCAGCAGGTACAAATGAGGTGGCAATGTGGGCCCTACAACTATATATAGGCCTTTTTGCCAAACTTCCACTCACCATTCCGGGAGCCCACGGTGTCCATTTTTCAATCCGTCATCTACATCACAGCATCCCGTCATCTACATCACAGCAGTCCCTAGGCCTCTTTTCATCCTGAGCCCCCGGGACACCTTTTTTTTTCATACTCTGGTCAGGTACGCATGCGCATATTCACGCTTATCAAATACATGCTCATATCTTCGATTCTCTTCAGATATTGTTCACTTTGGGTATTTGGTTTTCATGTGTGCAGGTACTTGATCATCATACATCGGCATAACCTCTTCAGGTATATACTCAGCACTGGCATGTAGTCTTTCCCTCTGTATTGCACTTACATTTCCAGTCACACCCTCTGATATTTTCCTTTAGGATCCCCATTCCCGGCTCTGCAGTACCCACACCTCCATTTACATCTTCGGTATTATCACCCGGTAGCATTCTTCCCCACATGAGTCATCCCATTCATAGCACCTTATGGCACTTCTGACACTCATGTTGTTTTTCAAAACCCTTTAGGGACGGGAGTCCCGATAGTCTTTCATCATGTCGCGAATCAACCACATACTCCTCCTCCTCATTTTGCTAGCTTTCCCACACAGACTCCCATATTATCTCTTCACGGTTCTATTTTTTGACTGCACCTCCGCAGTATCATGAACCCTACATTTCATCCACAATCAGTTTTCCCATCAGCAAATCTCCCTCCATCCCACCTACCTCATACAGAAACTCACCAATGGGGCCCCCACCCTTCATCAATTTTTCGAACAAATTATGCCCTACATGGGCCACCCATATCACATTGGGGCACCCGTTTCTGTATTTGTACATTTCTCCCCAAAATTATTCGTTATTTATTGTACAAACTCCTTTATTTCCAGTCGTTACATTACCTTTTTGTGTCGTCACCTTTGGTGACCTACTTCCCTCTTTTTGGCCAACCGCAACCCATGTCACCCTTGGTTGGAGCCCTACTTATCATCTACCCTTGTCGGCATCGTCCATATCTTCAGAGTACCCCACAGGTCATTTACCTCTGCCCTCTGAATTTGTTCACCTTGTCCCGCCTCTGGCACAACTTATCCCCGGTCTTGTCGTCCCCCTGACACTCGACCTCATTGAACGGTTGCGGCCACTTTTTATCTCACACATCCTCCAGCCAAGGGAAGTCTTGATTCTTCCCGCATCTTGACTTCGTCCATGTACCTATGCCACTTCCTTACCTCACCTAGTAGATTTCACGAAGCCATTTTCTTCTGGGAGTCGCATCCCCCTTTTGTCGACATCAACACAGTTTTCCAGAAGGGCGACAATATCTTGATTCTCGTTATCCACTCAATGAGAGATCTCAGATGGCACAGGGTGAAACACCATTGCTCCCTGCTATCGTTTAACCCCATAACATTCGACGCCAACACTTTCTCATGTTACGGTGGGTCTTACTTTGCGACTATTGCAGTTAGTTCTTTTATTTGTCGAAGACCTATGAACTTGGCAAGGCTATCAACTCCCACATACTTTCTACTACTTATTACCGCGATCACTACCTACTATTCATAGCATGTTCATTTGCAAAATTGTCTTCTGCCTTTATCACAACTGCCCCCGAGGGAACTGCAGTTGTCTACACCAACACTTTAGTCATCTTTTTTCAGAGTTACATGACACGAGCATGGGGCATGCCTGCCTCGTTTGTACACAGTTTTCTATTTTACACACCTCATGGAAGGTCGGGTCCTACCGGTTCCTTTTTCCCTCCAACGGATCGCTCTGGACGATCCCACTATTTCTCTCTCTTACAACAACATTCTCAGTAGAAGAAACATTGTTGGATTTCAGCTATACGTATGCTCCTAACCTCATCCATCAGGGGGCATCTGTTATCACTGAAATTTCATCCACACATGATTACAAGAACTCAGCATCATCAAACAGTGATGAAGTCATCCATGGATCTGAATTAATACCACAGCATTCAAAAAGGTCAAAAAACTATATAAAGTAGTGAAAAATTGAAGAGTGTTATGCAGACATTTGGCGCGTGCACGCATGCGCGTAATAGAAACACAGAAATCGCGCACAGGCGCACGATGCGCGATTGTTATCACAAAAAGTCGCGCACCTACTAAACGACGCATTTATGAGAGTGGTCGGCCTCCCACCCACTTATGGTTCAGCGCCCAAGCCGATTTGACCCTCAAATTTGGACTGGATCTGACTGGTGGGCTGGTCAAAGACCTAGGAATGCCCTAAATGGCCTCTTTTCACACTACAAAGCAGTTAAACAATAACCCAAAGCAATGCTATACAAAGCCATGGATGCACCTCATTTTTTCAAGGAATTCAAAGTAATGTTATGTTGCCTCTATTGTTTTGAGGACTCCATCCTTGATAAGAGCATATTGGCACCATTACATTGGACAATCCACCTCACCATTGAGTGGATTTGTAAAGAGTTCTTTCATCATCATTTTCCATTTTTCTTTGTTGTAAGAAGAGCTAGCTAGTGGGGGTCTAAGAGCCCTCCCTTGGAGAAAGAAGGGACTCATAGTCCCCTTTCTTCTTGGTGCTTTGTTTTCACTAATAGATCAGCCTCAAACATTGGTGACATGGGTATTATGGTTCTTTTTGTTTCTATGTCCCTATGCTCATGAATTTAGTTGTTATTGCATTTCTTATTTTAGTTCTTAATTGTAGTCTTTTATTTTCTTTCCCTAACTCTTTTCCTTTCATCTGTCCTGCTTAGAAGACCCAACTGAGCTTGCAAGCACCTCTATTTTTCTCACCAAGGTGACGAAAGAGGCGCAACACCAACATAATCATCTGCCCTACGACATCAAGCCTTTCAAAGATGAGGTACTATGTGATATTGCTCCCCTTGAATTTTTTGATGTTCTTTTAGGAAAACCATATTTGTGGAAGCATCATGTTGTATATGAGTCTAGACCCTGTAGTTTTATTATTAATTTGGGTAGACAATTGTATAGGATCCCAGAGGTAGCATCGCCTACTTCTATTTCTTTAATCTCTGCTAAGTAATGTAGAAAGTTCATTTCACAGAATGGGAATTTCATATTCTTTGTGATCTATGCTCACAGTAAGAAGAAGCTCATCACCACATCTGTGGCCTCTATACATTGTCTCTCTTTGCAATAGAAGCAAGTGGACGATATTGTGGAAGAATACAAAGACATCTTCTCCTCACCTACAGGGGTACCAACAGACTTCCAAGTCAAGCATCCAATTGATCTGACCCCTGATGCACCTCTACCTAATGGACCAGTCTATCGATGTTCGTTGATGGAGAATGATGAAATTAGGCATCAGATCCAAGAGATTCTTCAAAAGGGTCACATTAGACCCAGCTCCTCCCCTTGTGGAAGCCCGATTGTACTAGTGCAAAAGAAGGAGGGGATTTGGCGACTCTGCATTGATTACAGAGCCTTAAACAAAATTACAGTCGGGAAATGCTACCCCATTCCTAGGATTGATGAAATTCTTGACCAACTTAAGGGGGGAAAGTTATTCAACAATATTGACCTAAAGTTTGGCTACCACCAAGTTCCCATCAAACCAACTGACGTATGGAAGACAACCTTCAAGTATAAAGAAGGTCTCTCTGAATGGCTAGTCATGCCCTTTGGCTCAACAAATGCACCAACCACTTTCATGAGGTTGATGGATGATGTATTGATACCCTTCACCAACTCCTTTGTGGTGGTATATTTGGATGACATCCTCATCTTTAGGAGAAAGTGGGAAGAGAACATGTTGCATATTCAACAGGTTTTGAGCACTCTGCAGCAACAGAAGCTACATGCCAACTTGGAAAATTATCTTTTGGCATGAACATGGTCCAATACTTGGACTACATTGTTTATGAGAATGGGTTACATGTTGATCCAACTAAGATCCAATTCATTCGTGACTAGCCATCCCCGACCACACTGACTGGTCTTCAGATCTTTCTGGGGCTAGCCTACTTCTACCGATGGTTTGCGTTGGGATTCTAACATATTGCATGGGCCCTCATCCAAGTGACCAAGGGTGGTGGTAGGGCCAATCTCATGTGGGGAAAGGTGTTATTGGATAAATCTGTAAGTGCGGACACAAACCGATCTCCCTAGATCCACCTGGATCTAGAACAAAGCAAGACAGAATATGACTCTTTCCCTAGATTCTAACCATTGAATTAAATAGGAGGCAAGAACAAAGAACATAC
>ML777950.1:552171-563106 GCA_009831015.1 Picea engelmannii
GAAGAAAGCACAATCTATTCAACAGTCAATCTATGTATATGATCAAGGAGTTATACAATAAAGTGGAACTAGATTTATGGGAAAGGGACATATTACTGTATCATATTGATGGAAAGTAAATATTACAACCTGAGCCTTGATGTCGCAAACTTCCTTTTGATGGCCCTTGGCTCCGACACACACACTTTCTCACTTGCATGAAGAAGATCAACCACCTTTGATAAACTTGTTGGAGTTCTTAGTTGTTGTAGCATCAGTCCTTCACACAATCTTTCAGAAATTCTCCAATGAATATTGCTTAACCTTGTTTGCTTAACATTTTCCATGATAATTCACTCAATATATAGGAGAGAATGAATTGGTTACTTGGATAAGAATGATCCCAAAATATCAGGGAATCCAGTACTAGGATAACCATTCGAATGTCATCTCATCCTTCTAGAAGCATCGAGAATTCATCTTTTTCCCTTCTTTAGAAAGAGTTCGCACCCTATCATTTCAACACAGTGTGAACTTCTCGCACCCTGGCTTAAGGCAGCCTGCGAGAATCATGCATTCTCGCAGGCAAATATACTAGCATCCTGCGAACAGTCCTCAAAAATGTGATTTTTGGACAGAGATGGAGGAAAATTTTCTCGGGAGAAAGTTCTAATGAAGAGCCTGAATACACCATCATCAATACATCATCATTATGACCAAAATCATGGGTAATAGAATTCCCCCCAAAGTATGAGGTTGGAACCAGTGACAGTCAATAGACTTTGTAAGCTGTATGTGTGTGTCGGGAACCAGGAGCACATATAATTGGAAACCTGCGAACAACCAAGCATATGCAGAATATCATATATACCAATTCTGAGGTAGGCATTCCCTTACTCATATCACTGACTGATGACATTATAGACATGGGTCATGGCCACCAATCATACACTTTGGATCCATGCTGTCAAAATATAGCATAGCCATCGGAATACACTGTGGATCTATGCGAGAAATTTCAAATCAAGACGACATAGCCACGAAACATACACAATGGATCTATGTGTCACAAATTATACAGACTCCATCGCAACCTGGATCACAAACATAATATCCAGGGTCTTCAATCTCGTCGCCCAAAGTACGAATCTAACCATGTGATTACATGTGTTGAATTCGAACATGGTAGAAACCACTTGATTACCGGTCAATGATGAAACTGTTAACAAGTTCAAGGGAAATCACCATTGATGCCAATGACTCCCAAGGTACCATAGTACAATCCATCAAGTGTGAATAAATGATTTGATGTCGAACATCCGATGGAATCTTTCGATCAGGGGTCAATGATATAAACCCACTGTCGAAAGCGAGGAAACTTTTCATTGAGGCATGCAAGTTCCAAGGTACCAAGTAATTTCTAAGTCTTGATTCTGGATAATGAGCTGAAGTCGACAGAACAAAACTCGTCACAGGAGGGCCTTGATGTATCCCCCATCAATGACACGAAATGAGTAACAGAGTTTGAAGGTGAAACAGAGCATTTTGCAACTTGGACTGGACACAGGGAAGGTCGACACGGAGAGAATGGATAACTGCAGATGGCCGACTCAATATAGGTTTCAGATGGACTTCTCTTGAACATATGAATGACATGACCAATGATTTGGCAGCATTGACTCAAAGACAACACAGGGAATGACCTTGTAGCAAATCAAATGAGAGACAAATGGATTTCCCAAACCGACTTCAAATGCGATGAATAGGGGGTGTCATGTTCAAGAGCGACACTTACTGCCAATCAATACGAAAATGTAACATATCCCTTTCCCAAATTTTCCCCCACCATTTCTGGCGAGTACCTCTTTATTTTTACGCAAGCTTGAGGAGGATAACATATGCTTGTTGATGTAATCTCATCCTTCGGACGAGTCCCTCGGAGTATATTTAACGAAACCTAAGAAGGAGTGGTTCGGTCCCATCACGGGTCTGTCAATGTTTGTTTAACGAGTCCAGAGATAGAAAACTCGAAGGTTTTTCAAGATTATAGAGTTTGGAAAAACACTTAAAAGAGAACTCTCTCAGTTCCTTTTTCATAATATAGTCTGGACGAGACCAAAAAAGAGATAAATTATTGCTCACCAAACGCGTACTTCAAATACTTTAGCGAGCGTGAAAAATAGCAAGGTCGTTCAACGATCTTTTCATGTTTAGAGAGTCTGAAAATAGCTTAAAGAGGACTCCAGGGGGGTTCCTTTTTTGTATAACCTTGTTGAGCCCGAAAAAAATGATAAAACTATGCTCGATCACGTTCTCATGTATTTACGAGCGCAAGAACGGACAAAAATGACGCTCGAGGTTTTATGCAAAAAACCCTAAAAAACAATTAAAAACACACGATAACCAAGAAAACATGTCCATATCCCTGTATTGAATCGTCAAAGTCATCATGCCTGCACAAGTTACACTCAACATGACATTAGGGATTAGGGTTTAGTTGATAAAAAACCCAAAATGATACAGTAAAAGTAAATAAAATGAGTAAAAACTCTTTTTTACAATACCATTTTACATTTCCACTATTGAGCTCCAAAAAACCCCTCTTTTACCCTCCGATTTCGGCGTTAGATTACGGGAGATATGAGAGACCATTCAGCGAGCCATATGCAACATTAAGGTAGGTTCTTCGTCCTTAACATTTTCATGGTTTCATTTTGTCATTTCATTGGTTAAATTTCCATTTTTAAGATGTTTTTCTAGGCCCTATACGCGTGTTGTCATTCTCGTAGGAAGCCCATACGGGGCCTGTGAGAATGATGCATTCTCACAGGTAAGACTTAAGCCACCTGCGAGGTTCTCGCACTGTGTAAATGGGGCACTTGCGAGAACCGCAAAGCCCAAATTTTTTTTAAATTTTTAGCCAAATGAAAAAGATCTAAAGCATGAAAAATTTATTAATCCTCCTTTTATGTTCCTTGTGCAGATAATTGGCCATAAATATGGTGCTTGAATGGCGTGAAAGGGAACATGAAGAGGATAATGCAATGGCCGAGAATCATCTTCCTACCATAGCTGCATTGAGAGATTGTGGGCTCTTGAAATACTTTCGCATCCCGGGCATGAGGGCCCAAATCAGACTACTAGAGTACCTGGTCTGTATGTGGGACCCAGATCAACAGGTTTTTCATGTGGGATCTCACACACTGTCCATAGACATTGAGGACATATACTTTTTGACTGGATTGTCCTGACGCGGATACTATGTCAGCCTGACCGGTAGTAGAGGTGGCGGGCTAAAGATGAGTGAGTACTGCAATCAATACTGTGTACCCGAGGCTGAAAGGAAAAAAGGAAAAGTGGCTATCTTGGGGGTACAAGACTTGACCCTTCGTACTATCCTTTTAACTATAGCTCGGATGGCTGGGATTTCTGCTCCTCATATGGCATTATAGAGCTACTTCCAGTACACCATCGAGTGTACTGATCCTCGAGTATTCAACTGGGCAGATGTTGTGCTTCGCAGTATCAAAAAACAATTGACCAAATGTAGGCGAGGTGACCTGAAGCAATTCGGGTATGGATATTTGCTGGTGTCCTTCTTCCTTGAGAGGGTCCCCGTATTTAGACTACAGATTGAGTGGAACATACCAGGTCCTAGGGATCCAAGGATGTTGATATGGTGTCAGCTCATGGCCCGGCACGTAGCAGGAACTATCGTCAAGTACGACGATATTTTCTTTGACTGGCTTCAAACCCAGATGTTGATGGTTCATGACTATGCTTATGACGGGTTGGATTTCTGAGGAGATCCATATTTATCACTGCCAGAGGATAATCAGTGGGGTGACCTTGGTAAGAAGTACACGCATTTTTTCTTTTCAAATGTTTTTTGTAGATTTTTATTATATTCAAATGTTTTTGTTTTATATGTTCATCCAAAGACTAATACAAAATCGTTTGTTGATAACACAAATGTTGGACCGTACAGACCTCCCGACACTTCTCCCATCTAGTGGTGAGGAGAGGTAGCGGTAGCACCACAGTATACTGAGGATTATCAAGTAGTGGAACAGAATCTAGAGGGCCTTACTGCAGACATTCCAGATATGACTCTGGAAGAGTTTCCACGACGCGATCAACGACATACTGTAGGGGTATCAGCAGCTATGAGTCGACTTCTCCGTAGGGTAGCTAGGGAAGTCGTGTGTTACCGTGAACGTCATCCATGACGTTACTTTGTAGAAGCTATATGCTTCAAATTTTGATATTTTGGTCTTCGGACAAATTTTTTGTAAAAACTCTTTTGATCATTATATATACAGATGGCTTCTACCAGTTTACTTTATATTGTGTGAATTTCAATGTGTTTGATTTATAAATGGTTCAAATGTCTGTCCAATACATAATTAGCCAATGCATCTGTTAATGTATTAAGACATCTAGGAATATGTTGATATTCAATGTGATCAAAATAATGTTCCAAGAGGCGAATTCGTAAATACACCTGTAACAAAGTAGGACTTCGAATAGAGTAGATATTACTTAACTGTAGTACTACAAGCTGCGAGTCAAGTCGCACAACCAAATGACGAATTCCGAGCGATATAGCATCAACCAATAATTCAATAATGGCGCTATACTCTGCAATGTTGTTGGTTGCACGGCCGAGGCACACACCTCGTAAAGATACAAGTTCGTTTGTTGGGGCATAGATTGCCCACGCAGTGGAAGCAAGGTTCAGAGTAATACATCTAGCGCCATCGGCGAAGCCAATATAGGGTAGCGAAGACTCCAACATCTGGAAATCAAACACAACGTCACATAAGGGCAGAGACCAGATAACGACAAAAGATAACTATATTAACACACACAAAGTATGATACATTAAAATACAAGTACTTGTGCATAGATAATTTATGCATGGTACTTCTTCAAGTACAACCCATTCCTGGGTTCACTCAAAGGGATACCATCGTAATCTACTAGCTCATATGCTCCTTTTTCCAAAACTCGGTGAACAATATAAGGACCTCGCCACATTGGTTCGAATTTTACAACTCCTAACACATCTCGATCTTGTTCATAGAGAAGAACAAGATCACCTTCAAAGAAAACGCAAGGCTTGACATGCTTGTCATATTGTGCCTTGACACATTTTTTCTGGGCTTCTATTACTAGCGTGGCATCACGTCGAGTTTTGTCTAATCTCATCAAATACAATAGACGTTCTTCTTCAGCAGAAGTATTGGGTAAGAGTTTGATATCTAGCTTCAGAGAGGGTATCTCGCATTCTATAGGAATAATGGCTTCCACACCATAGACTAACCGAAAAGGCTTAAACCCAGTAGCAGATTTGACAGATGTCTGATATGCCCACAATGTCGAAAACAACATTGTGTGCCAACTTGTTTTAGGAATTCCTATCATCCGTCGAAGCATAGTTATAAGAAATTTGTTGATCGCTTCGACTTGACCATTAGCTTGTGGATAATAGGGCGTTGAGTTATCATGATGAAGACCCAACTTTTCTGTAAGGTCCGACATCATAAAATTCCTAAAGTGACTACCATGATCAGTTACGATAGCTTGGGGAACACCAAAACAAGCTATGACGTGATTAAAAAGAAACAACGTTGGGGTCTTTCCAGTATTATTGAATGTCGGCATCGCCTCGGCCCATTTTGTAAAGTAATCAACAGCTACAATAATGTAACCATGCCCCCCGGCCGAGTGAGGGTGACAGGTCATGAAATCGATGCCCCATTTTGAAAAAGGACCAATTGAGACCACAGGATGAAGAGGAGCAGGATGTGACTGAATTTTCTGATTGTAGGTCTGGCAGGCATAGCATTTCTGAATGAAAGTAATGCAGTTGTTAAACAAAGAAGGCCAAAAAATATCCTGCGCATAAGATCTTCTGGGCAGTAGCATACCCAGACATATGACCACCACATGCTCCGGAATGGCAGTCATTCAAAGCTTTTTTGGCTTCGTCAAACATTAGACAACGTCAAAAAATAGAGTCAATTCCTCGACAGTAAAGAGTATCCCCGAGGATTATGTATTGACGAGCTTGATAGCGTATGCGACGTCATTCAGTACTAGACAAAGCAGGATGGAAAGTCTGGGTTTGGAGATAGATAATGATATCTCCATACCAAAGATCGCCAGTGCTAATAAGGAAAAGAGATTCATTGGGTAATGAATCTACTGCTACATTTTCCGTTGCAGAATGAGGAAAATCACATATCAACTCAGCAAAAACTAATGACTTCTTGGACTTGGCACGGTCGAATTCCAAGTCAAACTCCTGGAGTATGACAATCCATTTGGAGTACTTGCCCCCAAGCAATTGATGTGTCAAAATATGTTGCATAGGGTTGCAATGAGAAATCACCATAGTCTTACGTGAGAGGATATAATGCTGAAAGCGTTGGACAGCTTGAATGGCAGCCAAGGCCAGTTTTTCGACATGTTGATACTTGATTTCAGTTGGTGTGAGACTTCGACTCAAGTAGTAAACAACATGTTCGTCGTGCGCATCATCCTTGTTTGCACCCAATTTGTCACTTGGTGAGCAAATAAAGGGTTCTTACATGCCTAGTTGGGTCTTGCTAGGCATGACAGTTGTAGAGGAAAGGGTTAGAGAAAACAAAACAAAACTACAAACAAGAATTAAATTAAAACAAACTAAAACTATGAGCATATGGAAAAAGAAATAACAAACACAAAAGACCAATATCACCAATGTTTTTAGGCTGATCAATTGATGAAATCCAAAGCACAATGAACAAAGGGAACTGTGGTTCCTTCTTCCTCCAAAGGAAGGCTCTTGAAGGCCTCACAAACTTTCTCTCCTTACAATGAGAAAATGAGAATGATGGTGAAAGAACTCCAAGCACATTCACTCAATGGAGAGGTGAATGGCTCAATGAAATGGTGCTAATGTGTTATTGCCAAGGAGTGAGTCCTTAAAACAATCTAAGCAGCATAACATTACATGAAATTCCTTGAGAAAATGATGTTTCTTCATGGCTTTTTATAGCATAGCATTGGGTGATTATGTAACCCCTTTGAGGTGTGAAAAAGGGCTCTTTAGGGATCAATTAGGTCTTTGACCAGCCTACCATGCGGATTCAGCTCAGATTTGGGGTCAAATCGGCTTGGGAGTTGATCCATAAGTGGTTGGAAGGCCGACCAATTTCAATAAATGTGTCGTTTAGCAGGTGCGCGGGTTTTTGCACCAACAACCGTGCGTCGTGCGCGCATGCGCGCATTGTACGTTCATGTTCCGCGCATATGCGCGCGCACCCAACTTCTGTAAAGCGCCCTTTGATTTTTGGTTACTTTGTATAGTTTTTGACCCTTTTGCAATGCTGTGAAACTAATTCAGTGCCATGAATGACCTCATTCATGTTTTGACGATGCTGAGTTCTTGTCGCCATGTGCGGATGAAATTTTAGTGATAACAGATGCCCCCTGATGGATGAGGTTAGGAGCATACGTATAGCCGAAATCCATCAATGTTTCTTTTACTGAGAATGTGTTTGTAAGAGAGAGAAATAGTGAGACTGTGTAGAGCAATATTTTGGAGAAGAAAGGAACCGGTAGAACCCGACCTTCTATGAGGTGCATAACAATATACAACTGTGTACAAACGAGGCGAGCATGCCCCATGCTCGTGTTATGTAACTCTAACAAAAAGATGACGGAAGTGTTGGTGTAGATGACTGCAGCACCCTCGGGGGCGGTAATAACAAAGGCAGGAGACAATTCTGCAAAGGAATATACTCTGAACAACAGGTAATGATCGCGGTAATAAGCAGCGATGATGATGTGGGCATTGATGTCCCTACCAGGTTCAGAGGTCTTTGATAAATGATAAAAAGAACTGCAATAGTCGCAAAGTAAGACCCACCATAACATGAGAAAGTGTTGGCGTCGAATGTTATGGGGGTCAACGACAGCAGGGAGCAATGGTGTTTCACCCTGTGTCATCTGAGATCTCTCATTAAATGAAGAATGAGAATCAAGATACGGTCGCCCTTCTGGAAAAAGTGTGTTGTTGTCGACAAAAGGGGGACGCGACTCCCAGAAGCAAAGGGCTTCATAGAATCTACTGAGGTGAGGAAGTGGCAGAGGTGCATAGACGAAGTCAAGAAGTGGGAAGACTCAAGACTACCCTTGGTTGGAGGATGTATGAGCTAGAAAAGTGGCCGCAACCGTGTAACAAGTTCGAGTGTTAGGGGGATGACAAGACGAGTGATAAGTTGTGCCAGAGGTAGGACAAGGTAAACAAATTCAGAGGGTAGAGGTAAATGACCTGTAGAGTGCTCTGAAGATATGGACGATGCCGGCAAGGGGAGATGAAAAGCAATGCTCCAACCAAGGGTGACATGGGTTGCGTTTGGCCAAAAAAAGAAGCAAGTCGCCAACGGTGACGACGAAAGGTAATGACTGAAAATAAAGGCGTTTGTACAATAAATAATGAATAATTCGGGAAAAATGTACAAATACAGAAACGGGTGCCCCAGTGTGAAACGAGTGCCCCAGGGAGGGCATAAATTTCTTGGAAAACAGATGAAGGGTGGGGGCCCCATTGGTGAGTTTCTGTATGAGGTAGGTGAAATGAAGATAGGTTCGCAGATGGACAAACTGATGGTGGAAGAAATGGAGGGTTCATGATCCTGTGGAGGTGCAGGTAAAAGAATAGAACCATAAAGCGATGACCTGGGAGTCCATATGGGAAGCTATCAAAAATGAGGAGAAGAAGTATGTGGTTGATGCACATCATGATGAAAGACTACCGGGACTCCCATCCCTACGGGAAAATGAAGAACAGCATGAGTGTCAAAAGTGCCAAAAGGTGCTATGAATGGGACAACTCATGTGGGTGAGAATGCTACCGGGTTACAATACCGATGATGCAAAAGGAGGTGTGAGTACTGCAGAGCCGGGAATGAGGATCCTAAAGGCAAATATCAGAGGGTGTGACTAGAAAATGTGAATGCAGTATAACGGGGGAAGACTACATGCCAGTGCTGAAGATATACCTGAAGGGATGATGTTGATGACCGATGAGAAAGTACCTACGCACATAACAACCAAATACCCAAAGTGAACAATATCTGAAGAGAATCAAAGATATGTGCATGTATTTGACAAATGCGACACCGCGCGTGCGTACCTGACCATGATATGAAAAAAAGGTGCCCCGGGGGCTTAGGATGAAAAGTGACCCAGGGACGGCTATGATGTAGGCGGCGGGATGCTGATCCCGTGGCTAAAGATGGTTCGAAAAACGGACACCTTGGGCTCCTGGAATGTTAAGTGGAAGTTTGGCAAAAGGCCTATATATAGCTGTAGGGCCCACATTGCCACCTCATTTGTACCTGCTGCTACAGTGACTGGACGAGCAAATTGCAGAGGAGATTTGGAGTTTCAGGGAGCACGGGGTATCCGATCGACGGTGTGTGAGTATCAGGTTAGTGGTCTGATCATCCTGCATAGAAATAGGTTTCCAATTTTTGGGCAGGGTAGGTACGGGGGGGCGTACAGAGGGTTTGAGGGAATTTTTTGTAGGATGTGGGCCCACATGCGTGGGCGATTTAGTGGAAGGCACGCATACGTGCGCGCCTGTCCACCGAATAAATGCGCATGGGTGTGCGTGAGAGGGAATTTAAGGTGCGCCCTCAGGGCGCGCCTGTGATATGGACAGACGTGCATTGGTGCACGCCTGTGAGGTGGACAGTCGCTCTCTTGAGCGTGGCTGTATGTTTGGACAGGCGCACTCCAGAGCGCGCCTTTGTAATGAACAGGTGCGCTTACAGGCGCGCCTGTGTAATGAACAGACGCGCATATATGTGCGCCAGTGTAGTGAACAGGCGCGCATATGTGCGCGCCTGTGGGTGAAAAAAACCGCGCCTGTGAGGCAAGGTTAAAGGGTAAAAAATGAGTCTTTTTGATGCATTGGATGGTTGCAGAAGATGATATAGGACTCTGTGTTGTGTGCAGGTGGCCAGCAGTGACTATGGCTATTCGGTGGCGTGAGCGAGACTGGTCGCAGTTACGAGATGCTGTGGCCAATGCAGGGCCGGAGGTACGAGCGACTTTAGCAACCTGTGGGTTGCTAAAGTTCTTTGAGTGCTCGTTGATACGGGCACATGAGTACTTACTCCAATTCCTGCTCCGGATGTGGAGTCTGGATCTTCACTTCTCCCTCGTGCGAGGAGAGCAGATCCCCTTCACTGCGGTGGAGGATATCTATTTTTTGACGGGGCTCCCCTTCCGGGGAACTCCTCTGCCGGCAGAGCCTATGCTACCGAGGGATACACCCCTGTCTGAGATCGCCGAGCGATATTGCTCAGGCGAGAACTACATGTATGGGACTGTAGTGAGTGTCAGTGGGATAGATTTGATGGCGCATCGTTGCATAGTGGCGATGATTGTTCGGGTTTATGGGTCACTGGCGACCCAACAGATTAGTGGTGGTCAGCTATTGGTGCTGGAGAGGGTGGTGGTGGGTCGTGAGCGGTTCGCCTGGGGGCTTACGCTGCATGCGCGGATGATCGCGCAGTTGCACCATTCTCGGTCCACAGGTACAGGAGAGTTTGCGTTCGGCTCGATCCTGGTAGCCTGGTTCTTGGAGAGGGTGTTGATGTTGCGCCCGAGGGTTTTACTAGAGGCGCCAGGGGCGTGAGAGCCACGCTTGAGGCGTTGGTCATCGGTTTTGGTTCGCCACGGTGGTGGTGAAGGTGGCCATTATTTTACAGTGCAGGCGGCACAGATATGGCGGCAGATGTCGCAGGTTATACTTCGGTACCCCTATGCTGGGGTAGACTTCCGGGAGGATCCGGACATGGTGATGCCTCCTGGGGAGGTTTTTGACCATCGAGGTATGTTGAGTATTTTGTATGTTTTGATTTGTGTTAGATTTTGATATACCAGTTCATATGT
>ML777950.1:568713-580740 GCA_009831015.1 Picea engelmannii
ACTCAATGGAGAGGTGAATGGCTCAATGAAATGGTGCTAATGTGTTATTGCCAAGGAGTGAGTCCTTAAAACAATCTAAGCAGCATAACATTACATGAAATTCCTTGAGAAAATGATGTTTCTTCATGGATTTTTATAGCATAACATTGGGTGATTATGTAACCCCTTTGAGGTGTGAAAAAGGGCTCTTTAGGGCTCAATTAGGTCTTTGACCAGCCTACCATGTGGATTCAGCTCAGATTTGGGGTCAAATCGGCTTGGGAGCTAATCCATAAGTGGTTGGAAGGCCGACCAATTTCAATAAATGCGTCGTTTAGTAGGTGCGCAGGTTTTTGCGCCAACAGTCGCGCGTCGTGCGCGCATGCGCGCATTGTACGTTCATGTTCCGCGCATATGCGTGCGCACCCAACTTCTGTAAAGCACCCTTTGATTTTTGGTTACTTTGTATAGTTTTTCACCCTTTTGCAATGCTGTGAAACTAATTCAGTGCCATGAATGACCTCATTCTTGTTTTGACGATGTTGAGTTCTTGTCGCCATGTGTGGATGAAATTTCAGTGATAACAATCCTCTTGGACGAGAACCATGCCAATAGTGTACTCCGAGGCAGCAAGATAAAGGAAATAATCGTGACTATAATCGGGAGGAAAGAGAAGTGGAGAGCGCATTAGAGACAACTTCAAAGCTTAAAAAGCATTGTTGGCAACGGTATCCCAAACGAACTCTGAATCTTTCTTTAGTAGCCGCGTAAAAGCATGAGTTATCTCGGCGTAATTAGGGATAAAACGACGAAGAAAGTTTGCTTTCCCCTGCAAACTTTGTAACTGGCACAATGTAGAAGGAGGAGGGAGATTAAGAATCGCCTCAACCTTAATAGGATCCACCCGGATCCCTTGACGCGAAATGATCAAACCTAGAAGACGGCCAGATTCTACGCAAAAAATGCATTTATGAGGATTTAAACGTATACAACAGAACCGACAGCGAACGAAAATAGCTTGGAGGTGAGTAGGGTGATTGACTCTGCACATAGAATGAGCTGGTAAATCGTCCAAATAGGGTTGAACGATATGCTTAATGTCATGAAAATCATAAGACATAGCGCATTGAAAAGTTGTGCCCGCATTCTTAAGACCAAAAGGGAGTTTCCTATAGGCAAAAGTACCCCAAGGACAAATAAAAGCAGTTTATGTTGAACCTCAGGAGCAATGTTAATTTGATTATAGCCGGAGAAACCATCCATGAGAGAGAAGATTTCACTTCCAGCGTAGTCATCGACAATCTGGTCGACGAAAGGGGTTGGAAAGTTATCTTTTGGACAAGCTTTGTTAATATCCCTATAATCAACACATACATGAATACTGTCGCCTTTCTTGTCAATCGAGACGGGATTGGAAACCCATTTTGTAAGAGCCACCGGATAAATAAAGTCGTCTTTCAAAAAAAATTCAACTTCGAGCTTGATAGCAGCCGCTTTACGTGGGTGGACTGGACGAAGGCGTTTCCAGACAGGTTTAGCTATGGGGTATGTCTTTATCTCATGTACAACAATTGCAGGGTCAATACCTGGCATCTCTTTGTAGCTCCAGGCGAAGATGTCACGAAATTCTTTGAACAGAGATGTATATGTGACAATTTCATCTGAAGAACATGAAGCTCCAATATGAACATTTTCAACAATCCCAGGTTTAATGGATATGTCAATGGGAATCGTGGGCGAGATATTACTTAAGTTCCCTTTAGCAAACACATCGTGTGAAGACACGGGAACCGTCGAAATGACAACAATGGTCGACAGAGTCGAAATCCGTTGGTAGTTCTCAAGAGTATGTTGCTCCAGAAAAAGGATGGAACGATGATGCCCATCATCCCAAGGGGTGTCTTCCATGACGGACATGATCATCTCGTCAGTGGGAAAAACAACACGAAAAGGATCGGGAGACAACTCATCAAGAGAAGAGGTAGAAGGTGTTGCCAATTGAATGGCTTGATAAGCAGACTCAACCGGACTTAACGGCATTGCGTCGCCGAAACGAAGATGATCTCTAGGGTCAGGGACAATCCAAGGGTTGTGTGATGCAAGAAGTTCGTGAGGCACGGTGGAGATCATGTTTATAGAAGCAACTGACGGGCATGGAACATCAGGAGGTGGAATGGGAAAAGTACCCATTAACAAGGAGTCCTTTAAAAGGCCTACACCGACATTCTCATAACCCGGTGGGGTTTTAGCAATAAACGACACGTTGCCAGTACGGGTATCAGAATTGAAAAAGGCAAGTTGGTAAACGGTAACAACCATTCCTTGATGGGAAACGTACTACATGGAAAAGTTTTGACACAACGACGCGCATGGAATCGATCCAACTGCGGCCAAGAAGAATATTATAATCAAGGGGAGCGTCGAAGACTTCCACTTCAACTTGGACCATTTTACCTTCTAATGTGATAGGCAACGAAGGGAGAACACCGTAAGGCTTAAAACCAGAGCCATTGAAGGCTTTAAGAGTGTTTTGTGATTCATTCAAGGGAGGAGAACCAATGGCTTTCCAACAAGCAAAATACATTACACGTTGAGTCACCCTCGTCGATAACAGTTCGGCAAATGTTCTTGTCAGAGACAACAACTTGTATCTGGAATGCGAGTTGCGGAGGTAACCGTGGTATGTGATCATCCAAGTCAAAGACGTTTAAATTCGTATATGTTGGGTCAATTCCACCTATAGCTTTCAACAGTGCCTTCCGTTGTGCAGGACAAGACTGAAGGACTTCAAGGGCTGACATTGTTGAAGGTTCATGGGCCAGATCTTCATAAATGTTGTAGTTATGGGCCGCACAAGCATGAGGATTGAAAGCCGATTTCCGAACGACACCCTTAGTGGGGGGTCACAGAACTGTGTCGAGGCTCGGTTGTTCGAGATGAAGAGGACCATTGGTAGGTGGAGTTGTTGGAGAGGGTTGAACCAAAGCAGGAGGTAAATCGTCAACCTTCTCCTTAGATGGAGAATAATCTTTGGCTCTAGTTGTGAGTGCAACGTTGTTCTACTTAGAATCACCAGCACACATCAAAACATATGATGTCGTAGAAGAGGATGGTTGGTCTTGAATGACTAATTGAGCCTGTTGTTGGGACGAGAAGGGTTGGGACAAGACTGCTGGGGTAGAAGGTTTTGGGGTCCCTTGAAGGAACTTAGTAACCTCGGCACGTCATGGACAATCCTTCGTGTAGTGATCGTCACCACATATAAGGCAAGGGTAGCGGGGTTTACGCTTATCTCTATCTTCAACATGAGTGGTTTTAGTTTTCTCTGCTTGATTATTATTTTTGCCCTCCTTATTCTTGCCTCTCCCCTTTTTAGATTTGTTTTAACCTGCAGGGGTAGATTGAATAGCATTGACCTCAGAAGTTTTGCCGGTGGGAGGGGGAGGAGACGGAGCATTTTGAACATTAGAAGAATCATATTTAGGGGTTGTACTTGAAACAGAATGTGAGTGGGCTTGGGAAGTACCAATCACACCGTCAGCTGCATGCGAGGCAGCTGGAGTAGTTGAAGTGCTGGAAGTACCAAGATGAGGTAATTCAGGTAGCAAATCGTAAAGTGTTCTTGTTTGCGAATAAATGAGATCAAGATATTGAGCACGACTTATAGCCTGCTCCTCCGTAATAACGCCACCCATGGCAATGTCCTTACCAATTTCATTCACAAATGATTTTGTAAACCATTCCGCCAGTAACTGATCAGGAAGATCAAGTTTAATGAGACGTCGTCTCCTTCGCCACTCATGAATATGATCAGATATATGAGTGCCTTTAGTCTGTTTGAAGGAATTCAAAATCTCAGTCCTGGTATCATAACGAATCGGTAACTGGTAATGCGTAAGGAAAGCCATAGCTAGGGTGTTGAAATCAGAGAAGAAACCTCGTGGCAATTCAATATACCACTTCGCAGCAGAACTGGTAAGGGTTCGTTGAAAAAGACATAAACGAATAGAGTCATCCATTAACGAGTTGGATGAACACCATAGGTGAAAGGTCATAACGTGATTGTTTGGGTCCTCTCCCACTTTTCCGTCGAATTTAGGAATGTCCGATGGAAGCTTGGATGGAATAATAGGCCATTGGGGAGAGTGACAAATAGGATCATTCAAAATCCTAGACAAGTCCGGCAAATCCAAAGTAGCAAGAAAAGGTAACTTTCGATTCACCTGCGGGTACTGGTGGCTTTGGGGTGGAAGCCCTGTCGGAAAACCAGTAGGACCGTAAGCAGTCTGCCCATAATGGGAAGACCCAGGCTGATTCGGTGGTGGTTGGAGAGGATAATAACTCAGGGGATTGTATCCTTGAGTAGGGACATGAGTTTGAGCATTCGTACCCCAAATAGGATTAGGTATACCAGGATATGGTTGGCCTATAGTAGGGATAGGAAATTGCTACCCCCCAGTCGTTTGAGGAAGATTTTGTAGCATCTGATTCCAATACTGGGCCAAAGCAGGAGGTATATTTTGTCCAAAAGGTGGGGTAGGTCCCCCTATCGTAGGTGGAGTTCCAGCCGGAAGTTGTGTGCCAATCGAAGGTTGTGTGGTAATTGGATTGTGTCTGGTAAGAGGAAATTGAATCGTACCACCTTGTCCACCAACGGGAATCTGCAAGTTTGGTGCAATGGACGGGATAGTGCCACTAGGAGTAGGATTGCCAGAAGGAAATTGAGGGAGTGTCGGAATAAAACCAGGAATAGGGTGCCCAGGAAAAGAAGGACCACCAGGAGTACTAGATGGGGTTTGCGGAGGTGTTGGAACAGAAGCATTCAACAAAGAATTCAACGCATGGTATCCGGGTGGTAGAGTCGGAGTGATATTGGGCGTTCATTGTGTGTTGATAGGAGCAAGACCAGCTATAGTGAACCCGGTTGGGATATTCGTAGTGTTCATGAGATGGGCCATCTCAGCAGGGAGAGTAAAGTGATAAGTGGTATTCACCGGTACAGACTCTGTCTTAGAAAACACCGGAGGGTTGATTTCGGAAACCACAGGTGAACTAGGACTAAAAAGGGTCCTGCGGAAATCACCTGCAGACCAAAAAGGATCTTGGCCTTCTACACCAGGAAAATTCCCAACGGGTGATCCAGAAGAGGTAACAACTAATTCTCTAGAAGAATTTAATCGCATAAAGGGTCGTTCACCACGGTGAATTCGAAAGTACTCTCTAGTATTGGTAATTCGAAAAGGTTCTAGAGAGTCATTTGATTCCACTTGTGGTGTGGTAACAACTGCGGCTTCACCTTGCCGAGGAGAGCCCTCAGGTGTAGTTGTAGGCAAGGGTTGTGAACCGTCCAAATGCTTTGGAGATAAACCCTGCATTCTATGTGAATGACGTGGGGGAGCTATTGTAAATGAGTGACAAGCTCCGCGAAGAAATTCCTATGGTCAACTTCGAGAAACAAACAACACGCGCTAGTAAACAAAATCTAGGAAGCAATCACCAGGCAAACAAGACCTTCTAATTTCGAAGCCACTAGTTGGTGATGAAATCCAACGTCACAACAACGAGACGAGAAGGGGCGGGGCTAGGGTGGAAAAGTTACGCTGACGACCTGCTTAACGGACTTACACCCTGGTGAAAGCTCCCACACATAATCGTGGGTATGCCCTCCAAGGATCCCGAGTGAGTTTGGTCAACGTCAATTCCAGGTACCGTGAAGACTTTCCCCTCCACAGTCACCTCGGGTGAGAACCTAGAGATATAAGCCACTAAGGTCACCACCAACAATAATAAAGCCTGGGGGAACAGTCGACAGTCCGATCCACACGCAAGGGCAGGGTATCTAGCCCGAAATCAACTCAAAAGGCTTCCACTCATCATTGTGGGTATACCTCCGAGTGATCCCCGTAATACGTGCAATCTATACATTGATACCAACAAAGCAGGGTGAGTAACTCTGCCAATACCAATGCGACCTCGTGCTTGACCCTTGTGTGAGAAGGGCTTCCCAGGACAAGATGTTGCAAATGGAATTTAACACTCCCTAACACAAGATGCTATTGTGTGTTTTATGCTTTTGGAGAGTGTATCTCTCTTCCTACTCCAAAGCGCTAGCCTAGCTAGACGTTGGTGTAAAAGAGCCCTAGAAAAGAGTTACTAGATAAATTTTATGATTACACGGTGTTATTAAAGGCTGTTGTTTACTCAAAGGTAACAGAAATGAAACTCATGTTGTATGAATCTGACCCAACAATGCAAGGATGAGAATGAAATAAATGACTTTTCATTCAATGAATCCTATGTATGGAAGAGAGAGACAGTTTTCTAGATCAACCGTGAACTACCAATGCAAAATTTCCTTTCAAATGCCAATGCAAACAATCTTTTATCAAATGACAACTCTCTATGTGTCTTTTTCAAATACTTCAACAATCTCAATAATTTGATTTTTTCAATGTTTTCTAAAAACAAAAACAAATTTTTGAAAGAAAAACTCTTGTTCACTTTCCAAAAAGGACCCTCACTATGCCGATGAGAGCACATAAAATCAAATCAATGAACAAGCAAATAACCCAATCTACTCTTTCAATGAAAGCAAAAATAAAGAGCAAACCAAAGTAGTCTTCTCAATTACACAAGAAAATGATCTTTCAAACCAAAAAGCAAAAGAGAAAGACCAAGTACTCAACTTTCAACCAATCACTGGTTCTCAACTAATCAAACACACTCAGAATATGAAGTCAGAGAGAATGGTTTTGCCAAGAAGAGTCAAGAAATGAAAGTCAAGACACCAAGGACAAGAAAAACCTTGAAATCCTAAGACTGTTCACGCATACAAACAAAGACAAGAAACATACCAATCAAAGGTCCAAGAAACTCATAAGAGGCAATCAAACTGATCTGGGCAGTGAGAAATACCAAAACTCAAATCCAAATTTTTGAAAAATGATGTTCGCAGGCAAGAAATATAACACAGTGCGAGAATCACTGATTCTCGTAGGTGACCCTTGAGCAGGGTGCGAGAACCTCGCACTGAAACCTATGGGCAGAGTGCCAACTCTACCAATTCTCGCATGCTGCAATGAAGTGCAATGCGAGAATTCATGAACATAATAAAAAATTTGAAAATTGAAGAAAAATTGACAAAGGCTTCTGGACCCATCAGGTCTATCAGGATATCGTGAAGACTCAGAGACTGATAGGACAAGAGAAAAGTGAAACCAGAGCAAATGGCCACAAAAAAATACTAAAAGCCACAAAGAAAAATACTAAAAGTCGCAAATTATACAGACTCCATCGCAACCTGGATCACAAAGATAATATCCAAGGTCCCCAGTACTATCGCCAATTTTGTTATTGGATAATTCCGTAAGTGCGGACACAAACCGATCTCCCTAGATCCACATGGATCTGGAACAAAGCAAGACAGAATATGACTATTTCCCTAGATTCTAACCATTGAATTAAATAGGAGGCAAGAACAAAGAACATACCTTATGATCGCTTCCTTTGGTCTTTGTTGCTCCTGCTTCGCTCCAGTGCTCTCATACAGTCAAGACCAAAACAATACAAACCAACCGAAGTGAAGAAAGCACAATCTATTCAACAGTCAATCTATGTATATGATCAAGGAGTTATACAATAAAGTGGAACTAGCTTTATGGGAAAGGGACATATTACTGTATCATATTGATGGAAAGTAAAGATTACAACCTGAGCCTTGATGTCGCAAACTTCCTTTCGATGGCCCTTGGCTCCGACACACACACTTTCTCACTTGCATGAAGAAGATCAACCACCTTTGATAAACTTGTTGGAGTTCTTAGCTGCTGTAGCATCAGTCCTTCACACAATCTTTCATCAATTCTCCAATGAATCTTGCTTAACCTTGTTTGCTTAACCTTTTCCATGAGAATTCACTCAAAATATAGGAGAGAATGAATTGGTTACTTGGATAAGAATGATCCAAAAATATCAGGGAATCCAGTACTAGGATAACCATTCGAATGCCATCTCATCCTTCTAGAAGATTCCCTTCTAGAAGCATCGAGAATTCATCTTTTTCCCTTCTTTAGAAAGAGTTCGCACCCTAGCAGTTCAACACAGTGCGAACTTCTCGCACCCTGGCTTAAGGCAGCCTGCGAGAATCATGCATTCTTGCAGGCAAATATACTAGCAGCCTGCGAACAGTCCTCAAAAATGTGATTTTTGGACAGAGATGAAGGTAACTTTTCTCAGGAGAAATTTCTAATGAAGAGCCTGAATACACCATCATCAATACATCATCATGATGACCAAAATCATGGGTAACAAAAGGAGAAGTAACGAGCATTCGATGATCTGAAGCATCGCTTGTGATCAACTCTGGTACTCTCCTTGCTCGATCTGCAACAACCATTGGAGATTGAGACTGATGCATTTGACTATGCTGTGGGCACATTTCTCACTCATCACGGGCATCTGATGGAATACCATAGTGAGACACTCTCTGATACTATCTGGAAAAACCCCACCTATGACAAGGAAATGTATTCCATTGTGCAAGTTTGTCGTCAATGGAAACATTACATTCTGGGGAAAGAGACAATCATACACACTGATCACAAGCCTATGTAGTTCATACATACACAGGGGAAATTGCAGAATGACCGCCATCAGAAGTGGTCCACCTACCTACAGAAGTTTCATCTCAACATCAACTATAAGATAGGTATCTCCAATTGTGTTGTTGACTGCCTCAGTCACCCCCTGTGGTTGCACTCACCACTTTGCTCCATTCATGTGGACATGAAGCCTATGAGTGGCCCCAACTTTATCAGCAAGATCCAGACTTTGCCACTACATATAATCTCTTGGGTACATGTGCAACTGTCATTGATTTTCACATTTAGGACATAATCTTATGCCACCTGAGCCATCTTTGTGTTCCTACAAGTGACTGTGCAAAGATGATTTGGGAAGCCCACTATAGTCGGGTGGTAGGAAATTTTGGTGTAGAGAAAATTGTGGTCGTTCTTAAGAAACATTTTTATTGGCCGAAAATTCGACAAGACGCCATCAAGTATATCATATCTTTCACTTCCTGTGCCATTTCCAATCCATCCATCAAGAAGTAAGTCTTATATACCCCTCTTTCTATTCTCGAGAAGCCTTGGGAATCCATCTCAATGGATTACATGTCTGTCTTGTCGTCCACCAAGCAAGGAAATGACTGCATGTTTGTGGTCGTTGATCATTTTTCGAAGATGGTCATCCTCACAGCCTGTAAGAAGAATGTCACGGCAACAGATATTTCCAAGCTCTTCTTCGAACGAGTGTGGGTCCACTTTGGGATACCATAGACCATCATATTCAATCGAGACAACAAGTTCCTCAACACCTTTTGGTCGAGTCTCTGGTCTTTGTTGGACACCAAGCTCACAAAATCCACTGCTTTCCACCCCCAAACCGATGGCCAAACAAAGTTCATCAATCGGATGATTGTGCACATCCTGCGCATGTACAATTATAAGAATCCATGTACATGGGACGAGAGTCTCCCCTATGTCCAACAAAGCTACAATAGGGCTCTACATAATTCCACCGGCCATATCCCATTTCAAGTGGGTCTGGGATTCCAACCCCCCTTGGGACCCATTGATGTTGCACTCCCTCTTGCCATCGCATAGACAGACTCTTCCCCTGATCATTTTGTGATCGATAAAGCCACCAGATTCATTGAGAAGATTCAACACATCCGCCAATAGGTCCAGGAGATTTTGCAGAAATCCAATGCTAAGTACAAGCAACACCATGATCAACACAGGGTACCACACCAGTTTCAGGTTGGCAACAAATTCTAGTTACATATGTAGAATGAGTGTCTCACCGGGCCCCATTGGAAGCTTCACCCACTTCATTATGGGCCTTACACTATCACCAAGGTTGTGGGTAGCAATGTTTTTTATCTCAACACTCCACCCTTCCTTGGTCTGCATCCAGTATTCAATCTGGACCTCCTTCGCCCATATTTTCCACCATTATTGGACACCTCTAAGATTGCATAACAACTGACACCAACAGATCTCAACCCTAACTGCATGGAACAAACATCCACTGATCATATCGTGGACACAAGGGTCAATGGAACTCGCTAGCGACAGATCCATCTTTATCGGGTTGTCAAGGCAGGGAAACTCCTACACCAAGGCAAGTGGCTCACCCGAGGCCAAATATAGCAGAAGTTTCCTCACCTAATGGGGGAAATCAATGCAATGGAGACCATTTCTTCCTAAGGGGGGATGATTGATCCAGGTGGATATTGGTGGCCACCCACCTATTCCAACTGGCTCCTCGTGTCCGTTGTTGTTCAACACGTTCTTCTGTACTACTTTGTAATTGTGGGTTCTACACTTCTAGGGCTGTCTGAAGCCCCACACATCCTCCAGGTGGATACAGGTGGCCTCTCACCTAATCCAACTGGCTTATTTTGTATGTTTTCATGTCAGCACATCTTGTTGTACTTATGGGGGCATTTTGGGGCCATAAATGTTGTTTTTTTGGCTCGCCACAATCAAACTGTAGATGGAGTTAGAGTTTTACAACGATATGTGTAGTTCTATGAAAGACCTTTCCAATGGGCTATCACGTGCCTAAAATGGAGGTTGTATGCAAAATTTACGACCCTAGGAAGTTGAGGTACCAAATTACACCAACTTACCTATAGGGCCCACATGACTTTTGGCATTTCACCTTCTAGGGTTAGGTTTTTGGATGTTTAGGGTTTTGGCATTCATGAGTATTATCAAAAAGGCCTATGGAGCCTCATTGTAATCCATTCTTCTCATACAAATGTGTGTAGAAGCCACATCTCTTCTCAGAGATAGCTACTGCCATTCGAGCAAGTTTTCAGTTCTGCAGTTTTACAGTTTCAGCCTATTTCATTATTTAATAGAAGATATTTCTCACTGGATATTTGTGTTACTCTCCATATCTCTATTTATTGTATTCAGTCTATTAATCAGTTTGTTACGCTCCTAAATTCGGATCATTTTTGGATCTGGTATGCATGATGTTTATTTAAGTCCTTATTCACAGTGCAAAATGGGTTGGCGCACAGTGCAAAACAAGTTCAGTGCACATAATACAAAATGGGTTGGCGCACATGATAAATCCTTATTTGGTGCATACTTTGAATTTTGGCTCCGCACAATGTGTATTCTCACACACGCGTGCAATGCTGACTTATGGAGCGCACACAATATCTATCAACCCTTAGGTGCCAACAATAGTGTTAAATTTTGATAAAGACATGTTATGAATGTCTTTGATATCTAGTTTCAAATTCATCTTAAGGAAGAGAGGGTGGATCCCCTATGCACCCCAAGTGAAAATTACCATTCAAACCTCTTAAAAAAACTTCGACTAATAATTCCTCAAATGCAACCTTGTCTTCTTTAGGTTTTTCTCTAGTTGTACTATTCAAAGTAGTGTGTGCTTAATTCTCTGACTCGCCCAATGAATGGTCAGGAACATCTAATATATTCCTTGCTTCTAGATGACTCTGTGATTTAGGAGGGATACCCCCATTCCTCCTCGATCGAAAAAGTGATTGGTTATCCATCTTGAAATTCAAAAACTAAGTGGAAATTTTCAAAGATAAGCAAACAATACTAGGGTCATTTACATGCTACACCAAACAACACTCCACTAAAAAATCCCTAAAGAGAACAACAATCAAACACACTCTCCCAAAAATCAACCCAAGGTGATTAAGTACTTGATTTGAATTAATGAAGCACCAAAAAAGATGGTCCTTTGAAGGTCATCTTGGGATAATTAGGCCCAAGTCCAACCAACAAAGGTGTGAGAATCAGTTATAGTAATCTACATGCAAAAATCACCCAGGGTGAAATCTCCCTATTGAATATGGTGTTGGTTGTGGAGCCTGATTATCTTCCTGATTTAGAGGTCTTTTACTTTCAGCCGTGTTTATACCCCATGAAGTATTTACACCCCAAAAGTATGTACACTCTTCCACGCGGGGGAGTGCAGAGGGGGGGTACCCCCTCT
>ML777950.1:581198-611520 GCA_009831015.1 Picea engelmannii
TTTTGTTTCCGCATTTGTTTTATTTTATTGCTCCGCGGTCCTGTTTTTCTAACATATGGGAAACCTTCAAGGAAGTTGAATCGAAGATTAGGTATCTACCTCAAGTACTGCAGAAGCACTTCCCACTTGTAGTCACCTATGATGAACCTAGGAAAAGATATTAGGGTTGTCAATTCATGATTGATAGTCGAGGGGAACGATCATGGGTCAATTTTTTGCCTTGGGTGGGGATATACAAGACTTTGTCTTGCAACCAAAAATCTAGAAATACAACATCACCCTATGTGAATTTCCAACTTTACAAGATCCCCTATTATGCATACACCCACAAAATAAGCAAGAGAGGGTCATCTCAACACTTACCTATCTTGACCTAGTGCTTGACACATGTGTGAGAGGTGCTTTTATAACAAATACTTCTCACTACTATTGGACTTTTACTCTCTTTATTTAGTTCTGAGTTTCAATTTTAATGGCCTTGGAGATTTAACTTTTCAATCCTACACCAAGGGCCTACAACCTAGACTATGTTGGTTTTCTAACAAGAAATATAAGTTTAGTTCATTTTAGAATAACATAGATTTTAAATGGATGTTAATTTCTCAAAGGGGGTAATAGAGTGAAACTTGATCATGTTATGATTCAAGATTGTTGGATTAATAAAGATAATGTAAAATGATTTAAAACATTTAGACTTTGATCCTTCAATTGAAGCATTGCAATTTGTGGCACTACTTTGAAGTTCACAAGTTGCATGTAGTCCATAACTATTATCAAAAGAGGTCACATGCACAAAGTTTAGTTGTTAAAAAGAAAGACAAAAGGCTAAGATTCATATTGTACTTTTGTTTCCAATTTTCAAAGTACAACTAGCAAGAATATGAAATTGAAAACTATGAAAAACTAGCCAACCAACTCAAAAGTGGAAGAATTCAAGAAATTCTTCCACTAATAGAGTCACCAATTATGTTAGAGATAAATTAAATACAATGGATATAAACCTTTAGAGAGAGGGTTGTGAATCTCTCTATCAAAGAGTTGGATAGAACCCAATCTTACTTTCCCTAGGGTAAATACAAGAGAAATTGAAATGCGAGAGAATATAGAAGTAGAAGCACCTAGTAGTTACGATGGAGGTTTGATTGTAGCAAGTAATTGTGCTCAAGGGGAGTATTCAACACTAGCCTTCATGTTATCACATGGAAATTTACACTTTCAAAAGTTTGAGGCTTGTTAAATCCTTTGGTTTCTTGGCATTTTTGTGACAATTCCAGCTCCTCTCTCATCAAATTTTCATCAATCTTGCTAAGCCATAAGCCCCGTGTCATCATACATAAAATTCACCAACCTCTTCTTTCACCAAAGTCTCCAACCCTAAGTCATTTTACGTCAAATTCTCATTCACCCCAAACTAATTATAAATCTTAGCATACATCTTTGCAAAAATATTGCTCTTTAAGTAAAAATTTTCAAGGTTTCCCTTATTTCTCTTTATCCGAAATTCCTTGGCCTTTCAATAATATTAAAAGAGTCAAAATATTAAAACTACTCCTACCATTTAAAAATATATATATATATATATATATATTATCTTTTTAATATAAGATTATTATTTTAAAATGATATTTTATATTAATTCAAAATTTACTTAATAGTAAAACTTAGACTCACCAACCAAAGGCCACATTATATGCCAAGTATCGAATATTCATATCAAATCTCTAACTCAAACAAAGTTCAAACACTCGGGTGCCAAATATGTTTATTATTTTTATTATTAAAATCCAAGTTGGGGCAATGGCTTTAGAACCCCGATCTCCACCTCAGCACCCGAGATCAAATTCATATGGAGCACCAGCGCTCCAAGCCACGAGTCTGGAGGTATTCTCAAGGAGCCCTCAAGTCTACGCCTTTATACAGAACACATGGGAAGAAGGTTGAGATAGTGATGTATATAAAAACATAAAATATGTTTACTTGATGCATGTGGGATAAAACCTCGTGCACAAGAAACTAAAACGCCAAAGCTCAGAGCGTTCAACACCAAGGAGATTACTTGAGTTTCAGGTTTGGGGTTCTAAGTGTTCAAAATAAATTTCTAGAATGTGAAAACACAGCTAAGTCGTGAGGAGTGCTAAATGTCAATCAAATGCTTGACGTTCCAGAATGGACATAATTGTATCAAAACTCGAGTTTGTTGCTAGATCTCTAACACTATATGCTATACGGTATCTCCTTGGAATTTTTAGACGTCAAGGAACTTAAGAAAATAGCAGTCGGTTTCTCAGTCTTTCTTTGGTTTCTGCAGCATCTGAATATGACTAAAGACTTCTTCTTGAAGCTATTAAGAGTATGTTCACTATTATGTGTGCAAGGTTCCTTGTGATTATATTTTCCACACAGTGACAGGTTTTGGACATTTTCTACAGGTTAATGGGTTCAGGTTATGTAGAATTCAAGAATGTTGATATGGTAACGAAGGCCGTAATATTGAAAGTTTCTTTGAAGCAAGGAATATTTATTGACTTGGGAAAGATTTGTCTTGTACCCTACATCTTGGTCACTAATACATCTGTGATTTATCTCGATCTTATTTGGTGCAAAAACACAGGTTTAAGACCGTATAATAGGGGCACATCTTTCCAGTCTGGCGCACGTGATGCCTCTCCCAGAAATTGTTCAAATAAAGAAAACCTCACCTCAGATTATTATTGGCCTTATGAATGTTGGAAAGAATACAAAGAAAATGTTTGTAGGCATGGGTTTTCCTGCATACAGAGGTGTTTTCAATTGGGTTCATTGGGAAACCAAGCATCCAGGTGCCTAGTGCCATATAATGCCCAAATATCATCAGGGTAAACTCAATGTCTAAAGGTAATGGAATTTGAATATCATCGGATTCATTTATTCTATCTGGCGAAGAGCAACTCAAGTTATTGGTTCTGTCACATAAATTCTATGAACACATTATCTATCCACTGACAAAGCACACAAGTTTTTTTTCTTTGCCAAGCATATGGATTCTCTAAGGCTGTTAATGGATTCTCTAAGACCTTTGAAATGACCATCTTACAAAGCGTAAACGACAAGCATGAAAACCAAAAAGCCAGCACCAAGTGTGTTTCCAAATGTCAACGTTAAGGATACCAAGGGCATCCATCTGTCAAGGTAAAGGAATGCATCTCAGGATAAATGGTAGTGTGGCAAAGAGAATAGGCCAACGAAGCATCCAAAGAAAGGCACGAATCTAATCCTAGTTTGAAGAATGACGAGCTTGGAGGATCATTTGACTAGATAAAGCATTCGATGGAGAAATATTATCAAATTCAAATCAAATTCAAACCTCAAGATCAACAACTGTCCAAATTTAGTTCAGTTTATATCAAGATTTGTTGCAGAAGATTGGGGTTTGTTTTCATTTTTAGTTTTTAAATAATTGATCTTCCTAAAACTAGGATCAGATCCAAATTTTCAGGGATTGTGTCAAGGAAATATCCCAGAACTTGATGGACAACATATCAAGCTTCTACAGCAAAACAAATCCCAGATTCTTGGGCATTGGACCAACAGTCAAGAACCCGAACTGAAAAACAGGGCATCTAGCGAATATGTGGCAGAGCATTAGTCCCAGATTTTCAGGTATCGCGATTTTGTTGGGTTGGAACACCTGGCAGCAAAAAGATCATTAATCAATGCATTCATCACAAAACTGAAGGCATTTGATTGCACCAGTCCCAGATTTTTTGGAAAATTTATTTTATATTTGGTTGATAGATATCTTCTATTTCCTAGAAGCTAGCAATTAGTTGCTGATGCATTTTTATATATAAAATCCATTATTTGTATGTAGAAGGGGGGTTCGGTCCGGAGGACTCCAAGGGCCTTTTTGTATCAGACCCATTGTCAATAAATCCATCCAAGCAGAAGTACCCATTGTCAATAAATCCATCCAAGCCGAAGTACTGGAGCATTTCCTCAAAGATTCATGTTATGGTGCCTCGCAGTCTGTCTCCCTTCCTGTGTATTTCGTTCTCTTAGTTTCATTCATTGAATATTTTCCTCTTTTTCACATGGATAATATGTGAATGCAGAATTCATTTTCTCTTACTTAGTTTCATTCATTAAATATTTTCCTCTTGTTTGCATGGATAATATGTGAATGCAGAATTCATTTTCAGTGATGCTCGATTTCATTGACATTCAAGCATTGATGTTATATTGTTCTTTTATTTCATCAAATGGTGCTCTATATCTTTACATTCATTTGACTTTCATTCTCAGTCTGAAAATGGTTGCAGAATTCATTCTTGGTTAAATGTTTTTTCTTTAATCATATTGTCTTTCTTATTCCACCACCAATGCTACAATAGTTTAAATGTCTAGCTTGATGTCATATATCCTTCCATTGAGCGCACATGTTCTTATTAACCAGTCTTGGAGGTTATGTGATTGATATATATGAAACTAACTCCATGCCCAATGGTCATTTTCCTCTTTCCCAACCAAACCCCATTTTTGACCCTATCCTCATTAATGATCTAGCCATTGTATCAATGGTCATTTTCCTCTTTCCCAACCAAACCCCATTTTCTACCCTATCCTCATTAATGATCTAGCCATTTGTATTGATTAGATAACTTGTCATTCTTGACCGAGTTATAAAGAGAGAGCCCTCTCTGGGTTGGAATGGCTAACTTCTAGTATAAGTTGGTTTTTGGTTACCTATGTAATTTGTCTCCACAACCACGGAAATTTACAGAGTGATAACACTTCATAACCTACAAACATACAAATAAGCAAAACCTTTATCTTTCCATTATAAGCATCTCAATCAAATAAAGCAAATTGCATAATAAAAACCCCAACTAACTTTTAGGTTAATTAGTCTCCACAATACCAAGTTACAATCAAATTATAATAAAGATTAATAATGCAAAGGAATTTGTGTGGGGGAAGAAGAAGAGATATATATATTATTTTTTCAACAATGATTACAACAAAATGTAATAATACCTGAATCTATTGCAACACCATCATCACCCAAAATGTTCCTCCTTTCTCAACTTCTTTGATAATACTTCCTTTGTGTTGCAAGAATCAAGACCTTATTTTGGTAGAAGAATCAAACATGATTCTAGGGGCTACACAAGGTCTGATCAAACTTGTACAATTATAATAGTTCTCTCAAGAAGGGAACTATGGCCAAAAAATCAATCAAAAGTCTAAGAGAATTCCTTCAGCATGAGAGTGTTGTGTCCCTTCACCCAACCATGGACCAACTATTTATATAGGTGATAAGTGGTTCCAATCAATTGAGCAAGATCAAGGTTGCACAAGTGTACGACCCCTGGGATCTCCTCTCAAGACCTTTCATTATGTGCAAAATTCATTTTCTTAGGCCATTTAGAGGCATGTGTTGGCTACTCACTAGCAACAGGCAAGTTACCCACAAGTTGCATCAGTAGAGATCGTACACATAGGAATTAGGGTTCTAAATTTGTCCTGAAGAGTTTCACTTTTGTGAATTGAATGTATGAAAGTAGCCAAACTCATAGGACTTGGTCAGTAGGACAATATGTAGATATAACAAGTACTTGTTAGTCTAGGGACTACTTACAAAATGTCGTATTTGAAGCATTTTGTGATTATCTAATTAGAGCAAGATAAGTTCTTGCACCTTAGATTGCCTGCCATTGTAATTACATCTAACAAAGCCATAATGGCTTAATAGCATCAATTTCTTAAGCATATGAAGAAGCAACATCTTTGCAACAAGAAACAAAACAAGGGTCCCAAACCCTCTTGACTAACTACTACTCCTAATGGTGATAAAGGAGCAAGTTAAAAGGAAAACAATCTTAGAGACATTGTAATTTTTGTGGGTGAGATGGTCATGTGGTGTATCATCCCCAACCCTAATCTGGGCCATTGTCACAGAGAATTTTGCCTATCTGATACCATTTAATTAACAACATGCTCTGCAGATGCAACAAATATGCAATGCAAATAGCATACAATTCATGCATAATCATGTACAATAAAGTATACATAAATTATATGAACATACAAACAGTAATTGGAAAATAAACATATAAAAAACACTTATCTTTTGTGAAAGCACCGACTGGCTGCAGACCTTAGACGTTCCTCCCAACCATAGACTTTGTTGCTTAGAAACTCTCTGCAACATGTCACCCTAGAGCTGAGGCTAGAAACTCCACCATGGAATAGGCTCCCTAAGCTAGACTAGGGTCTAACAGACGACAAAATTATGCTCAGGCCAAGGTGCCAAGTCCAACAACATTTCCCAGACTACATCCTCTCATTCCCCAGAGCATGTCCCACCCTAGGAAGTGTACCCCTTCTTTCTCAACAGTCCTTTGATTCTTCCACTTCCCTTTTGGGGCTTCAGAACTAGGCCAGAAAGGAAGTCTCAGAGATCTATAGCTACAACCTATCACATAGGGAGGGAAATTCCCAACAATTCTCTCACCTAGAGAGAATTCTCACAAGCTTGACAACCTGCTTCTTCAGCTCAAATTTCCAAGGAATTTATGGTTACAATTAGCTCCAAGCTTCCCAAGTTACAGGTATGAATGATGGATGGAAAGAGTGAATGTGAGAGAGGTGAGAATGATTGGAATGAATGGGAAAATACACTAAGTTCCCACTTAGGATAAAAATAATCACATAATTAGACTTTAGGGAATATTAATATAATATTCCCTTGGCTTAATCCCCCTTGGCCTAGCCCCTCTTCCTAGACTTTATCCCCCTTTCCCTCTAGTAGATTTGTATCCCCCCATTCTCTTTTGTCTAATTGATCTGCACCAATGATGTATTTTATTAATCAATTCAAGTGTGATTGCATATTACAATGATAGGCTCACTAGCCTTTTATCATCTAGGCTCTCTAGCCTAATAACTAAATAGACACTCTGGCCTTAAATTTTTATACAAAGGCACTCTGGCAAAAAATATAACTAAATAGACACTCTAGCCTTAAAACATTTATACAAAGGCACTCTGGCCCAAAATATCCCGTCTCACCAACCTATATGTACATTTACAATTGGGGTTCAGCCTAGGGGTATTACATTCCCCTCCCCCTTATTTATGTGTTGTCCTCAATGCATTATATACACATGTACAATCCAAAAATATTCAAAAATATGTGGGTAATCCTTCTATATGGCATCTTCAAGCTCCCAGGTTGCATCTTTAGGACCATAACAGGTCCACTGGACCTTTACCAACCCTATTGCTTGATTTTGGAGCAACTTGACTTTTCAATCCAACATGCACACCGGTTGAACTTGGAAATCTTCTTCTTGCTCCACCTGGATCACATTCCAATCAATTACATGATTAGCATAAGGCATATACTTTTTAAGCAAAGACACATGGAATACATTATGAATGCACATGGATGTAGGTAGTGCTAGCATGTATGCAACAGGACCAATCCTCTCCAAGATTTCAAAGGGTCCACACTATCTTGCTGCAAGATTTGAACAATTTTCCAACTTCATGGAACTTCTCTTGGACTTCACTTTTAAGAACACATGGTCACCCACTTTGAATTTTATATGAGTTCTTCCCTTATCAACAGAACTTTTCTACCTATCTTTTGAAACCTTTAAATTCTTCTTTATTTTCACTATCTTCTCTTCCATTTCCTGGAACAATTATGGTCCAACCACTTCTCTATCTACTGGTTTGTCTCAACTCATTGGCGTGTTTCAATTTCTACCATATAATGCCTCAAATGGGCTCATATTTAAATATTCTTGATACCCATTATTATAAGAAAAATCAACTAAGTGTAGATAATCTTCCCATTTTTATGGTTTATCCATCACATACATCTTCAACATATCTTCAATCACATGATTGACCCTCTCTGTTTTCCCATTTGATTATGGGTGATATGTTGTGCTAAAGTTCAGATTTGTCCCAAATTATTTAAATAATCCTTTCCAGAAATTTGATGTAAATTTTGGGTCTCTATCAGAAGCAATTTCCTTAGGCACACCATGTAGCTTCACAATTTCCTTCATATATATATATATATATATATATCTTCAATGTTAGCTTCCTTGTGAGTTAGCTTTACTGGAATAAAATGAACAACTTTAGTGAGATTATCCACCACCACCATGATGGAATCATGTTGCTTTGTTGTTCTGGGAAGTTTGGTGATTAAATCAATTGTCACCACTTCCTATTTTCACTGCAGAATGGGAAATGGTTGTAGAAAACCAGCTAGGTGTTTGTGCTCGGTCTTTACCTTCTAACATTCAAGACATCTAGTTATACAATCAACCACCTCTTTCGTCATACCTGGACAAAAATATTGGCTCTTTACAGCTGCAATTGTTTTCTAGTAACATAGGTGTCTGGCATAAGGCACATTATGCATCTCTCTCAACACCATATTTTTCATCTCTTGAGGATTAGGAACATAAAATCTTCCCTTGTACACGAGGATTCCATCCTCCCTTAGCTCATAATATTCATTTTTATGATGCAAATTGCCTTGTTGTAATTTTTTCTTTGTCTCCATATAATGTTGATCTGATTTTGCAGCTTCCAAAATTATGTCTTTCGAATCATATTGGTACATATTAATGGTTGTAGCATGCATCGCATGCACCCTCTTGCTGAGTGCATCAACCACCTTTTTCTCCTTGCCTTTTCTATAATTTATATCAAATTCATACTCACTAAGGAATTCCAGCCATCTACTTTGTTTGGCATTCAAATTTGGTTGTCCAAACAAATATGTCATACCACTATGGTCTATCCTCAATTAAAATATTATTCCTATGAGATAATGCCTCCACATTTTCAAGGCATGCACTATGGCTTCCAATTCTAAATCATGGGGGGCATAGTGCCTCTCATGCTCTTTCAACTCCCTTGACTTGTAGCATATCACATGCCCATTTTGACTAAGGACTCCACCAAGCCCTTCTTTGCAAGCATCAATGCACACAATGAAATCTTCATTTGGATTAACAATTCCTAATATCAGTGCACTTTTCAATAAGTTCTTCAAGTGTTGAAAACTTCTTTCACAATTTGAGGTCCATTCCAATCTCACACCCTTCTTTTTCAAAAACGTGATTGGGTGTGCAATCTTTGAGAAACCTTCAATAATTCTTCTATAATATCTTGCAAGCCCCATGAATGAATTTAACTCTGAGACATTCTTTGGTACTAGCCATCCCTCAATGGCCTTTATCTTTTCCAGATCCACTTCTATTCCTTCCTCTAAAATTATATATCCCAAATAATGTATCTACCTTTGATAAAATGAGCACTTGCTTAAATTTTCATACAAATAATGCTCCCTATATATTTGTAGCACCATCCTCAAGTGCTACTCATGCTATTCCTCAGACTTGGAGTAAATAAGTATGTCATCTAAGAAGACAAAGACAAAATTTTCCAAGTAATTTTTGAAAATACCATTCATTAAACACATGAATATAGTTGGATAATTTGACAATCCAAATGGCACCACTGTAAACTCATAATGGCCATACCTTGTTCTAAATGTCATCTTGTTGATATCTTCTTCTTTAATTATCACCCAATGATAGCTTGACCTGAGGTCAATCTTGGAGAATATCTTGTTGATATCTTCTTCTTTAATTCTCACCTGATGATAGCCTCAAGGTTTCATCCTTATTTTTCACAAATAACATTGGGTCACCCCAAGGTGACACACTTGGGCGTATATACCCCTTTTTCAAAATATCTTCAAGCTACATTTGCAATTCCTTCAATTCTAGTGTACTCATCCTATAAGGAGTCTTAGACATTGGGGTTTCTCCAAGAATCAAATTGATGGAGAAATCAATATCCCTTTTTGGTGGAAACCCCAGTATATCCTTAAATACATCCTCAAATTATTTTAGAATAGTGTAGTCTTCAATGTTTGGTGCCTTATCCTTAGCTGCCTATTCCATATGTGCTACAAATATTTGGCACCATTTCCTTAAGCTTTTGTTCAACTGCAAGGATGAAATGTATATTATTGATACTGGCCTTGGTATATGATAAACTTCCCTCAAGTTCCCTTATTCATCCAAACAAGTAAATGTTTTTTTATAACAGTCTAGGACATCATGATGCTTGTCCAACCAATCCATACCAATCAAGAAGTCATATGAACCCAAAGGTATGATATTCAAATTTTCCTGCGTGCCTAGTCTATTCATGTCCATTGGACATTCCTTAACCAACTCACAATTCTTCTTTTATCTCTTGTGGATAACTAAACTAGCCAAGATTTCCAAATCTTGCTTGTTGGAAAATGAAATATTTCCACCAACTTAAGATATATATAACTATGACCAACTCCTAAATCAATTTAAATAGCAATAGGTTGATCATTGATATTACCTTCCACTTCAATCACATGAGATTGAAATTTAGCTTGCTTGTTGTCTAGGGCTACATAGATCCTTGTCATGCTTCTTCCCATGTCCTCAACAATATCAATATATTGTACATTATGAACAATCTTCATTCTTTCACCTCTATGATGGAAAGCTTTATACATGTGATATCCCTCACAACCCCAACATTTAGTAGGTTGTTACCTTGGCCTTTTCCCCAATGTTTTTGACATTCTAGGTCCATTTTGAGTGGGCTACCCCTGAGAATTATTCTTGAAGAATGGCGTCTTGAACCCTTTCTTCCTCTACTCCATCTTACCCTTCTTCTTGTCTTCCCAAGATTTTTGGAAATTTGGTCTCCCTCTATGTTGATCATAGAGGCACTTGTCTCTCCTTATTGTTTCATCCAATGTCTTGGGATCGTCATACTGGATCTTATCACTGAAAATGAAGGTATTCCACTTAGGAATATTTGAATCTTGACCTTCTCATCCTTGATGAACTCAACATATCCCAACAACTCTAAAAATCTCGTTTCATACTCATCCATTGTCATACTCTCAAGCTTGAGTTCAAAGAAATCCTTCATCTTCCTATCATAATAATGTTTTTTCAAGTATTTATTTCGAAAATACTTCTTGACCCGACTCCATGTGAGTTTCTTCTCATCAATATGGTGTACTTGTACAAGTTGGTACCACCACATTGATGCTTTCCCCTTCAATTGGTAAATTGGAATTCTTCCTTCTACCCGTGAGGAATAATTGTGTGATTGAAAATACTTCCGCATCCTCAATAACCAAGTCTTTGCATCCTCATCTTTCTTGTGCTCACCATCAAAGGTAGGAGGTTTATTTATTTCTCATTGTAGTTCATCTATCCCATACCTTTTGCTATGTTTCTTGACAAGATATAAACTTGGACTACTCTATGCTCTCTTAACTGAGTGCCTTGATGAGTGACGATGATGTCTATAAACACTTCTATATTCTCTTCTTTTATCATAATATTTGTGGCTCTTTGACTTGCTTGAGTCTATCCCCTTATCCAATTTCTTCTCTATTACGTCAAAACTTTGCAACAACCCGATGTTGATGCCATCTTGTTGCTCTTTGGATTTCATAAGCCTCTCATTATAATCTTTATAACTCAACACATCTCTTTGCAAACTCATTATGGTCTCCACCAAATTCATGCCTTCCTATTTGCCTTCTCCATGCCCTTTTGATTTTGTCCATGCATTACCCATGCCGACACACAACCCCATGACTTCATCTTCATGGTTGTAGGTTCTTTATGCATATTCCACACATCTGATATTTCTATGATGACTATGTTCTATTCTATTTTCCCTTAAATATGAAAAATGTGCATGCAATAGGATTTGTTAGACTAAACAATTTAACAAATCTATAAAAATTACGCACATTTCTTCCCCATAAGGGTATCATAATTCTTCTTCATGATTCCTTGTGAATTTTTCTTCCCAATTCATACTTATAGGTGAATATTTGTATTTCTCTATCCAACACCTTTCCAATGAATGATTTCTTGTTGGATTCTGAGTTATGAGTAGCAAGTTACAATCATTTGATCATTACCCATTTCTTCCTTTTGCACACCCTTTTAACTAAGTTCACTTTTGGTTATGTTCATGCATCCCTTACACCTACTCCTTTTGGAGTTTGACATAATCTCATTTGGGTTTCCTCATGACCATATTTTGAACAACTTTTCCAATTTTCATCTTCATTTGAGGTCTAGGTTGTTAGTTACATCCTGCTAAAGTTTTGGATAGATTTATATTTTAGCATTGAATGCTACAGGAATCTTCTACCTCCTAATGTGCACTTTTAGATACCCATATTCTCAATATAAATCCATTTTTATCTTCTATGGCTTCAATATTTTTCCACATATTTCTCATGTGCCCCATTCTGACTTCCGAGCATAAATTTGTGGCCTTTGGAGTAAATCAGTACTCAAATTTTGACCTTGCACTGTTTAACATGCAAGTCCCTCATACAGGCTCTGTTTTGCGAACATGTTAGTTCATTATAAAGAAATCTCTAAGATCTATACTTTTAGAAGAAAAATCTATGTGTCTTTCAAGTACACATAGTTTCATACAAATTTTAACTCCTAAAAATGTTTTTTAGGCCTTCAAAAATGGCCTACAAAATAATGACTTGGAAAATACTGTAATTTTAAGAGAAAAATCATTATTTTCTAAGAATTCTAGATACATTTTGTTGAATGGGATGATAACATAACATCCTGGGTCCACCTGGAACCTCAAGGTAACACCATGTGAGCCTCTGGCCACCTTGGTTGTAATATCCCCAGGTAGAGCCCCAATTGTAATTATGAATTGTAAACATGTTTGATAGGCTGGTGAGCCGAGTTATAATAAGCTAGGAGGCTTATGTGATGATTAGGCCAGAGAGCCTATATGCAATGGTCAGTGAGCCTATTATTGTATATGTGTAAATACTCATATATTTAATATAAATACATCACTATGTGTAGACCAACCACGATAAAATAGAATGGGGGACTAAGTTTCACTAGGTAGGGAAAGGGAAGGGGCTAAGAGGCTAGGAAAAGGGGATAATATAGAGGGATTACCTCTAAGGGAATAATATTATATTATTAATTCCTTAAAATACTAAGGTTTGGGAAATAAACCCAATTACCCTAAGTTCCTTTGGGGAGAGGAACAAACTCCAAGTGGAGAGGAACATGCTTCAGGAGCGCCATGTGTCAACTCAGGCACATGCAATTATAAGTGGGAATTCTTACTGTTTTGGGATGTTCTAGCCATTATCCCCAGGCACCCATGGAGGCACAGAGGGAACTAGTACCTCCATTGTTTACCTCTTCCATTGTGAACCTATGAAACATGTAGTTATACTCGAGTTATCCTATGTATTTTCTCTGAATCCGAGCTCACCTATATTTTCCTGAGTCGTGTTGTGTCTTAGCGGTTGGTTGTTGCTACCAACGCAGTTCCTTGGTTGATCATGGATTGCTTCCATATTCTTTGTTCTTACCTATTTTTGTTTGTTACCATCACCTGTGTGTTAGACGAATGTTGTTGCATTTTCTTAAGAGATGGTTTGAAGAAACAGGTTGTGAGGCCTGTGCGCTACTATCTCCAGGTGAGAGAGAGAGTTTGTTGGGAAAGTGAGTTCTCCTGGAGGGAGTCCAGTAGTAGCTACAAATCTCTGAGAATTCCCGATCCGGCCTGTTGTTGAATCCCAAGGAAATGGAGGTGTAGCAACCGATGGACTATTGGATGATGAGGGTGTACACTCATGGGTTGGGACAGACATGTGGGGAATGAGAGTCTGTAAGTTGTGGGCGTAAGTGACTCCTTCGAGGAAATCCTTCATGTTGTACTGTGTAGTTCCCGTAGCCTCATCCTAACCTAGGAATACCTTTACCCAGGTGGAGTTTAGTCCTAGCTCAAGGGTGACCCACTACTGAGAGTGATGAGCAGCGTGGTCTATGGTTGGGAGGTTCATGGAAGGTCTGCATGTAGTTGGTGGTCTTCTATTAAAATATAGGTACCAATTTTTTGTTCATTTACATGTTGTGTATATGTACATGTGTTATAATTGATGAGTAATGCATGTATATGATGTATGTTTAAGCTTACTGTTATTTCCGCATTAATATATGTATGAATAGAATATGTTGTATGTTTATATTTATATTTATATGCATATGATAATTGTTGTTTCTATGAGTAACATGGTCAGGCCGTTGGTGGTCAGGGATGTTACAGAAAATGGTATCAGAGCATAAAAGAAAAGATACAGTCATTAGGTTTTGTTGCCCGACATGGGTTTGATGGTTGGGGGCGTGACAAAATGGTATCAAAGCCATGGGTTCAACATTGAGCCTGGATGGGCCATGTAAGTGGAAGTTGAAGCAAAATTTCAGAAAAGGAATTGTTGTCAAAATGGAAAAAATTCAAGTTTAGATCCCACGGTTTCAACAATGAACCTGGATGGGCCAAGAACAGGGAATTTGGAGTAAAAATTCCAAAGATATTTGATGTACATAGTGCCAGAAGGGCGCTAAGAGAACACTTGGACTGTGTTTAGAATCTTAGGAGTATAGTAGTTTGATAAACCATGACAGACATGGTATTGGTTCGTAGAGTTAAATTGGGTCGTTGGATCTGTTTGGAGAGAGATAGATCACTCACAATCGTCAGATCGAGAGAATATGCATGGAGGTTAGGCACCGAAGTCCTTTGGACCTCACTCCTCTGACTGTTTTAAAGCTATAAGCAGAGAAAACTGTTGAGTTTCTGAAATACAGAACCAATCCGGAACGTCTATTCCAAGGGATACTTGTCCAAAGATTAAAAAGGTTCAAAGTTTTGGCACTCCGAAAGAATCGTTTGTGGTTGTGCGAAAGGCAGAAAATCCCTAAAGTCCTGGAGCATCGAAGCAATGTCACCAGGGGTGACATGGACCATTTTGATAGTTCAACAACTTGGAGAAAATATCGAAGGCAGGAAATCCCTAAACTCTCGAAGCGCCGAGTATGACATGGCAAGATGATGTCACCTAGGGTGACATGGACCTACCTAGGTCTACCATGTGTCACCACCTTAATTGATGACAATTGTAATATGTGGACCCTAGAAGGTTAAGAGGTTTGGGAGTTCGGCATTCAAAATATTTGAGGTGTGAAAGTGTAACATCTTCTAAAGTCCCGAAGTAACGTGACTTGGTGACTTCACCTGAGATGACATGGACACAGGAGATTCGTGCCATGTGTCAGTAAGTTATGTAACCTTTGAAGATTTATTATGCTAGTTAGAACGTGACACATGTCACCCGCTTGATTGGGCCACGTGTTCTAGTATTTCACTACGTGGCACTTCCCTCGAGTATGGTTGGTGGGGCCCCTAATGGATTTCACAAAGCAACTAAACTTGGTCAAGAATTGTTAAAGTTTGAAGACTCCCGAAGCTTTGGAGAGAGGAGTAAATCCTCATCATTGATTGAGGAGGGGAACGCAGCAGGAGATCTCGTATTCTGGAGACTTAGCACTCTAGAGGATTTAAGGTATAAGAAGTCGAGGTCAAGGAATTCCAAAGACTCGAAGGTTGGAGTATATCTCGACTGTTGATCATAGGGGACACATGGCGCCAGATCTCAAGGTCCGTAGACTTGGTACTCCAGGGGAATTGTGTTGCAGTTGCATTGAGTCGAGAACTCCCAGAGGTCGGAGTTAATCTCGACCGTTGATAGGGAGAAGGTATATGGAAACAGATACCACATTCTGGAGTCTGGGCACTCTAGAAAGTTGGAGAGTATGGACAACCCAGAACTTTTGAAGCCCGAAGTTCCGTAATAAATCCTAGTAATCGGTTGTTGAGAAGTCATGGACCATTGATCCACCCCACTTCATGAGTTCACCAATTCGACACTCCAGGAGATTGTTGTGATGTTCTTTGGAAACCACCGAACCCTGGAGTCCCAAAGCTCCTATCCCACCTTATATCTTAACAGAGAATGTGGACCATAGATCCAACGTCCTCCATAAATTCACCAGTTCAAGGTTCTGTGATGTTTGTGATGTGCAGAAAGGGAAACCTCTGAGGCTCTAGAGCCCTAAAGTTTCAAGGCTCTGGACAAGCGCCCAACTATTAGCACTTGGTCACATCCTTGGTCCCATGCGAATTAAGGGCCGAAGGAAAAAGGGGGCTAGTGCCCAAAAACTGTGTTAAAGAATGAAAAAGGGGTTAGAAGAAATCCCATGGGTTTTTTTTGGTTCAGACCTGCATCAGGAGAGGTACTGAAGACCTGGAAACTTTATGATAGGGTCCAACAAATATCTAAGAGCCATTATCTCAAAGAAAAGAGATCAACTGCACAAGGAGTGCATCAGATAAAAAGCACAAGTTTTAAAGGATCATAGCTTTATGCTCAAAGCTTAGAATTGAGCAAGGAAGCAGTCATTGGAAAGGTCTCAGAAAGAGGATTCCATGTATTCAAACATATTTGAGGATTGAGCATATTATATTACATGAAGTCAGAAATAATATTTTTGGTGACCATAAAAGGAAAAAGTGTGCATATAATACCAAAATGATATATCGTGGTTCTAGCTAACAAAATTTGTTATACGCCCATTTTTAGATGTAATGGTTACATTTAAAACAAAAAACATGCTAGATATGTCTTCAGATAGAAGAAAGAAGGAATAAGGATAGGGGAAAATCTTTATTTTATATTTGAGATCTTTCATAAGTCATTGGATGAGATGTTGGGTTCAATAAGAAACATGGAAACCCCAAATGAAATTCTTGTTTGGGGAAGACAACCCAGGTGACAATATTTTCACATCAAATGTGAATGCTAGGTGGAGAAATCCATCTACAATACATGATAATGCATGAACCATAAGTTCATATGAAGATGCAGAGCGTGGGAATAAGGAAGGTTTTATGGAATATAAAAGAGTTTGGACTTGATATCAAGAAGGAATAGAGGAACTTGCAGACATAATTTTATGTCAAGAATACTCCACAAGGGGGTCAAGGTCAAGACTAAAGAATGTAAGATAAATAAGTACATAGTGGGAAGACCTAATCTATATAGATTAATATATATCGGAATGCTAGTATTTTTTTTTATAAAGAAGGACGAAATGTATGCATGGAGAAAGTGATAATATCTCCAAGGAGCAATCCTACAATTTGGAGATAGCACCTCCATTATTGATATCATAATGCACAATGGAAGCTCATCCTCCATGGCATGAAAGTCATCAAATATGGCATGAAAAAAGTTGAATATGCATGTCAGATTGAAAAACAAGATGGGCCAAGACAAGAGAAAGGAATAATTCATCAAGATAACACCAGTGCTGATAGGATCAATCATGAAAAGGCTAAATCAAATTTCTTCAAGAAAAAAGTTGGTGTTAACTATCCAAGGTTACTCAGAGAACATGACTGGAAATATAATTGGGTCATGAAGGAATTGGATCAGAGGGATCCAAGTAATAGGGAAATGCTGAAAATTAATATCAACATAATAAGTGGTGGCAAGTATGCAAAGTAGACAAGGAAAAACTCATGGATGGAGTCAAGTCCATGAACATCCTAAGATAATGGAAGAATAAATCATGAGGTAGATATCAAGCTAATAAGAATGCATGACAACACTTCAGGAAGGAAAGTAATAATAGTAGAGGATTGTTGATGCACTCCAAAGGTGTGAAGGTATTTCCATAAGAGAATGGAGATATCAAATCAAGAATAATTTAAAAGTTAAATGACTTCTAAAGAGAAATCAATAAAGAACCAGGAAGAAGAAAATGGTTCTATGCATGGTTTTGAATGCAGAGGAGATGGTGCCTGAAAAGAAGCCATCTTAAGTGACATAGATCCATGAGTGACAATCCAAAAGGTTGGAGATATCACTTGAAGTTATGATGGTAAGGTGAAAGAAGTACTTTCAGTTAATTCTATACAACTAGAAAATGAAGCATACATGCATCCTTACAATATGCTAGAGATTGGATAGGAAAGTCAAGTTTGAGGCTAGTTGGAAAAGGGAAGAGAAGATAAGAGTACAAGAAAAACTCAAGTAATAAAGTATTCCATCAGGAAAGGGACGAAGAAGTCCAGTCCTGAAGAGTAACTGGATGTTGAAGAATCCAGAGTCTATAAAATAACTTGGTTTGGGATTTTAATTCATCCAAGTATGAGTTGGGATAGAAGAATACATGGAGGCACAGAGGAAACTATTACCTCCATTGTCGACCTCTACCATTGTGAACCTCTAAAACCTGCAGTTATACTTGAGTTATCGTGTGTATTTCCTGTGAAGTTGGGTGCACCTGTATTTTCCAGAGCCATGCTATGTCTTAGTGGTTGGTTGTTTCTTCCAATGTAGTTCCTTAGCTGAGCATGGATTGCTACCATATTCTATGTTCTTACCTATTTTCAGTTGTTATCATCACCCGTGTGTTAGCCGAATGTTGTTGTTGTGTTTTATTAAGAGTTGGTTTGAAGAAGCAGGTTGTCAGGCCTGTGCGCTACTCTCTCCAGGTGAGAGAGAGTTTGATGGGGAAGTGAGTTCTTCTGGAGGGAGTCCACTAGTAGCTACAGAGCTATGAGAATTATTGATCCGACCTATTGTTGAAGCCCAAGGAAAGGGAGGTGTAGCATTCGATGGACTGTTGGACAGTGAAGGTGTACACTCCTAGGGTGGGAAAGGTGTATAGGGAATGAGAGTATGTGAGTTGTGGGCGTAAGTGACTCCTTGGAGGAAATCCTTTCCGTTCTACTGTGCAGTTCCCGTAGCCTCAGCCTAGCCTAGGAATCCCTTTACCTGGGTGGAGTTTAGTCCCAGCTCGGTGGTGACCCACTGTTGAGAGTGATGAGCAACATGGTCTATTGCTGGGAGGTTCGTGGAAGGTCTGCACACAGTTGGTGGTCTTATATTAAAATATAAGTACCACTTTTATGTTCATTTACATGTTGTGTATATGTGCATGTGTTATAATTGATGAGTAATGCATGTATATGTTGTATGTGTAGGATTACTGTTATTTCCACATTAATCTATGTATGAACATAATATGTTGTCTATTTATGTTTATATTTATATGCATATTATAATTGTTGTTTCTATGAGTAACATCGACCGACCGTTGGTGGTCGGGGATGTTACAGAAAATGGTATCAGAGTAGAAAAACAAATATACAGTCATTATTTTGTGTTGCACGATATGGGTTTGATGGTCAGGGACGTGACATTGGTCCTACCCCATCAACCTCTACCACCTTTTAACTTCTCTTTTCTTCCTTCTCCTTGGCATGCATTCCCCTATCCTACAAGAGCCATAGACTTGTTGCCATGTGGAACCCATTTTATTGGTTGTGGGAATGGGTGGGCCCCCATCCTACACCCATTTCCTTAGGGCGTGAACCTTCTCACCTCTCCGATCAAACAATGGAGGTTTCAGGTGATCAACGACCGATCAACGGTTGGGATGGCGTTTCACCCGCCCCCCAATGTGTCAAACATTAACAGAGGGGGGAGGGGTACAAAATGGATCTCGCTAGTTTTCATCCTTGTGACATGGCAGGATCACATTGATTTCTCTCCCCCTAGTGGTTTCCAAAATCACTAGGGGACCCGCCAAAATTCTAGTTTCGTGAGTCTAAAGTCATGGTTCCCCAGGTCAGGAAAGCACCCAACCATTGCAGCTACAGATCACCTACCACCTGCCACCAATTTCCACCATGTACCTGTCACAGTGACCTTGAAACCATGGAAATACACATCACCCCTCTGCCATGTCATCTGACACATGGCCTCCATGTCATGCTGACATCACTGTACATAAAAATATCCAAATTTTCCCAATTTTTGAGTTTTTTCAAAAGAGCCCAAAAATGCATAATTTTGTAACTCTTTCCTTGGTCTCCATTGAATGTATGAAATTATGCTCAAAATGGAAAATTTATTCCCTATAAACATCAATCCAACCTTTGTACATGAAATTCAACTTTTCCCCATCGAATTCTCCATGAATTTAATTGCAGAAATTGGGGCTTTTGCCCAATTTTCCCCCAATTCATATTTTCTTCCTTGGTTTTTCATTGAATCTCTATAATTATATTTGTTACAACCAATTCGGTCCTATATACATCCCATTGCATTCGCGCATGACTGATTGACAATTCTGGGTGCGAGTTTCTCTCAATTTTGTTCATGAATTGGGGAATTTGCACCAATTCTTCCATGTATGTATTATAATTTTTGGAATTCCCCCAATTACATGCCTAGAAATGCCCAATTAGAGGTTTTAATTGGATAGTCTAATATTTGGGCTAAATTTATTCCATATTTACATAGAAATTATGAACTTCTTCTTAAGGACATTTTGTCAAACCATTTGTAGGCGTCCTATGAACTGTAATTCCTGCAATTCCTCTTTTGTCCCCAGCCCATACAGGCTCAATATTGAACTTGTGGCTCTGATACCACATTGTAGCATCCCCAACCCCAAGTTGGGCAATGCTCACACAAAATTTCATCTCTCTAATACCATTTAGTTAATAACATTCTCTACAAATGCAACAAATATGCAATGCAAATAGCATACAATTCATGCATAATCATGTACAATAAATCATATATAAAGTATATGAACATACACACATTAATTGGAAAATAAAAATGTAAACAACACTTATATTTTTTGAAAGCCTTGACTAGTTGTAGACCTCAGATGTTCCTCCTAACCATAGACTCTACTTCTCATAAACTCTCAGCAGCAGATCACCCCCAAGATAAGGCTAGAAACTCCACTAGGGAATGGGCTCCTTGAGACAAACTAAGGTCTAACAGAAAACATAATTATGCTTAGTCAGAGGTTCCAATTCCAACAAACTTTCCCATCCTACATCTTCTCATTCCCCACAACCTGTTCCACCCCAGGAAGTGTACCCCTTCTCTGCTCAACAGTCCTTCGACTATCCCACTTCCCTTATGGGGCATCAACAATAGGCCAAATAAGAAGTCTCAAATCTCTGTATCTACATCCTAACACATAGGAAGGGATATTCCCAACATTTCTCTCACCCATAGAGAATGCTCACATTCCTAACAACCTACTTCTTCAACTCAAATTACCAAGGAATTTCTGGTTACAATTGGCTCTAAGCTTCCCAAGTTAAAGTTATGGATGATGGATTGAAAGAGTGAATCCGAGAGAGGTGAGAATGATTGGAATGAATGGAAAAATGCATTAATTTCCCAATTTATATATGTATGTTCCCAACTTGACACTTGTCAAGCTAGGAGCTACATGTTCCCCACCTGGTGATATGTTCTCCACCTTTAGGAACTTAGGATAAAATAATTACATAATTAGACTTTATGAAATATTAATATTATATTCCCTTGTCTTAAGCCCCTTGTCCCTAGACTCTTAGCCCGCTTTCCCTCTAGTGTAGTTATATCCCCCCATACTCATTTATTTGATTGGTCCACATCAGTGATGTATTTTATTAATCAATTCAAGTGTGATTGCATATTAAAATGATAGGCTCATTGGTATTTTAGCATCTAGGTTCTCCAGCCTAATAACCACATAGGCACTCTGGCCTCAAAACATATATACAAAGGAACTATGGCCCAAAATATCTTATCTCACCAACCTATATGTACATTTACAATTGGGGTTCGGCCTAGGGGTATTACACGTGGAGTCTAAATGTTTCAAGAAGATGAAGCCTTAGAAGAAACAATGAAGAATAACGACATAATCTGGATCTTTATTCTTTAACCCTTCTTTAAAATCTTCTTCTCATGGACATGCTCTTTCTATATTTGGTTTTTATTATAATGCAAGAATCACTTCTTGTTCTAATGAGTAGATTATTAATTTTGAAGCATATTATCATATGGATAAGGATAAATCCATGCCTTTTTATCTTACTAAATGTAACACCAAACAAATATCTGTTCACGATGATAGATAACACCAAACAAACATGTTTTGGTGATGATAGATCTCTAAGTGTTGTAGAGTTTGGTACAATTCAACTAGATTATTATCATTTTAATAATGTATTATGTATTCCAATTCTTCGTACAACATTATAGCATTGTATAAAATATTCACTCATTTTGGTGAAGGAAACTATAGATTTTTTACCTCACCATAGTGTAATCAAGGATTAAAATGATCCCAAGAATACCTTAGAAACTTCTATAATTATTCATTATACTACTAGGTTGTATAAATTTGAAAAATTTGGATCACCATCTCGTCCTGAAGTTTTTATTGCTCATAGTGATGGCATGAGCAGACTTTGGTGTGATTAGTTTGGTCATCTAAACTATTGCTCATTGTAGCAGTTATGTAAACAAAATATGGCAAATGGTCTTCCTCTCATTTATTGCAGAGATGGTGTTTTTTCTAGCTATGTTCTAGGAAAACATCATCAAGACAATTTTGACAAACGTGCCTCTTGGCACATATCAACCCCCTTGTAGCTTGTTCATAGTGATTTATGTGGTTCACTTCATTTTTCTTCTTTCCCTAGGTTTAATAACTTATTAGAATTGATTGATGACTTATCCAAATGAACCTAGGTTTATTTCTTAAAAGTTAAGTAAATGTTTTGACATATTTTTGGCCTACAAATCCCTTGTAGAAAAATAACCTTGACATCAACTTGATAATATGTTAACAAAAAATTTACAACTTACAACACTACACAAGGAAATGAGATGCAACACATTGTTCCATACACACCACAACAAAATGGTGTTGCTAAGAGAAGAATCACACAATAGAAGTAATGGAAAATTGTATGATCCAATCTAAGGAATTAAGTCACTATTTTTTTATGGAAGACATTAATTATGTGTACATAACCAAGCACATCCCATGAAGGATTTAAAATATATAACATAGGAAGAGGGAGTAACATTAAATCATATATAACCCCAGATGGGGCGTCATCAGGATAATCAAATGCATATGGCTTGGGGACCTTTCACGAGTTGGTAGCACAATCCTCTTCAAACTCCTCCATGGGAAGACCCTTGTCGTCTCGAGGCTGTGAACATTCATTTCAATAATTACTTGAAGTGTGAGAGCCCTGATATTCAGGTGAGTATTGGTACTATATCATGGAAGGTTCATAACTCCTCCATGACTACAATTATGGAAGAATGAATGCAGTATTTTCTACATTTATATTTTGGGTAGCTAGAAGGGAAAATAAATGGACACTGGTCTTTCATTTTGGCCCTGTATCAAGATGTGGATACTCTCCTCCTTCATTGATGTATTCCCATCCTCTTTTCTCCTAGCCTCATGCCCAAAGAATGTGCCCGATCAAGGAGAAGTAGACCACCCCAAGGTAAAATGGACATATTCCATATTAAAGAGAGGGAATTATCTTCACTCCATGATCAAGGTTCTGCAACTACTCCACACAACTTCGAGCATCAACGTGTGCTCTCAATGTGGAAAGTTATAGCTACATGGGGGTGTAGATTTGAAGAGGAGTTCACTGGCTCGATTCCTTTAGGAGAAGGCTCTTCACCTCCCTCTTTTCCTCATGTTCCTCCTTCTGAAATGTGGATTCCCCTCTTGTTTCAAATCAAAACAACAATGAAAATACCCAATCCATGCACTCAACTCTGTTCAATTCTCCTTCCAGAGACTCCCTGCATAGTTTGGTCTTTGAAATGAGGGGTGAAATCGTTGACTTGAGATTCGGTATTGAGAAACTAAATCTTTGCATCTCTTAGCTCATTTCTCTACATCAAACTTTGTCTCTTCATTGTTCGGTTCCATATATGACTTCCCAAGATGTTATTCTTTTTCATCTGCCTCTTCCTCTCCCATTGGATAACCAAACCCACACTCAGCAAGGACAGGTTCTACCTTATGCTTAAACATGATCTTTTCATGGTTCATTGTTACAATTATAGTTTCACCGTCATATGCTATAATAGGCCAGTCTTTTTAAGGATTTTTGAAAATAGTAGGAAAAATTTGATATTGGTTTATTTTTTTACCCTTCGGGATGACTTTAAAGTTATATTTTGGTTGAGTTGGGTTGGTTTCCTACCATGGAAACCCTGTTATCAACATACTATCTGCTTGTACATGATTTTTAATAGCAATTAATATCATCTTTCTTACTTAAAAAAAACATCAAATCATATATAAGCCACTTTCATGTGTTTGGTAGTGAAGCCTAAGCTTATATTCCTTATGAGAAAAGGAAAGCATTAAAACCTAAGAGTGAGAAGTAAAGTTTTGTTGGAAACCCTAAAGATGTAATAGGTTATAGAATTCTTTGACCTAATTCAACAATAATTATTGTTAGGAGAGATATCAAGTTGGATGAAGGTGTGCTGGTTACTTGGGTTGACCCAGGTTCTTATCTCAAATAGTTTTCCAACAAAACCCTCAAAACTATCGACCCTCCTAGTAAACCAGAAGGAAACATTGCGCACAGAGTGAACAATGCAGTCTCACCTGAGATATATTTATGGGGGATTGCAATACTCAGGTGTTTGCAGTCCAGTAATGAGTGGGGATTGTGTTTAGATTCTTTCCCTTATGCATCATCATCATTAATCATTCATCAACTTCTAGGATTAATTCATCGTTAACTCATGAATGCATGTTGTTATAGCTAGTTTAACCATTAATTATTTAACTAATGATTAACAAAATAGTAAAATAATTCATTAACAACACATAAAACACAATATTTTACCATGGTTCAACCCCTCTCGGGGTTATGTCCACAAATATTTGGCTCTTATGCTGTTTTATTCATTTTGCTACAAAATCTACACTACATGCATTACATCTTCAGGATTACAATCAAAAGGAGGGATAGTACCCTCTCAGAGTCTGACTAGATCACACCAGGCTCCTTGGCCTGTGAACTAGCCCTCAAACATTATATTATTCCACTCTACCACAATAACCATAACAAAACTCTACAATACTCAATAGCTTCCAAACCCCTAACCAAGACCTCCTAGGTATTTATTTATACTACTCTATCGACTTATAGCTGTTACAATATTTTTCAAAAACCATAACCCTAAAATGTTTAGGCATGTCTGCATGCACACCACATTGTTTTTCCTTCTACATGTTGCTTTTCCTTCTTTTTCTGCATGTTGCTTTTTTTCCTCCTAAGGCACGTGCTCCAAAAATAGACCTTCTCTTCCAAAATTAGGTTTGCACCCAAAATAGATCCTTCTTCCCAAAATAGGCTTACACCATCAGGCCCCCAACACTGACATGTGGCTTGTCCCCAATCACTCAGGTGGTGCGCACTCCCTGTACATCCTTCTCCAAGCCATGGAACTTTTATGCTAGTTCCTTCCCTTTTCTTTTCACTTTCACAACTTTATCTATTAACACTTCTACCATCTGCATTGTTATATGTTCTTGTAGTAATGTTACACTCTTTGTATGTTCATGCACCATCCTCATCTTCTCTTCCTCCAGATATGCAATTATCTATGCTATGTGTTCCTAGAGGGGCTCCAACTAGGCCTACCTTGCTTGCTTATTGATTTGTATAGTTTTGAATTATGTTTGCAAGGTCTTCATCTCCTACATGCCCTTCAATCATTCTATAATGTTGATGGTTTTATGTCACTACCTCAATTCTTACATTTTTTTAGCATCGGTATTTTCAAGGTTGATTTATAGGGTTGTCAGCAGTTTACAAATTCATGCCTTAGTCTTGACAATACCAATGCATTCCAAATTGAGTCATTGAGTGTGTGTGTTCCTTAAAAGAGTTGTGTCTCATAAAATGTTTTCGAGGTCGTTGGGTCATTATCAATTAAAATATAATCGACATATGAAAAAGTGTCAAGTCATAGGTCTAGGTGAGGTGGTTTTTTTATGATGCCATGGAGCATAATGACATATTTTGTATTGAAGGGTCATCAAAGATCATTATGGCATTTTTATTACCCATGAAGTGGTTTTTTTACTCAGATTGCAGAAAATTGCACACACTATGTAAGGGTGCTGCACAAGTACCTAAGCACTACCCAAAGTGTCTTGTCATCCCAAACATACCTATCTCTTTCAAAATCTTGTTTGCTTAGCTTACATTTTTCTTTATCACCTGTTTCTCATTGCACAACATCCTTCTCGAGTGATCACACCTCTTCTCCACATCAAAATCGAATTGCTCCACTCGCTACACAAAACTTGTTGTCTGATAGGAAAATACCCGACAGTGCACTACAAAAATACCTGACAGTGCACTACACATCCTCTTCTCACACTACACATCCTCTATTTTCATTGGGAAAATGTTGAAAGGTAAATCCTAGTGTCTACCAAATACCCTACACCTGCAGACCCGAGATCGAGAATTAGTTGTGTCCTATGTTGAACCCTTTGATAATGGAGTAAACCCTATCCATGTTTCTCATTGTGCAAATTTTACTGAAATATTTTATCCCTTGAGCCTTCTCATCTTTATCAGACCCTTTTTATTATTGCATCCACAACATGGCCACTCAAGGAAGAAAGAAGTATTACAAAGGAGGTAGTTTGCTGAGGTGCGAGCCACATACTTTAGAGCTGGTGAATTTTGATCAAACGTTCAGGGTTACATTTGAGCATGCTAGTTGCATAAGGTTTTGTGAGAAGATCCAGGGTTACAACACATAGGTAACAAAGGAATTCGCTCTCAACTTCAATGGAGTTCAGTCAAGGATTGTCAGAAGAGATAGTGGTTGTTGTAGCTGAGATTCCAATTCAAGGAGAAAAGTGGTTTAAAGGCATGCCCCTTGATCCAGTTTTTTACACTGATTTTCTCAAACTGAAATACAAGAAACATAAATTTGGTGCCACCATCCCAAGGGAATGCATACTTGAGAATTATGAGAAGTTTTTAAGGGTGGTTCAAAGGTATTTCACTTGTGAGGGAAGATTTGATAGGGTATATCAGTATCACAAAAGGATTTTGATGCATTTCACTTGAAAGAACCCTTTAAACCTACCAGTTTACCTATATAGAAGCCTAGTAAAAATGGCAGACAAAGTACAAGCTAGGGCTGATCAGTTAAAGAGAAGTTTGTTTCATTTCTCCTTTGTAAAATTGTTAGTGGTCGAAGAACTTAGGAAGGTGAATAGAAAATGGGACCCCTTCTTGGCCTCAACAAACATCCTTCTAGATCCCAAAGTAGACACCCCCCCACCTGTAAAAAACGTGGTTTATAAATAATCAAGTGACAAATAGAAAGGGTCTGCAGAACAAGACAAAGGAAAGGGAAAGGAGATCGACGAATCACCACAAAAGTAGCCAACTAAGAAAAAGGGTAGGAGGCTACAGTTTGTTAATGAAGCGGAGGAAATACCCAGAGTAAGTAGCCCAACCACAAGATCAGTTTCCATAAGACTACATGTACCTTATTTGCATACACAACATGTTGAACATTCATCTCAGGAAATACATGAAGATCAAGTGGAGCTAGAGGATAAAGACCAAATTATCAAATAACTACAAGCGCATATTAAAGAAGCCAAGCATTTCATAGCACAATATTTTCAGGACAACAGGGAGATGAAGAGGAAATTGGTTGAAAAGACACCTGACATGCAAATATCAAAAGATGCATTAGGTCCAAGTAGGCTATCGGTTCCAAAGGTTCTAGAATTTTTAAAGGGAAAAGAGATCAAACAAAGTCCTAAAGTGGTAGATCTAACTAACCTACATCTCCAATGACAAGATCCTCAACTGAAAGGACAAGTATAGACTATAAGCCTACAAAGGTAATACCTGAAATGGGCCATCCTGTTGAAAAGATGCACACTTCACCTAGAGAAGGTGAGAAAAATGTAAAATGGCTCAAGAAGAAGTTGAGAGAGACCCAAGACCTGAGGGAGAGTAAAAGGGTATCAGATCTAAGGTTTCAGAGACACTTTAAGGAGTGTGGGACAACCATCATAAATGATTGTGAAGCACTCACAAATGCCCAGTCAAAACTAAGAAGGAATACACTATTGTTTAGACAAGTGGGCAATTTGTAAAGGAAAAAATTTTCATTAAGAAAGGAGAACATGTCCCTCAGGCCGAGAATGAAATTTGAGGATCAAGATAGAGGGAAGTTATATCTACTTGCAGAGGTGGATGATATTTAGTTCATGCTTCCACCATTTTTATTTTTTGAGGAACTATTGCAAAAACACCAATTTTGAGTTTTGTTGAAAAATGCATTGTACAAAGTTTGCATAGTGATCTTGCACTACGCAAATGAGGAAAATATATTTAGGGATAATGAACATTGGCAAATGATTGTTGGTTATCCTAGCAGTCATGATTATCCTCCATGGATGTTGCAACCACCACTTTGATGAGTTTTGATGCAAAAAGTAGTTGTGTTGTGCAAAGCTCACTACGCAAATGTTGAAGGATGCATTTACATAGTGCATCACACCAGTTCACTACACAAAGATAAATTAGAGCATTTTCAATGCTTAGATCCCTCCAAGATCCTTCTCTAGCTGTCCAAGATGACTCATATCAGCCTTAAAGTTAAATATGTGTTGGGGATCTATTTGTCAAAGGATTTTGTTGGGCATAAGTATGGTCAAAACGAATTTGCTACTATTAGCAAGTAGTATAGAATTTGTCTTATTTTTTATGTAATTAGATCCAAAATCATAGGATAGAAGGGGAATTTGATTTCTCTAGCCTAGTAATGTAGTTTATCTATATATTGGAGCATTTTGAAGGTTCTCAGGGTTGGCAGAAGCACAAAGGACAAATTGTATTGATCATTGTACATATTTTGAATTTGAATGAAATGCTAGTGCTGATGTCTAGAAATTTTTCATACCAAAGATTTCAGTGGTAATGGTTTGAAGTATGTTTTCCTCTATGTATGTTATTGTATTTTTATCTTTCATCTATTGATACTCATATGTTTGAATTGGATATTGAATTGTCTGAAATTCATCTTAAAAGGTGCTTTAGATTACAGTAATTTGAACAATATATATTCTTTCTTAACTCATCAGAATTCATCTTAATGGTTCTCTGAATGTTGTTATATGTTTTCCTCTTTCTTCCATTCTATAACATCAATTTAAAAAAATAAAAGATCATTGCCTACCTAGCCTTTTCTTTCTTGAGAGTTCTACCTACCAGACATTATTTTCATTTTCTTTCAAAGAAGTGACTCCATTTCCCAAACAGGTTCCTTTACTTCTTTCCAGCAAACCTTTAAAATCCCTTCACCTATTCAGAAAACCTAGCCACCAATCCTAAAAAAAAATCCATCTTGAGAAGACCAAGTGACAAGAGAGATCCCTCTCAGAACTGAAAGGCTAGTTTCAGTTCAAAAGTGGTTTCGTGGTTACCTTTGTAGGTTGCCTCCTCAACCTAGGAAATTTACTTAGTGATAACACATTTTAACGTTGATTTTATCCTCTTGTTGGTCCAATAGTTGGACCTTTTCATCCTCTTCCAGAGGTCCAAATTTTCACAGTTCTACCAAACAATTCTGTGACTTCTTTAGCTTCGCTTTCCATTTCATCTATCTGGAATGCCATTTGTTATTCTATTTTATATCAGACTTCAGGAGGAGTTGTAGGATTAAGTTTTTCTTTTAACTCTTCTATCTCTTTCCTATATCCTTCAATCATCTGCACAATTATATTTATCTTTTCATATGTGCTCCTATCCGGTGTTTGCGCGCTATTTGGAATGTGGTTGTATACCATTGTTAGCCCCTTATCTATCTTGTTAGAGAGTTATTTTTCCTCTTGCTTCTCCAAAGTCAACTGGTTGTAGGTGCTGTTATCACCCCATAATTTATGGGAATCAACTTATGACTTGGATATTATGGATTATCTGTATCTAGTGTTTTATTGGCAACTGATCTTTCATTTTTGCAAAAGAAAAAGAAAAAAGAAAAAAGGAAAAGAAAAAGAAAAGAAAAGAGGGCAAAAAGAATTAAAACAAAGCCCCATGCAATAACAGTGACTTGGTCATACCTTTCAAGCATGACCAAGTCCTTTTAAATTGTCAATGTTGATAGGATAGTGAATACATCTGATCAGACCATCTAATCCTGGTCAGACAACCCATAGGTTAGAGCTAGTGAATACATCTGATCAGACCATCTAATCCTGGTCAGATAGCCCCTAGGATAAGAATTAGTGAATAAGTCTGACCAGACTGTCTAATCTTGGTCAGATATCCCTTAGGAAGAATAAAATCTTAACCCAACTATTTAATCTGGGTTATTTTCTTGCGAAACTAGGTCAGGTTGTAGATTAATTGCTTTTCTTGCCTTGCCCAAATAAAACCCACTCGAAGGGAATGCTACATCAAGTCTTTCCTT
>ML777950.1:628024-646872 GCA_009831015.1 Picea engelmannii
ATTCTTGCGTATGTTCACTGGTGATGTGATTTTCTAGGTTAAATGTTTTCTTTCTCTGTATTCATTTTGTTTTCTGAATCTAATCTTTACGAATAGCGTCACGTTGCAGGATTTATCTCTGATACCCTATTTCCGATTCTAAATATTTAAATGTTTATCTTCTAATATCTTCGATTAAGAAATTCTTAACTGCTTGTTAATTGAAGTTATTTTCCTCACCTGTTCTTCCATTCATCATTTTAATTATTAAAAGATCCAGTGAATGTATTACCTCGCCTTGTGAAAATCTTCTTTGGCGTTTCTGGTTATTTCTCAGATTTGATTAAATGCAGACCCCATAGCCCAATGGAAGTGTAGTTTGTCTCAACCAACTTTAAAAACCCTTTACAACAAAACCAATAATTCTTTTAACTAGCCTAATATCTGAAATTAAACAAAGCTAAATCACATAGAGAGATCCCTCTCTGAAGCTGGAAGGGCTAGATCCCAGCTTTAAAAGCGGTTGGTTAAGGTTACCTTTGTAGATTTCTTCTTTTTCAACCTCTAGGAAATTTACCAAGTGCTAACAGGTGATATGTAACATCTCTACATCCCCCCTACCAAATTCCAAGTTGGTGGAATCCACGCGGGCTCTGGATTGTACTTCCTGCATTACACTAGCCTAGAGTTTGTATAATGATTTCATGGGTATATGTGCCATGATTACCTCAAAGTGGTCGATGTCCCCCATGGGTTTTTGCATTGTCTCCTAATCAATTCTGACCATCTGTTGTGTAACCATGAATGTGTCCCTTCCTTGCACCACTATATGAACTATATCATCTTTTTCTTTCTTCTCATGGGATTGTTATATATTTTAAGGTTTTTGCGCTATGTCCTATTGTAATGCATGAGTTTGTAACTTTTGTATATTTTCATGGACTGGTATAAGTTTGGCCATGATCTCTTCTCTTTATTCTTATGTGGTGCAGACCACATCTTCCCCCCTATCCTAGACCTTGTCCACCACGAACTCAAAATCATCCTCTGTCATGGTGATGACTAGGCCCTCCTTGGTGTATTTCATGTTTTTTCACATCTCCTCCATCTGAGTTGTGGTTATTTTTGTCTATGAGGGTTGTTCCCCACTCATCATTGCCTATGTCCCCTCCTCGTCGACCTGAGGTGTGTCTCCCTTCTTGGCATCCTTCTAAATGGATTCCCTGGGCACCATTGTTGTTCTCGTTGACCTCTTTAGAACTGTGCTTCTTCCCGATTCCTGAGTGCACACCATGGCCTTCCTGGTGTTAGTAGTTTGGATATTTGTCTTTGTTGAAGGACCTACTTCAATTTTCCCCTTGGGTTTGGATGATGTCACTGCTGTTGGATTTGTTGTGGCTTTCACTACTGGCACTTTCCAATGCATAAGAAAGTATTTGATCATCTAGTCAACCTATTCTCTCGTGACATAGTATTTCATCTCCAACTATTCCTTATTTGGATCACTTGTGGCATGGATCCACATATGGTGCATGGATTCCTTAAACCCAACTACCCCTTCAGATTCCTGGGCTACTTCCACAAGAATGTGACACACATTAGTTGTACGTTGTTGTATCTCTTCCATAAGCATAGAGAACACAATGCTATTCGCTTACTGATTCTTGGTGTCCTTGGATTGCTAGAGGGATTCATACCTAGTTGTGTAGCACTTCCCATTTCTATCCATAAAAGAAAACAATTTCGGATCCTTCCATCTTGGAAAGGCTATGAGGATAATTAGACAAGAATAATGAGACTTAGTTCCATTATCCTAAGCATCTATGTAGTCAATCAAGAACTGTTTCAGGAGGTAAGGTGTCCAACTAAACATTACCCCTTTCGTGCACTCTGTGGCGACTACAATGACTCCTGCTAGAGCCTCATCTTTTCCGCACTTCCTCAAAAACTTGCAAGCCATGAGCTTGTTGGAAAACCTTGTCGCATCATTGTTGATGTCTCTAAGAACAATGCCCATGTTCCCTCTGCTAGTACCAAACTATGCCTTGACCATCTCAACGATCTCCTTCTCGCATGCTTTGTTGTCTAAGTATTCTTCTAGTTGTGTTCCCACTATGGGTAATCATGTAATTTTGGCGATCAATGCCACATTGAGATATACTATCCTATCCATCTAGAGAATTCCTCCATGTAATCGGGCTAGAAATTATTTGATGCACAACCTGACATTTTTACCATGCCTGGAGTGTGGTATTTCCAAGAGGTTAATGATCCCAGAGTTGTAAATCCTTGTCATCCACTGCGAGGGATTGATGATCAGTTTTCCTAAGGGTCCAATTAACCTTGTGTTCACCAAGTAATATTCCTCGACCAAGTCTGGGACTTTTTTTTCATCGCACACATCATGGTCCAAGTACCTTAGTTTAGGTACTTTTCCGAGCATGTCCTGCACTGTTACCACTACGTCTGGGAGGTAGGGAAGTGTGATTTCTATGGCATCCTGCACCTTTATTTTCTGCCCGATAGCATATGGGCTTGCTTATGTTGTTTTTGTATCTTATTCTTCCCCTTCAATTTCATTCCTTAGCAATGTCCTCGACCAACTCCTCCTCTTCATCGTGACCCTGTTGTTGACCCTTCATTTCGTCGAGTTTAGCCAATGTTTCAGGATTAGGGTTTGAATTACGATTTTGATTTCCAGAGCTCTGCCCGACTTCCCCTTGTGTTGTTGTCGATGTTTCCTCCTCAACCCGCGTCAGGAGGAGTGATTATGTCTCTGAGGTCGTAACATCTTCGAGCTCAATGACATTCTCTGGCTTCACCATCATTTCCTTCCTCCTTTGGCCCTGTCAAGTAACTCGTACATACTGTCCTGGAACGCCAAACTTTGATGGTGTCATTTTGTATGTGGTTTGAACACTTGCTCTCTTATTCCCACAATTATACCTAGGTCACACACTTCTATCTCGCTCTATGCTCAAAAATCACTAAGTGTTGAGCTAACTTGTGATTTCCACACTGTTGTTCCTGAGATTAAACTTAAGGCTCAAAGAATAATGTCAGGCATCAAGAATTAAGGAAAGTTGGTTTTAAAGGTTCTTTTTTCTTCCGCTAGTTGTGTAAGAGTTAAATCTTCAAATGAAATTAATATCTGAACAAAACATAGGTTGTATTTCGTCATCTGAGTCAATTTATCAAATTGAAAGAAGAGAAGAAAATTACAAAACTATTAAACAAACTAAGGCATCAATGACAGAAGAGTCTTACCTTGTTTAAAGTATAAGGAAATGTAGGATGCAATCCTGAAGGAATATAAGATGTAGTGATCCAAATAACAAGCAGGTCTTGTATTCGCTAATAGAAAATACAAAGGAAAAACTACTTTCTAATCGAGTACTAAATGAAACGTAACCACAATAACTATTGTACTAAATTGTAATCATTAATTTATTCAGGAATGACTTAAAGAGAACAAAAGATATGAAACACAAAGAGGGCACATAACTCAAACAACACAAAATTTGGAATCCTTGTCTTCACTTGTATTAATAATCACAAAAAATGAGATTTCTCAGTTACAATATGGCAAGAAGCAGCCCTTGATTAACCTTAGAAATTTATATTTATACAAAAGGTTCTCAACCTTAAATGTCTGGAATTCCCCTTATTTCTAAAATAGTAAAAATTACAAAATGTAAAATGCGAAATGCTTCACTTGCATCTTTTCTGTCAGTCTCCTCATTATGCTGGCAGGGGTGTTTTTCTCTCTAGTTTTGTAGCTCCTAAATGGATGACGTTCACAAGTCATCTCATTTGTTTCCAGCGGTGCTACCTTTTCCTTGCTAAATACATTTGATGCATTTTCTCACAAATTGCACCACCAACCTGGAGGGATCTGTTAAATTATTAGCCTCAAAAATATATAATTTCTTTTCCAATTGAGGCAAACTTTCTTCCATTCGTGTATCTTCTAAAACTATAGACTGTAATTGTAGACTAGGCTTCACTAGACATCTATTTATCTGAATAATATCGACCTGTTTTATCTGTGAGATTTCGGCCTGAGCCTCTTCCATACTTGTCTTAATGTCAAGTTGATGTTTTGTTATGTCAATCTATCCCAGTACTCTAGAGATATGTTCTTTATAAAGGCCTAATGATTCTTTGTTGAGTGAGTGGAAAGCCTCTTCACAAAAATCCTTCACTTCCTTAGCCATTTTCCTAATTTCAACTATGTTATATTCCCAGGTCTTTAGTATTATATCACCTCTGGTTTGTTCTGAAACGGACAACTTGGAGGCCATAGCTAATCCTTATTTTGCTAACGACACAACTGCTTCTTGGAAGGTAGTTCGGGTAGAAATAAATTTTCTCTCTCTTAAACAAATGTTATTTAATGCTTGATCTATCACCTGAAAATGATCTTGGATAATTTCAACCTTAGTGAGAAGGCTTTGTTGTGATGCTTCCAGTTCCTTTCGCACTTCCAATACCTGAGCTTGGAACATTGTTATATCTACAATCATGTTTTCAATAGAGCTTACTTTGGCTTGTAGTTTCCCTGCCAACTCATCATGTTGGATGGCACGTCCCTGGCTCACCTATATAGTCTTGTGCATCTCCTCGAGGCTGGATTTGAGCTGTTGGATTTCCTGTTTGTTGCTAGTTCTAATCTTCTCGAAGCCCTTGTTGACCTTGCTCCGAACATTCTTTTCTACATTCTTCATTTGATTATGCAATTGGCTTATTTGCAGATCTTTCTGCTTCAGTTGTTATTTTAAATTTTTGACTGAAAACTGGTTAGTTGTTGCAAAATCCCCTAGTGAGCTTGCTACTTCTTCAACAAAGTCTACCTCCTCCAAGGCTTCTCCATCAATTATCACCCCGTGCATTTTAACGGATGAACCTTCCTTTAGGTGCATTTCTCTCTTCACCAAAGACTTCCTTTTCTTGCTGAAAAAGAAATTGGAAGGAGGAAACTCTTCAAATGAAGTGGGTGTGAGGTCCTCTATGAATATTACCTATGGATTTGGATTCCCTTTGGTGAATTGTAACGATGTGATGAAATGGATGGGGTTTCCGATTTCAGAGGACGAATATTCCCCGACCACATTTGTAGTTGATTTATCTGGTGAAAACGATGGCCCTTCCTCTCCCTCCTTTGTCAGTGTCTCTTCTTGATATTTGGTTTGGTCACCTGATACATTTGTCGATGGGATATATTATTTTGGAGTCGATACCTCAGTCTTCTCCAAGCTTTCCCAATTTTATTTTTCGTTGGAGCTTACTGCTTCTGAGCTTCAAGTCTTTGTTTGTTGTGCAGCTGTAGACGTCGAGGTCCTTCCTTATAACACTTTAGGGAGGCTACTTCTTCGGTGCTTCTGGAAGTCTTAAAAATCAATAGTTTTATCAGGTGATAGAGCCCAAACTCAACTCAAGACCTCTGGATAGGATCTCACTCCTCGAAAAATCTCGTCTTGAGGGGAATCTTCGAGTTCATAGGTTTTCAAATTGCAGCTAGCCATGTGGTTACCCATGACCTTCTATGGGTCGTGCTTTTTGAATTCAATGCTGACCATCTTTATTTCTTCCAAGGCCGCGACCTCAAATTTAGAGTGACCAAAATATAGTAGGGAAAATGTACCAATCTACAAGGTAAAATAGGGCCATACCTTTTTCTGTATTGTTTTGAGCTGCTTGCTAATCCAACCGAGCACAGTTTGTCATGCGACCTCTCGGCACACTAGTCGGTATGGTAAAAAGTGCGGTAGAACATATGGAGGAACTGAACAACCAAAAACCCTAATATAAGAGAAGTGTTCCTCAACTTACTAGTTTGCTATTCTGCCTAGGTTAGTCACAATTTTGTTGGAGATTCTGGGAGGTGGGTAGCCATATATGGCGGTGTGCATCGACACAACTACCCGGTTATAGATCTCATAAAAGAAGTCTTTTGACTTTTCTTCCCAAAGATTCAAATGATAAATATGTATGGGTTCGACACTATTTGGAGTCCAACTCCAGTCCATAAGCGGAAAAGGCATCATGAAACATACGACGTCCATAATATAAGTTGACATGAAAAATCTGGTTGGTTTCCTCTTGGCTCTTAGTGACTGATATATTGCAATCTCTTGAACCAAACTATCTAACAATATCTTTTCCTAGTCAAAAGAGTACCCTTATGCTACTGTGTGTATAATAGGTACTCACGATAAAAATAAATGAGTTGTGTTTTCCTTCCCGTATAGCCTACACATCATCATTGCTATGTACATTATGTGGGGTTCTAGTGCCAAAAATGGGTATATACCATGGGAGTCCGCTCTGAACTTCTCGGGGCGAGAATACCAGTCTTTAATTAAATCGGGAAGGTTTTTTTTGTATTGGTCGCATTCCTTCTTGTTGAAATCTACTAGGAAATTTGCATTGTAAACGAAATTGGATACCAGAGACAATTTGTACATCACCTGTGGATGCTCTGGCCTGAAAGACCCAATCGTGACCTTTTACGAATTGAAAATATTTCTGGTTGGGATATCTACGTGGTCCAGTTCCCAACTGATCATATCATTGTAGAGAAAGAGCTTAGGCCTTGTCACTATCTTCTATAGCTCTGATTGAGAAACATTTTTGTATTTGGTAGATAGGTCTTCCTTCTCTTTGTTGCTTGAATCATTCGAGCAGTTTACCAATTCATATTGTAATATGTTGAATACTTGCGTCTAGGATTTGACAGTGTCTATGCTTCTGGGCAAGGTGTCGGAGAGAACATCTGCGTTCTTGCTAGAAATCTCACTAGTCGCTTTAGGTTCTTTCCATGGAGCCATGGTATCAATCCTTCAAACTCTGTTATTTGCCACATGAAATGCGTAAAATCCTTTAGATGGAAAAACTTACCGCTCAGTAAAACGCATATTGAAATTCAAATTCACATCCCTTTTCCTTTAATCACATCGATCAACCAATAGATTTACTGATGGAGTATTTACTTTCTTTAATGAATCAGATTCAAGCGGTGGCTCAAAATCTTATTTGGAATGATTTCCATAAAGGTATTATTAATGGCTTTTATTTTTGGTGGTTCATGCTTGAGAAAAGCACATACAAAATTTGAATCTATCTGAGTCATCATTAAGCGATGTATTAATTAAGAGATAATGTTTGTTAAACAATCGGTTATTCATAGTTATCATTAAGTAAATTTCGACATTTTGGATCTATAGTTATAACAACATGAGCTATAACTTACGAAATGTGAAATTGCGATGTGATTAATTAAGTTTAATTGCATTTAACCCTTTTAATTAATCATGATTAACCTCGAAGATTTCAAGGTTTTGGGTCTCGAGATATTCTATACTAGTTCGAGATATGTTCTCCGAATCACGAAATCGTGATTGATTAATTAATATTAATCACTTTTAACCTTTTAAATAATTGTGATTAACTTCAAGGGTTTCGTGATTTCGGGTATCATGACTTTGGTTGTCGTTCGAAACAAGATCCTCGAAACACAAAATTGCGATAAGGTTTAAATATTGTTAATCATTGTTAATCGTTTAATTAACCCGATTTAACTTAAGATAGTTTTGTGACTTCGTATATCAGGACTTTGGAGTTATTACATGTTGGACTGTTAGTATCGCGAAACTCCGAAACCTGACATTTCGACGATAGCCTTTAGTGATTTGACATTTTAATGAGTGGGTGGCTCCATAACTTTTAAGGATTTCAGATCGTTGGATTCAATAGAAGACTTCATCAATGGTGATATTCAAGTGCACATTTTTCCTTATTTGAACCAGAATGAAATTTATCTAAGTATAAAGTTTAGAAAAATATATATGTTCCAACACACACTTTATAGACCCAATCATAAATGTTTTTCACTTTTTCTGTGTATTTGTGCCGAGTCCAATTTTTCATGCACATTGTTTCTCTATTTTTTTGCATTAGTTGTTGCGCGTGACTTTTTCCACTTTCCTACCATTCAACCAACTTCTTTCTTTTTCTTTTTTTTCCAAGTTTTGTATTCCTTTTTCTTCTTTTTCTCCTTTTTATTGTCTTTTTTTAAGTTTTTCCACCTAATATCTATATAGTACACTATATGCATGACTTTCTTATTCCACTGCAATTATTAAGAGTTAGTAGGTTGACTATCCCTGTATAGTTTCAATCGACTACCACTCATGATTCCTTTAAATTATGTTCCTTCCAAGTCTTGTAGCTGCACAAATCCTCCATATGTGATAGTGTTTAATTCATATGGCCCTAGCCAATGCATTCTGAACTTACCAGGGTGTTGCAAAAACCAATTGTCATAGAGAAGAACTAGGTCTCCCTCCTTTAAGATCTTTTTTTTATGTTTCTGTCATGCCATGATTTTTCCCTTTATTTCTGTACTTCTTGGTGAAATCCTTCCAAAATCATGTCTTCTTCCATTTTCATTAGTTGACTTAATCTCTCCTATATTGTACTTCTTTCTGTCATATTGATAATTGTTTCTACACACAGACTGGCTACCATAAATTCTAATGGAACCATTGCTTCCTGTCCATACACTAATTTGAATGGTGTTTGTCATGTCAATGTCTTGCATGTGATCCTGTATGCCCATAATACTGTTGGTATTTTCAAATCCCAATCATCCATGTTAAAATTGCAAATATTAGTCAAAGAATTTTCCAAAATCTTGTTGAAAGCTTATACTTTCCCATTTTCCTGAGGATGATATGGTGTACTCTTCTGGTGATAGACTTAAAAATCGTCATTCATAGCCTTGATGTATTGTTAATAAAATGGGTGCCTTGGTCACTCATCAAGATCCTGCAACATCCAAATACGGTGATCACATGCTCAAATAAGAAGTGCGTAGTTGTCTCTACATTGCAATATTTAGATGGTGTTTCTTCTTCCCATATGGTTAAGTATTTGGTCGTATTAATGATATATCTATCTCTTGACCTTCTTGTTGGTGGATTAATCAGTCCAAACAAATCTATTTCCAATTTTTCAAATACCCGCAGAGTCATTTGTGGTCTTAGGGGCATCTCATCCCTCATGTTGGGTTTTCCAACCCTCTGACAGACATCACAGTTTTGGAAATGTGCCTTGGTATCTTTATGAATTATTAGACACCATAAAACTACATGCAATACCTACTGTGCAATAGATTTTCCTACATATTTTCCTCCAACTATGCCTTCATGAGCTTCTGCTAAAACCCTGGGCCATTCATATTCCAATACACACCTTCTCAAAATGTTGTCTGTGCCCATTTTATATAAATGACATGCAATGAGATGATATGCTACAACTTTGACTACCATATTTTTAATCTGTGCAGTACTAAACTCTTTTGGTGAAACTCTTGTACTTAAGAATTCAATGACATCAACGAAATATTCATTATCTACACGTACTAAAAATAATTGTGCATTAGGGAATTTGTCTTCCAAGTTGGTAGGTTCTTCTCCATTGGTTACCCTTGAAAAGTGATCAGGTCCTGCAACAACTTCCCTGATTTAACTATTACTTCAAAATCAAATTCCTGGAATAATAACAACCATCTACAGATCCCCCCCCAACAATGGCTTGTTGACTAGATATTTGAGGGAAAAATGATATGTGAATATTTTAAAATGCTTACCCAATAAATAATTTATGTGTTGGATTTACTTCACACACACCTAGGATTTATTTTTCCTAAGTTTTTTCCTATGTTTATTAGTCTTTATCTAGTCTCCTAAATTTTAGGTAGAATATTCTCTTCAGTTTGACTAGTTGAGTGGAGTATAGATGTTGCATTGGTTTTGTCACCATGCAACATTGGGATCATCACCATCTAATGCACATTGTCCTTGGTATCATCACTATAATAGCACATTACCCATGATTCCCTTATCTCCTCCTCACTTCACTTTGTTTCAATCAGTTAACTGAAGACTGGTAGACTAGTTAACTCAGTTAGGTGGAAGTTCACTCTCATAATTGTCCGAGAGACTAGACTAGGTGGAAGTTCACTCTTGTAACCTTTGGTGTGTGTCCATATCACTCTATACCACCACTATGGCACATTTTCATCACCTCCAATGTGCATTGGTTGAGTTATACAGAGTATATCATGTGTAAATTATTTATTATTCATTACGGTTAATGAGAATTCTTCCATTCTTTATCTATTCCTTATTCTTTCTCAATTTGTCTCTGCAAATGTGTGTGGTCTTTTCTATCTAGATCTATTATGTTTAGGTTCAACAAATTTACATGGTATCTGTTGATTAAGGTTGGTTTTCATTGATGTCAACCCTTGAAGAAAGCCCTGCAACACAAAGGTTTGGGTAATTGTAACATACCCACTTCAGAATTCAGAATTTTTCGACATTTTTCTTCTTTTCTCCGAGGAATGGAATTCCCCGAATCCCTACGGGGCCTGATACAGACCCTGCCATCCCTTATCTATACTCATATGATCGGAAGCTAGGACCATAGGCCTTATCGGAAAGGTGCGTGTCGGCTTTCGCGATTCGGGAAATCACGATACATGTATTTCCTTTTCTCTCTTGTCTTTCGAAGGGCCGAAACCTGAAACGGTTTTAACCGCTTATCGAGATTCACAACAACTCGGATTAAGCTCTGGTACTCTACCCTTCGGGATTTCACATACCGGAAATTCAGGATATGCAACGACAGGAGGTTTCTCTCTTAGGTTTCCCGAGAGACGAAACTCCAAAACCTGCATACAAATATATATATATATATATATATATATATATATATATGTGTGTGTGTGTGTATATATATACATCGCTCCGTCTATTTCGAGAATTTACAAATCGGGTTTTCGGGACTGGAGAGTACAATATAACTTGCCAATAGGTATCTCAAGTACCGAAATACTGAAATACCCAATATTATCCATGCTAATCCATTTCGACATTCCTCCTTTCAGGATTTCACGTTATGTGAAAACAAGGGGTCTCGCCCCTAGGTTTCCCAGAAGCCGAACACTCCGAGTAATCAAAACTTTAAACATGCTCCTCTATTTCGGGGTTTCCTCCATTGGGATTTCGCTAATCGGGGTTTCGATACTGGCAAATTCATGGGGCCCGTACTTAGGTACCCTGAGTGCCGAAATACCGAAGTATAACCACTTCTCCACACTCTATTCTTTCGGGGTTTTGCAAGTTGGGATTTTGGGACTTGCGAGTACAAGGGAAACTTACCCTTGGGTTTTCCGGGTACCGAAACACCGAAATGCCAAACCAAGTCACGCTATGCCAATTCGGGATTCCACGAGTCGGGGTTTCGTATATCAGAATTTCAGAATACAAGAGGTTGAAGATTCACACTCCTCGACTACCCGAATGTCGAAAAGCTGATACACCCGCTCATCATACACTTGACCAATTTTGGGGTTTCACAAGTCAGGGTTTCGACACTTGCGAGTACAAGGAAATACTTCCTTGGGTGTTCTGGGTTCTGAAACACCGAAAAGTCCTAACTCATCCATACGCCGTCATTTCGAGTTTTCATGAATCGGGTTTTTGGGTCTTGCGAGTACAGGAGAACTTTCACTTAGGTACCCTGAGTGCTGAAAAGATGAAACACTTACCGAACACCACGTGTACTCTACAGCTGGACGGTCCAAGTACTCCCATGGGTCTTGGAATCGACGGTCCCAATTTCTTCGCTACTTACGAAGGTTAAAAAGGGGTCGAGGCATTAACGCCTGTGTTACTTCATCCAATTTAACGGTCGTAATAGACCTTAGATCCTCCGAAAGGATCTCATTCGTACATTTAGCAAGAGGAAGTGTATCCTGGGTACCGAACCACTGAAAGGTCCTTAATTCATCCACACATTGTCATTTCGGGATTTCGTGGGTCGGGGTTTCAGGACTTGCGAGTACAAAAGGACTCGCACCTAGATACCCCGGGTGCCGAAAATCCAAAATATCGAAGTCTAAGAATACCATTCTCTCCCCTGTAGGATTTTAAAAACTACGCCATTAATTCCTTCTTCAGGCCCGAAACTCCGAAATATCGAAGTCTAAGAATACCATTCTCTCCCGTGTAGTATTTTAAAAACTACGCCATTAATTCCTTCTTCAGGCCCTTGGGTAAATTTCGCCAGGTTTGAAGACCCGACTGGAAAGTCCTCTTAAAATATCTGAGCTATTAGCTTCTGTGATTGGTAGTGAGCAAGCTCAATGTTTTTACTTTGAAGGCAGTCCTTTCTAGGCACTTACCCCGGCTTTATAGAGTGAGGGAACTTTCCCGAAAGCAGACTTGAAAAAATGCACTTATTCATAAATCTATATATATATATATATAAACCGAATGTGGTCATTCCAACATAAGCATGTAACCACCATTTCCGATCGAAACACCATGCAGACATTTCTTACACAGAAACCATTTATAAGTGTTCAAACCATGAGCATACATTCCAAGATATTCAATGCAAGACACAAGATATAAACACTTATCAAAAAACACCAGGTGATGCAACTACTGAGAGGGGTGCTCGTTTCCACCTAACCGTAGGCTCAACAACTCCGAATGGATTTACCACTAGCCACCCCCGAGCTAGACCATGATGCTTGAGACTCTCTGTCTCGGTTCTTCAGTGATCAAGAATGAAGGTTACTCTCCTTCTTCTCTGCTATCGCTCACTCTGTATTTTGTTCCAGAGTTCTTTCGATCTCTTTCCTATGATCTCCCTCTCGCGTCTGTCCCCTCCCACACCTTTTACTTGCCTTTTCTTTTTGGTGAGGTTGCGTGTGGAAAAAATTTCCCCACGCTGGTCAGGTCTGAGGCCTCCACGGATGGGTGGTTCACCCCCATCCCTAATTAACTCATGAGGAGCCTCTTCACCTACCATCCTGGCGAGTAATTCATTTCAGGGCCAACGAGCCGCTCTTGGTTGTCCGGGCCAGTGAAGACAAAATACAGTTTGGTTCGGTGGAAGTTAACGTCACCATTCCAGGTGCCTTCCACCACCTTTATTCAACCATCGTGGTCTCTTTTTCAGCGCATCCCCCTCCCAACAATCCTGCAACATATATTCATAACATTATTTACATTCGTCGACCCTTTATACTAAGGTCCATTCAAATCACACATTCACATCTTTGAGTTTTCCATAGTTCTTGGCCAATATAGTTATTTTTACAGACTGGGGGAAATAGGGTGTTACAATTCCCTCCCCCTTAAAGGAACATTGTCCTCGATGTTCTATCTATCAAAATGACATGTATGTACCGAGGTAAACAAAATCGGATATGCCTGTTTCATGGCATCCTCCATTTCCCATGTAGCCTCATCTGGGCCAAGATGACTCCACTGCACCTTGACCTGTGCAATGGTTCGGTTCCGAAGAGGGGTTTCCTTTCTGTCCAGTATGCATTGAGGTTATGGTAGGAATTCTCCATCCGGTTCCACGTGGATCATAGACCAGTCAATTATATGATTAGAATCATGTACATATTTCTTCAATAATGAAACATGGAAAACATTATGTTCTTTTACTATATGAGGAAGTGCTAGCCTATAGGCTACATGTCCCACTCTATCTAGAACCTCAAAGGGTCCACAATGCCGAGGTGCCAACTTGTCACAAGCTCCCATTTTCAGAGAACTCTTTCTAGGACTAACTCTGAGATATACATGGTCTCTTGTCTTGAACTCTCTTGGAGTTCTCTTTTGGTCGGCGTAACTTTTCTGTCAATTCTGAGTGACCTTCAAGTTTTGTTTTATCTGAGTCACTTGTTGTTCCATTTCTTTCAACATGTCAGGTCCAAAAGAAATTATGTTTACAAGATTACTCCAACTGATAGGAGTGTTGCACGACCTACCATATAGGACTTTGAAGGGGCTCATATTTAAGTATTCTTGGTAGCCGTTGTTGTAGGTGAATGCCACCAGTGGCAGGTAATCTTCCCACTTCTTGGGTTGATGCATTACATGAATTCTTAGCATGTCTTCTAGTATTTGTTTCACTCTTTCCATCTGTCCATCGGTTTGAGGGTGATAGGTGGTGCTAAACAACAACTTGGTCTCTAAACCCGCCATCAGTGATTTCCAAAAGTTGGAAGTGAATTTCATGTCTCTATCAGACACGATCTCTTTCGGCATACCATGCAGTTTAAATATCTCCTTCACGAATACCTGAGCGATGTCTATTTCCTTGCAAGTCGACTTGACGGGGATGAAATGGGAAGACTTGCTCAATTTATCCACTACTACCATGATGCCGTCATTTTTTTTGGCCGAGGTTGGTAATCCGGTGATGAAATCCATGGAGATGGTTTCCCATTTCCATTCCAAGATTGGTAGAGGTTGTAATAATCCTGCTGGGTGTCGGTGTTCTGCTTTTACCTGTTGGAATTCTATGCATTTGGCTAGGTACTCAGCTATGTCTTTCTTCAATCCAGGCCAATAGAATTGTTTCCTAGTGGCCGTGATCATCTTCTGGTATCCTGGATGACCAGTATAGGGTATTTTATGTAGTTCATCCAGTATGAACCTCTTCAAGTCATCACAATCTGGGATATACAATCTGCTTTGGTAAGTGAGAAGGCCTCCTTCCATCATATGGTAGTCTCCATACTTTACCCCTATGGGTTCTTACTGTAGGTACGAGGTCACATTCTGGATGAAGGGATTTGTTTCTTGTGAATTTCTTACTCTTTCCTTTACATCTGTCTCGCAAGAGCTCACCACGTCCAGGTGAATTGTTTTCATGCTTCTGGTAAGGGCATCATCCACCCTATTTTCCTTTCCCTTAATATGTTTGATTTCAAAATCAAACTCGCTGAGGAAGGCCATCCACCTAGCTTGTCTAGCATTGATCTTTGTTTGTTTAAATAGATATTGCAATCCACAATGGTTTGTCATAAGTACAAATTTTCTTCCTAGGAGGTAATGCCTCCACATTTTCAATTCACACGTGCACTATGACAGCCAACTCTAGATCATGGGTCACATAGTTAACTTTGTTCTCATTCAATTTTCGGGATTCATAGTAGACCACACTTACTCCTTGCATAAGGACTCTTCCGAGCCCTTCCTTACATGCATATGTTCACACGAGGAAGTCATCTTCGAGATCGATGATCTTCAACATGGGTGCATGGGTGAGTAGATGTTTCAGGGTCTGAAATCTTTCTTCACATTTCTGTGTCCACATGAATTTTGTCCCCTTCTTCTGGAGGGCAGTGATTGGACAACCAATCTTGGAGAATCCTTTTATAAATATCCTATAGTATCATGCTAATCCCATAAAGGATCTGATATCCGAAACATCCTTTGGGGTAGGCCATTCCATGATAGACCTGATTTTGTCAGGGTCTACTGCTACTCCTTCGGATAGAACATGGCCTAAGTAATGTATTTTCTTCTGGAAGAATTCACATTTGTTGAATTTGGCATAGAGCTGATGTTCTCTTATCACTTGAAGCACAAGCCTAAGATGCTCTTCATGCTCTTCTTCATTCTTGGAGTAAATTAATATATCGTCAATAAAATCCAGCACGAATTTGTCTAGGAATTTGTTGAGTACATTTTTCATCAAGCACATGAAAGTGGCAGGGGAATTGGTTAACCCAAATGGTACTACCACAAACTCATAGTGACCATACCTCGTCCAAAAGGCATTTTTATGGATGTCTTCACCCTTGATTCGGACTTGATGGTATCTTGACCTCAATTCAATCTTTGAGAAAATAGATGCACCCCCTAATTGGTCGAACATGTCATCGATCCTTGGCAAGGGGTACTTGTTCTTTATGGTTACCTTATTGAGTTGTCTATAATCTATACACAATCTAAGGGTACCGTCCTTATTTTTCACAAATAGGACTGGTGCTCCCCATGGAGACACGTTGGGCTGGATATAGCCCTTATCCATCATTTCTCTTAATTGCAATTTGAGTTAAACTAACTCGGGTGTTCTCATCCGGTAGGGTATCTTAGACACCGACACTGCTCCCGGTGCAAGTTCTATCGAGAATTCTATGTCTCTTCTCAGAGGTAGACCCAACACCTCTTCCGGAAACACATCTCTGTATTTTCTCAGGGTAGGGTGGTCTTCGAGGCTTGGTTTTTCATCTTCAATAGTTTTCAACACCTATATTGCATATAGGGGACATCCTTTTCAGAAATACTTTCTCATTTGTAGAGCTGATATTTGTCTCACCGAGATAGGTTTTCAGATCCCTTGAAGGGTTATCCTTTTCCCTTCTTTACTTACACATTCTAAGGTTTTATGGTAACATTCCAATATGGCTTTATGGGTGGCTAGCCAATCCATACCAATCAATAGATCATATGATCCAAGGGGTAATATGTTAAGGGTTGCTTGGGTGGGGATTTCACCCAACATTAATTGGCAGGCTAGTATGACCTTTGCTACCCTTCTTTTGGTGCCAGTGGCTAACTGTACCAACCATGGCTTGGTAGGTTTTTGTGGTTGTAGTTTACACTTATCAACAGCCTTAAGGGCTATATAACTTAAATTTGATCCAAGGTCAATTAAAATAGACACTAGATGGTTGGAAATCATACCTTATATTTCCACCACTGAAGCTTGGTGGTCAACTTGGTTATTATCCAAGGCTGCATAAATTTGTGGCACACTCCTGGCCACATCATTGACGGTGGTAGCTTCTTGGATGTTGTAATTTGTCCAACTATTCGGTTGTCGGTGTGGATAGTCTCTCAGTAGATGTTCTTCTCTGCAACCCCAACATTTCAAAGGTTCTCTCTTTGGGTTATTAGTCTTTACTGGGGTAGATCCATAAAGTTTATTTTCGCTCAAGGAGGGAAAGTTCTGCTGGTGTACTCTTCGGGATGGGAAGCTCATCCTTGAGTTATTTTTATAGTCCTTAAATCTTGGGGATTTAAACCCCTTTTTCTGGAATCCCGAACTATTCTTCTGCTTCCAACCTTCGCGAGGTTCTATTCGATGTCCAAGCTATTCATAACAATATATTGCCTTTCAGATAGTATCTTCTAGGGTCTTTGGTTCATCAAATTCAATCTTGTTCTGATAGTCCTTAGGTAGTCCACTGATGAATCGTTGCACCTTTGCTTTTTCTGCTTTTATGTAGGGTACATACCTCAGCAACTCGAGGAATCTGCTGACATATTCCTCTATGGTGAGTTGCCCCAGCTTAAGTTCATAGAATTCTTTAGTCTTTTCGTCGAAATATTTTTCCGACAGATACTTCTTCCTGAAGTATTTCTCAAACCGTTCCCAAGACAGGTCTTCTTTGTTAATCCCTTTTACATTCTTAAGGTCTTCCCACCAAATGGAAGCCTTTCCGTTCAAGTTGAAGGTGGCCACCCGAGAATTCAAATTTTCTGAGAAGTCATGGACTCTGAAATACTTCTTTAGTCCAAGCAGCCAGGCCTCTGCTTCCTCTCTTTTCTTTATTTCACCATCGAAGGAGGGTGGTTTTGCCTTCCTGAATTCTTCGAATTTATGACCCTTGGAAAGATTTCACTTCTTCTGTTTTCTTCAGGAATAAGAACTAGTTCTGTTGCTAGAAGAGCCCTCTGAACCACCAACTTCCTTCCCAGAGGAATCGTCCGCCACTGGTCCTTTACCTCTGGGATGGACCTTTTTCGAGGTGTTCCTCTTAGTGTGGCCACTGATATGACCATGTTTCTGTACCTCAGGTTCATGATGCATTTTTCTTTGTAGGTCGGATAATCTCTGCAGTAAAATTGTGGTAATTTCTGTTTGTTTCTCTTGTTCTTTCATCATCCTCTCATTGTCAGCCTTGCAGCTTTGTAATTCGACCATGAGACTCCTCACAGTCTCGGCTAGATCTGGAGGGTTCCCTACTGCCCTCCTTTCGTCAGACTCTTCATCTCTATTGTGGGAGCCTTCCCGCACCTCTTGGTGAGTCACCATTCTATGCGTCTCTAATTTCCTGTGGCTGATTGTCGGCTTGGGTGCAAAAGACAAACAATGGTTATTAGTCAATATTTATATTTATTTATAACCAGTACATAATTCATATTTTTCACATGTACACACACACAATAGGAGTTTTCATTCTTAACTTCGTCTTTTGATTAGGAAAGTTAAGACAGGGGGTTAATCCTTTTAGGAGTGTTTCGAATGTAGCTTCTGCACAACTCGTTCATGAGCCCAATAAGTCCAAGTGTTGTAACCATGCTTTGATACCAATTTGTAACATACCCACTTCGAAATTTGAAATTTTTTGGCCTTTTTCTTCTTTTCTCCGAGGAACAAAATTCCCTGAATCCCTACGGGGCCCGATACAGACCCTGCCATCCCTTATCCATACTCATATGATCGGTGGCTAGGACCACAGGCTTTATCAGAAAGGTGCTCATTGGCTTTCACGATTCAGGAAATCACAACGCATGTTGTATACATCGCTCCGTCTATTTTGGGAATTCACAAACTGGGTTTTCAGGACTGGTGAGTACAAGAGAACTTTCCAATAGGTATCTTGGGTACCGAAATACTGAAATACCCAATATTATCCGTGCTAATCCATTTCGACATTCCTCCTTTCAGGATTTTGCGTTATGTGAAAACAAGGGGTCTCGCTTCTAGGTTTCCCGGAAGTTGAAAACTCTGAGTCATCAAAACTTTAAACATGTTCCTCTATTTTTGGGTTTCCTCCATCGGGATTTCTCTAATCGGGGTTTTAAGACTGGCGAATTCATGGGGACCGCACTCTAGTGTCCATTTTAATTTAACATCCCTTAATTACATAAACTGTAACAGTAATATCTACTTGATTCATAAAATTCAATAATTCCTTTTAATTGAGCACATACGCATTTTAAATTGATCAATGAATAATAAAATTTTATAACAGA
>ML777950.1:647855-660899 GCA_009831015.1 Picea engelmannii
TAGTCTTTTATAAAAGACAACAACCAATCAATTGTTTGAGAAATTCTTTAATTACAATTATCTGTTTCAACAATTTTATTTAGACAACTGTGGTTTAGTTACGAAATTATGAATATTCATATATACACATTTCTTTTTTTTTTGAAGGGAAAACATTAAATTCCACCACAAGACAGATCTCCATACCGTATCAACTATTACTACTCATCCTTCCTCCCTAACCTACTTCCATATCCATTCCTATCCTTCCTCTGCTAAACTATCTTGGAGCGTCAACTATATTGATCTAACTCCAAATAGAACCCATAAGCGGAAGTGTCACTATCTCGACCAAGCTTCCCTAGCAGGCATCTGAAAATCATCATCACACGTCTTGGGGAGCGTGAACTAACACCGTCCTCCCATGACTTCAGGTTTCAGAGGATACACGGTGGGAAATGCCTCCACCCCTCCTAATAGGACTAGGGTCCACACCCTACAATGGAGGATACACGATGGGAAATGCCTCCACCCCTCCTAACAAGACTAGGGTCCACACCCTACAATGGAGGATACATGGTGGGAAATGCCTCCACCCCTCCTAACAGGACTAGGGTCCACACCCTACAATGGAATACACAGTGGCACCATGTTGCTGGGGGTTTTGTCATCGTTTATTTGATTTTGGGCAGTGTCATCACCTGAAATCATGCACTGGTCCACATATCATAGCAATGTATCCAAACCAATATAAATTCCTCATACAATATTCATACCATAATGTTTCTCGGTTAGTGGTCCTGATATCCACTTTCATCATCATTATCCCTTGGCTATTTCATAGCCCATAACCTGCAGATTAGTCTGTAACACAAACTCATACATTTCTATGCATTATCATCATGTAATTGCATACTATCATCATTTCAATTTGGTATCCCTGTACCGATAAATTAACATCAAAGTTTTTCAATTAGAAATAGATCTCATAATATCCCATAATTCAATTTTGACACCCATTCATAAGATTATCATTTACCCAAAATAGATTGCATCATATCCGACATCATTCTAATAGTATTTTTAAACATTCATAAAATTCTTCATTCTTACAATGTGTCACATCATATACATCATCATCAATAACATTTAAACATTCATAAAAGTTCATAAATTTTAAAGTTTAAGTGTATCACTTAATATTTTCACTATGACTAGAAAATAAAGTATATAGGCCTCAGGTAATCCTGGCTGTCTAAGTCAAAATGTGGTGTTACATACACCCAACCTTCGAGAAACATGTTCTCGAGGTGGTCAAAAAAGTTTGGGATAGTCTCACCGTAGTGTCTCGGCGTCTTCCCAAGTAGCAGATCCTAGACTATACTTGTCCCACTGGACCTTAACTTGGTCTACCAGACGGTTCCTGAGCTGTCGGACTCTACGGTCCAATATGCGTAACGGTTCTACCATGAGGGTGCCCATGTCCAATACCTGCAATTCTTTCCAATTTAGTTTATGTGATTCATCAGCAACATAATAACGTAAAATAGATACATGGAATACATTATGAGTTTTATGCAAGTGGGTTGGCAGTATGAGACGATATGCAATGGGTCCAATTTTCTCTTGGATCCTGAATGGTCCTATAAATAGAGGTGACAACTTTGTCCCCTTCCCGAACCATATGGTACTCTTATTAGGCCTGATATGAATGAAAACCTGGTCTCCCACTTCATAACTTCAGTCGGTCCTGTGTGCATCCGCATAGATTTTCTGCCTATCCTGTGCTTCCTTAAGTCTCTTCCTAATCTGAATCACCTGTTCCTCCATTTATTGAATCAATTTTGGCCCAATTGTTACTCGGTCTTCTAGCCTATCCCAACTCAATGGCGTTCTGCATGGCCTCCCATACAAAGATTTCTGGGGTGGCATTCCGATGGAACTATGAAAACTGTTATTGTAGGAAAACTCTACCAAAGGTAGGTACTTCTCCCACTGGGTTTGATTATCCATTACATACATCCTAAGCATGTCTTCCATGACTTGATTTACTCTCTCATTTTGCCCATCTGTTTCAGGATGATAAGCTGTGCTTAAGTTCAACTGAGTCCCCAACGCTGACTGTAAACTTGTCCAAAACCTAGAAGTGAATCTGGAGTCCCTATCTGAAATGCTATTCTTAGGTATCCCGTGCAAACGGATGACCTCGCTTACAAACACATGTGCCACATCAGTGACATCGTAAGTGTCTCTAACCGGAATAAAATGAACACTCTTGGTTAACTTATCCAATATCACAAGAATGGCATTGTGTCTATGAGATGTGAGCGGCAACCCCACAACAAAATCCATAGAGATGAGTTCCCATTTGGACATAGGAACATCATGTGGTTGTAGGAGGCCTGCCGGGTGATGGTGGTCGGCTTTCACTTGTTTACACTCTAGGCATTTGGCGATGAAATGGACTACATTGCGCTTCATGCCTACCCAAAATAAGAGCTTCCTCATATCTGCGTACATCTTCTTCACACCCGGATGCGCACAATAAAGTTCTCTATGGGCTTCCTTCAGTATGATGCTTCGAATATCCCCATTCTCAGGAATGTACATCCTTCCTCGATATCTTAACAGTCCGTCTGTTTCCATACTAAATCCTTCATACTTTGGGTCTAACTGCCTCCCACTCTAGAGGTTTGAAGTAACATTTAAATACCAACTATCTCGTTGGAGTTGTGTCAACACATGTTCCCTCATATTGACCTTTAAGGTTACCAAGGAGAAGATACGTGGTCTCCTACTCAAGGCATCTGCAACCACATTTTCCTTTCCCTTGATGTATGAAATACCAAAATTGTACTCCCTCATAAACTCACTTCATCGCCTTTGCCTGGAATTCAGATCTCTTTGAATGAAGAGATGTTTTAAACTTTGATGGTCCGTTTTGAGCTCAAAGTTTCACCCCACAAGATAGTGCCTCCAAATTTTCAGAGCTAGAATTACAGCTGCCAACTCTAAATCATGAGTCGTGTATAACTCTTCGTGTTTCTTCAAGTTCCTTGACACATAGGCTATCACTCCTCCATCTTGCATTAGCACGTCCCCCAACCCTTGCTTCGAGGCATCCGTGCAGACTGTGAAGTCCTTTTCCATATCCGACACTCGTAGAATTGGCGTACTGGCTAGTAACCTCTTAAGCTCAATGAATGCACTATCACATTCTTCTGTCCATTCATACCTGACCCCCTTGTGCTGCAAGGTGGTGATGGGTTTTGCTATTTTTGAGAACCCTTCCACAAATCTCCGGTAATAACCTGCTAGCCCCATGAAGCTTCTCACATCATGGGCATTTTTTGGCACTAGCCATTCCATAATGGCCTTTACCTTTTCTGGGTCCACAAAGATTCTTTCGCCAAAAATGATATGACCTAAATAGTGGATCTCTTTCTGGAAGAAGGAACACTTCGACAACTTCCCATACATTTTTTTCTCTCTAAGGCAGGACAACACTATTCACAAGATTTCCTCATGTTCTCTTTCATTCCTGGAATAGATGAGGATGTCATCTAAAAAGACTTGTACAAAACGGTCTAAGTACTTCCAGAATATGCCGTTCATGAGGCTCAAGAATACTGCTGGCGCATTGGTCAATCAGAAAGGTACTACAACAAACTTGTAATGTCCAAACCGAGTTTGAAAGGCAGTTTTTGGGATATCACCTTCCTTAATCCTTAACTGATGATACCCTGCTCCTTTCATCTGATCGAAGAGGTCATCTATTCGCAGCATCGGGTACCTATTTTTCACTGTAGCATGGTTCAAGTCCCTGTAGTCTATACACAGTCATAAGGATCCATCCTTATTCTTTACAAAAATTACCGGTGTGCCCCAAGGTGAGACATTGGGCCTTATTAGACCTAAGTCCAGTAATTCTTTCAACTGCATTTGCAATTCACAAATTTCTGGCGCTGTCATCCGATACGAAGTCTTGGATATTGGTTCTGCACCAGGTTTTAGCTCAATAGTAAAATCAAGCTCCCTCTCAGGAGGTAACCCTGGTAACTCATTCGGAAAAACATCCTAAAATTATGACAATACCGGGTACTGATCCAATGAGGTTCCCTTCCTTTCATTTACTGCTTCCACTACATAAAGTCGACACCCTTGCCTCAAGCATCGCTTAAACTTCATAGTTGATATAAAGTGTAACGACACTTTTCTATGTACACCCTGGATCTCTACTGGTCTTCCTTCATCGTTGACACAAAGCACTCTCTTAGCAAAACAACCTACCAAAGATCGGTGAGCTGCTAACCAATCCATTGCAATGATTAGGTCATACACCCCAAGAGCAGTGACGTATACCTTCAACTTGGTAGTACACACTCCCAGGTATACTATACAATTATCAACACTAGGTCCTACCGCTTGTTTTTCCCCCGAAGCCATCTCGACTTATTTAAAGTCATCGTGCTCGTAGGATGCCAACCCACTCTTTTCTAATGCAGATGGTGAAATGAAACTATCTGTCGCACCAGAATCAAACAAAATATTAACATTGATATGATTTAGAATACCTGATGACTCCACCATCGTGGATTGATGTTTGGCCTGGCAATTATTAACCGCTGCGTAAATCTGGTGGTTTCTACTTGCTCTCCCCATCGATGCCTTTCCTTCTCTATGCACAAACACTAATTGTAACTCTGGGTAGTCACGCTGGTAATGGGGTCCTCCGCACCCCCAACAGGTAACACAAGATTGAACCTGTGCATTGTTATGTGACTGTCTCTGAAATGAGTTCCTTCCCCTGGAACCCCTGCCACTACTCGTTGTTCCCTGAGATTGTCGCGGACCTGTCTGCGTCGTTGGCAATGAACGATATGCTGCACTCGCCGCCATTGAAATCCCTGCAGCTACTGTCCTTGGCATGACTCTGTTACCATATGGCGGTGGCTTTGAGCCCCCTCCCCTAGGAAATTTCCTCGGGGCCTTCCCTACGAATCCAAGACGATGCAGAAATGTCGGTCTTGTACCCCTAGTTAAGCTCATGTGTTCCTCCGCATAACGCGCATTTTCCACCGCTTCCGCTATAGAAGACGGTTTCCACATCCGCACCATAGCTCTTATCTTAGGGTTCAATCCATAGAAGAAGCACTCTGCCTGTCATTGGTCATTGTCCATATACGAAACATATTTGACTAGTTCCATAAATCTGATCTCATATTCTTCTACAGTTCTGTTTCCTTGTACTAAGGCATGAAATTCCCCTACCTGTTGTTCCTCATAGTATGCTGGTAGATATTTCATTCGGAACCTCTCCTCGAAAAGTTCCCAAGATACTGTGTCTATGGTAAGGTGCAACTATCTTTCCAGGTTGCCCCACCATTTCAAGGCACTGTCTCTTAACTGAAAAATTGCGATCTTTACCTTTGAGTTGGATGCATAGTCCCTTAAGGAAAAACACCTAGTCATGCCTTCCAACCATGCTTCCGCGCGTTCACTGGCGCGACCCCCAACAAACTTCGGAAGTTTGATCTTCTGTAATTCTCATGTGATGTCTTCAGGTGGAGGTCTTCCCCCTGAATCCCTTAACGCTACTGGATTACCCATTCTAGACGGTGGGGGTTCCACTTCAGTCCCTGCCGGTTGTCGCCCCTTTAAAGTCTCATTAATGGCTTCCAATGAAAGCAGTATAAGGGCTAGTTCGGGCGATGGTGGTGGTGGTGCTGGCAGTGTTGACGGTGCTTGCGATGACACTCCCCTGCCTCGATTCCCTCGAGTCCTGACCATCCTGTATGCTTTGACCTACATCAACCAAAGTTGTCAAGGTGAGTTCCAGGATGTTTAAAATTGGTGCTACTCAAACTAGAAATAGGGTTAGGCGTAAGTTTTCTTTACTTGTCTGTAAACATACATTACTCCTTTAGGGGATTGGCTAGGTTAGGGTTAGGATTAAGCATCTAAGCTTGATTTCTTCGCCGCTATGCAAAAAAAAAAAACTGTTGGTTCCCTTTCTCTATAGCTACGCTGGCCTTACACCATACTCGCCACTTCCTATGCTTACTCTCCTAGTGCATATGCCGCCTCCTTCTCGCTTTTCCTAGTCTAATCCCTTTTAAATTTTCGCTTATAACTAAATATCCTCCAATGCTTGACTCGTAAGCTTTTCCTTGGCGCGTAGTGTTGGCATTGTCGATTGCTGCATTGAGATTTAGCGTTGACTTTGACTGGTGTAATGGAGTGGAGGGACTTGGCACTCGGCTCGATGAGTTGTGTGTAAGGTCTCATGAGCCTGACGCTTGGATAATCAGAGATTATTCTTCAGGCTAGTACCTTGCTATTATTGATAATTAAACTATTTATATGCGAATTTATTTGTAAAAGTGATATGTGTGGCGCGTTGGTGTTATTTCTCTTCTCAAGGCGCTTCACTTGGTGGGGGTCGTGGTTCAAAACCCTTAAATTTTTTTTTGTTTGTTTTACTCATTTAAAAAAAAAAAATACCTAATTAATTTGGTTAAATTAACATGGGTAAAGACCTAATTAAATTAAATTAATTAAATTTTAAACTAATTTAAAACAATTTACTTAAGAATTTAAAATTAAAATAAATAATTCTCGAAACTTTATTTTAAAATAATTGTAATTAAAATAAAAAAAATTAAAACAATTAATTTATTACAATTAAAATAAAAAAAATAAAAAAAATACTCGTGAAATACTATACATATAAGGAATCGACATCGTGGGTCCTCGCATGAGGCCCACGTTCCCCCTCCCCCAGGTGATCATCCCTTTCGAGACTCCTCTCCGTGGCCTCGTGTGCGCTGGTGCTGGTCTGGTCATGGCTTGTGAGTATTATGCGTTGGAGATTTCATATTTGCGCTTCTGGCGGGTCTCAAACGCCTGGATTGGCAAGCTAAATGGTGCTCAGATCTGTTTTGAATTTCCATGATTCTGATATTTGGTCAGAGAGCGATATGCAGGATTCGGTGTTCAAACCTTCTGAAGAGATGATGCACCCTTGTTCCAGACCCGGTTTCAGCTCGGTGATGTTCTGGTCTCCTAGTTAAGCCCGAGAGGCTGTGCGTGCGTTGGAAGACATAAGAGAGGCCGTGTTATTTTTCCCTGCTCTTTTAGAAGGTTATAATAATAATTAAATGGTGGACAGTTATGCGGAGGTCACGGGTTCAACACTGATCGACCCTCTCTTGAAGCGAATAGTTCTTTAGTATTATTTGTATGAAGCCGTGGTTATTTTTATTAAGGTGTGTGTTTGTGTTTATATTTTGGAGCCTCAGGTAGCCGTGCACAAGTGAAAGAGTCCTTTATGAAGAACAAAAACCTGATCTCGTTTGGTGGTTTCAGCCTCAAAATTAGTATTTTTCTTGAGCTATTGGTTTTTCATAGATGTGATTCAAACTAGAAAATGATCCTACTGGGCATAGTCACACATTTGTTGGAGAAATATATGATAACTTTGGCTAGAGTTTTCGCTCAAGTAGTGCGTCAATCTCCTTTCCCGAGGCGCATGCGACTGTTGATTCTTCGTAGAATTCCTTTCTCTCGGTCTCGTGTTGCCCGAAACTTATAAATTACATGTAATGTACATGTATGTGGGGTTTTGATGAGAGATCTTTTGTCTTGGTGCTCCATGAAGAGAACCGTCCCGCGCAAAAGAAGCAACCGAACCTCAAAAGAAAGCTGGGAATCTTTAGGTCGCAGACTCACAATAGAAACTCGATACTATAGGTCCTGAGATCCTGAGCGAACGAGCCTACAGAGAAATCTCTATATAAGGGTCCATCTTCAAGCTAACAAGAGGTATTGTATTCAGTGCAATGAATTTTATTTAACAACTTTGTCAGATGTAGAAAGATCTTCGAGCAACCATGAGTATATGTATGCTATGATTACACCAGAGGTTTGGAACTTTGTTTTGAGTTTGAAGTTTATCAATTTCTTTGCTAATGCGGGTGTAATTGAGCATTTTAAATCTTCAAGCAAAACTACTATATGTGAATTTATAGATATTCTGAAATTGCTTGAACATTCTGTTTCCAGTCAGTCACTACCAGGGTATAAATGCAAAATATATAGTGATATGAAACTTATTAATGCCCACAAATACCATAGATCCACCTAAGGATGTATGGGATGACAACAATTATGTCGGTTGTGCATGCTTTTACACACATTCTCATAAACTGAATTATATTCAGGCATTAAAATGTTAGAACTACTTGCTTTATATATTTCCACTTCTTTTTGATCTTATCTGATCTAAGTATCAACTACTTTGATGAGGTTGCACATTGACATTACACGAAGAGATTTTATTCAAATGGCATTATCATATGTTCTGATGGTTATTCTTGGCCTCCCAAGAGATTATCGAGATTGACATTCATTCTTATCTAGATCCTTGACTTTCTACGTTTGATATCTAAGTCCTACCTGTTGAATGTTCACTATGTCAAGTTTGTTGTACTTTACTGTATAGTATGTTCAGTGTTCACCTATTTCGATTGTCTACATTGATATAATCTCTATTTTCTTGAGATAATCCAATGTATATATGATAGATATGATTACATTAGCTACACATTGGCATTATGTAGAGACTTCATCCAGATGACATATGACCTATGGTACTATTTCTTGATTTTTATTTTTGTCTGTTTGATATAAGACTTGCCCAGATAAATTTATGACGATGACAAAGGATTTCTGATACTATTTCCTGGTTGGTATTGATTGTGTACTGACATAAATCCCACCTACTGATTGTTGGATTTACTTATGTCACTCCTTTTCACTATTTTAACGACTATATTAAACTGGTTGTGCTATTTTAATGATTATATTAATTTGGTTGTATTGTAGGATCTGTATGCCTATTTCAGTTCCCTACATCAATAGGGAACTTCTATACGATTCCCGGATTGTTGGCTGCCTGAGAGATATTATCAAAATGCTATTCATTGTTAGACTTCGTCTAGGAGTTTGTCGTTGGGACATTTTACCTATTGATTGTTGTATTACCTTTCCTATTTCCTGGCTTGTAACAACCCTAGTAGTATTCCTATTTCACTTGTTTTACTTTGGCAAATTTGTTTGTTTGTTTTTTGTTTTTTTACATTTTCAATTCATATTGCATTTTTTTTTATTTGTCTTAAAATTTCTATGTTTGGTTTGCATGTTAAGTGTAGCTGGAGTTAGAGCTTGGAGTTTTGGCCCTCAGGCCCAGATTTCAAACAAAAGCTCTGATACCATGTGTAGTGTCCATTTTAATTTAACATCCCTTAATTACATAAACTGTAACAGTAATATCTACTTGATTCATAAAATTCAATAATTCCTTTTAATTGAGCACATACGCATTTTAAATTGATCAATGAATAATAAAATTTTATAACAAAATAAAAAAAAATACATAATTTTAAATACCTGGGTCTGATGCTAACCCTCTGTTTGTCTGCTTGTCCTGTTGACCTTTGCTGAATTGTGTAAACACTACCCAAACCTTGTTCCACCCTGCCAACTAGGACAACTTCCTAGCTCCAGGATAACATATGGATATCCTGCCCCCCACGCCCAAAACCTCCAACAAACCGGTGCCCCTGTACTAAACCTTCCCGACTCCAGAACTCAACTCTCCTCTCTGCAAATCCAAGAGAGCCCCCAAAGAAAAATAATGATCCCGTAGAATCCTCCTCCTTCCTTCGTAAACCTCCCCTCATATTTCCCGTTCACTGACTTTTCCCTCCTTCATTACTTTCCTTATCCATTTATTAATTATCTTATCCTTTTGTAGTTAATGCCCTGTATCCCCTTATTCATGTTCCTTATCCCCTTTATTTATTATCTTATCTTATATTTAATGTCCTATCCCTTCCCAAATACGTAAGCTTTAATTTAACAATATAATTTATTAACCCCCTTTAATTCTTTACTTAATTAATTAATGAGTTAATTAATAATTAATTAATCCTTGTCAATCATGAACAAGTAATTAATAATAATTAATTAGTTAAAGTTATTTAAGAAATAATTATTGTTTAGCTAACTTTTAGGACAGTTAGATTATTAAATTAATTATAATTAATAATCCTATACATCTATTTAAGCAGGGTCGTTACACGCACTTAGGTACCCTGGGTGCCGAAATACCGAAACATAACCACTTCTCCACACTCTATTCTTTCAGGGTTTCGCAAGTCGGGATTTTGGGACTTGCGAGTACAAGGGAAACTTACCCTTGGGTTTTCCAGGTACCGAAACACCAAAATGCCGAACCAAGTCACGCTATGCCAATTTGGGATTCCGCGAGTCGAGGTTTCGTATATCAGAATTTTGGGATACAAGAGGTCGAAGATTCACACTCCTCGACTACCCGAATGCCGAAAAGTCGATACACCCACTCATCATACACTTGACCAATTTCAAGGTTTCGCAAGTTGGGGTTTCAGAACTTGTGAGTACAAGGAAATACTTCCTTGGGTGTTCTGGGTTTCGAAACACCAAAAAGTCCTAACTCATCCATACACCATCATTTTGAGTTTTCGTGAATCGGGATTTCAGGTCTTGCGAGTACAAGAGAACTCGCACTTAGGTACTCCGGGTGCCAAAAATCCGAAATGCTTACCGACCTCCACGTGTAATCTACAGCTGGACAGTCCAGGTACTCCCATGGGTCTTGGAATCGACGATCCTGATTTCTTCACTACTTACGAAGGTTAAAAAGGGGTCGAGGCATTAGCGCATGTGTTCCTTCATCCAATTTAATGGTCATAACAGACCTTAGATCCTCCGAAAGGATCTCATTCGTGCATTTAGAAAGAGGAAGGGTATCCTGGGTACCGAACCACCGAAAGGTCCTTAATTCATCCACACGCTATCATTTCAGGATTTTGCGGGTTGGGGTTTCGGGACTCGCGATTACAAAAGGACTCACACCTAGATACCCCAGGTGTTGAAACTCCAAAATATCAAAATCTAATAATACCATTCTCTCCCGTGCAGGATTTTAAAAACTACTCCATTAATTCCTTCTTCAGGCCCTTGGGTAAATTTCACTAGGTTTGAAGACATGACTGGAAAGTCCTCTTAAAATATCTGAGCTATTAGCTTCTATGACTGGTAGTGAGAAAGCTCAAGGTTTTAACTGCGAAGGTAGTCCTTTCTAGGCACTTACCTCGGCTTTATAGAGTGAGGGAAATTTCCTGAAAGCAGACCAGAAAAAATGTGCTTATTCATTAATATATATATATAAATCGAATGTGGTCATTCCAACATAAGCATGCAACCACCATTTCTGATCAAAACACCATGCAGACATTTCTTACAAAGAAACCATTTATAAGTGTTCAAACCATGAGCATACATTCGAATATATTCAATGCAAGACACAAGATATAAACACTTATCAGAAAACACCAGGTGATGCAACTGCTAAGAGGGGTGCTCGTTTCCACCCAACCATAGGCTCAACGACTCCAAATGGATTTACCACTAGCCACCCCCGAGCTAGACCACGATGCTTGAGACTCTCTGTCTCGGTTCTTCAGCGATCGAGAATGAAGGTTACTCTCCTTCTTCTCTGCTATTGCTCACTCTATATTTGTTCCAGAGTTCTTCTGATCTCTTTCCTGCAATCTCCCTCTCGCGTACGTCCCCTCCCACACCTTTTACCTACCTTTTCTTTTCCGACGAGGTTGCATGTGGCATGAATTTCCCCATGATGGTCAAGTCTGAGGCCTCCATGGATGGGCAGTTCACTCCCATCCCTCACTAAATCATGAGGGGCCTCTTCACCTACCATCCTGGTGAGTAATTCATTTCGAGGCTAGCAAGCCTCTCTTGGTTCTCCAGGCCAGTGAAGACCAAATACGGTTTGGCTCGGTGGAAGTTAACGCCACCATTCCAGGTGCCTTCCACCACCTTTATTTATCCATCGTGGTATCTTTTTCATCACATCCCCCTCCCAGTAGTCCTGCAACATATATTCATAACATTATTTACATTCGTCGACCCTTTATACTAAGGTCCATTCAAATCACACATTCACATCTTTGAGTTTTCCATAGTTCTTGGCCAGTATAGTTATTTTTACAAACTGGGGGAAACATGGTGTTACAGTAATGGACCCAAGATTGTTTGATGTAAAGATGAATCATTATTGTCTTGTCATGGTTGATAAGAATTAAATATGGATGAACTCCAAAGTGTTCCCCTTATGGTGAAATCCATCACGGGAAGATGCTTTGCAGAGTAAGAGAACCCATGCTTAATTATGGAATAATGAGTTGAAGGACAATGAATTTTTCAGGGAAACTATCCTAGATAGATAGTGCTTGTCATGTTGTTTCCGATGGTATGTGGAACGCCACATAACTCCTCACGGTTAGAGAGTTATGACCATACGAAGTTGGAGAACCCCTCATAAGTCTTATAGAAGCCCCCAAGGGTCAAAGTTCTTTTCAAAATAAATTATTTTAAATAAAGAAGCCCTAAAATAAGGAAAGTGTAAGGCTACATGAAGATATAAATAAGAGGCAAAGATCACTCATTAAAGACACACTTGTACATTTTGTATATCTATTTTATTGTGTAAAGCTTCTTGTAAATACTTGTGGATACATATGAAGTAGTGAACATCTAAGGTAGCATGAAGGGTTGACGGCGAAATTCTCAGATTTACAGAAAACCCCATTTTCTGATGCATACGCGGGCTATCTATGTATAGGATGCATATACATTGAAGGTATACATGGGCTAGCTATGTATAGGGTGAGTATGTACGTGGGCGGATTGTGTATAGGGTGAGTATGTGTTGATAAATCCATGAAACATGAGAAGATGAAGGTGCAAAGGTTCTAGATTTTGAGATCAAGCTCCCAGGAAGGTCTAGAGTGCTTAGATACATCAGATCCATCCATTGGTTCAAAAGGTATGTCTTATTTCTATGAATAGTTGGATTTTGATGTATGCATGAGGAATGACAATGGATATTTGAGGATTCTCCCTAGAGATACTAGTGGCTACATGGGATCTTCTGTATAA